>JAJEJO010002589.1:1372886-1468436 GCA_020662805.1 Glaucomys volans
TTACAGGTGTGCGCCACCGCGCCTGGCTCCATGAGTATTTTAAAAAGAGAGAATTTTATTTTCTTTTTTGCTTTTCTAAAGGTTTCAAATGTTTCATGAGAAATTTGGTCAGAAAAAAAGAACAAGACAGAGAGGCTCTTTCCAGTGTGGCCACCCTCAGAGCACCCGGAAGAGGGGATGATGTGCGTAAAAGGGAAGAAAGTTCTTTCTCCCAACAAGAGTTTTAATTTCAGAAAAATAAAACAGACTCTTAATAGTTGATTTTTTTCTTTCAGAAAAAATTGTAGTGATTTATAACCGTGTGTATAAAAATTTAATTAGATAGTTAAGATAGTATCTCCTATGTTATTGAAATGCCATTACTTTACATAACCATAATGGCATAGAGAACAATAATACAGCCAAACTTACATAGCACTTCAGGTCTGTAGAAAGCACCGTTATGCAGGGTCTCTCCCCGTTGGTAGCTATGTGACTTAGGTGGGCAGATTTGACTTCCATTTAGCCAATGACAGAAAAGCTCCACAGATTAATCACAGATCAGACCGGATCTCTAAGATAACACAGTCCAACACTTTCGTGTCTCGGATATAAAAAAGAGGAATAGCACATATTCTACCAAATCCCATATTTGTTAAGGGACGTGAGAAAATTTATGTGGAAGGCTTTTGAAGAATGTAAAAATCCTCTTCAAATGAATGGGTTTGTTGTAATTTTCTGTCTAATGACTGTCATTATTGCTTAAATATACCACATTTAGATATAGACATTTGGCAGACATAAAACCTTTCTTATAAAAACTTACAGATAATAATTTGTGAAAAAGTATGGTTTGTGAAGAAAAGATGAAAAAAATAGAAATTTGCATGTATCATGATCTTGAACAATTAAAAATGTTTTAACATTTTCTGGGGAAAAAAGAAGTAAAATATTAACATTATTTATTTCTGGGATTTAAAACTCATATGAGTTTTTGTATTTTCTAGTTTTATATGATGATCAGGCATCACCAGAAGTTGTCAATATCTTGATATTATTTGGAACATAATATCACAACTACCACAAACGCTTAAATGCAGAGGACTATTTAAAATGAGTCACTTAAGTATGTCACCATGAATAATGCTTTCACACTCCAGATAGACCACAGCCACTTTTCACACATTTGGAAGTCGCAACAGCAGAGGTGTTGCTGTCTTCTGGATTCATGTTATAAACACTTAAATGACCAATTTTAAATAGTCCTATGCAGTTCATTGTGGGGTGGGGGAAAGTTCTTATGTGAGTCACACCACGAAACATAGTTAGGACCATAACATACCACTCCTGCACTGACATTTTAGCATTAATGATTTCTTCTTCATATGAGAAGGTGTTAAGATTTAGGATTTCAAAAGTTGATCTCATAGAAGTTAAAGGAGAATGGCGGGTACGGGAGCCTGGAGGGAGGGAGGGTGGGATGGGGAAAGGTTGATCAGTTAGGATTAAGAGATGAGACTACAGGTAACAATCATGTACTGTGTATTTCAAAAAGCTACAAGAAAGGAGTTTGAAGTTTTCACCGTAAAGAAATACTAAAAGTTTGAGGAGACAGATATGTTTAACCTGATGTAATATTTTACACATGTAGTGAAACACCACATACTACTCCACTAATATGTATAATTTTAATGTTTTTTATTTATCAGCTAAAAAATAAAAAAGAAAAGATCTGGGATTTCAGTAATTTAAGCCTTTCAAGATTTTCCTGAAAAAAAAAAAAATGTCTCCACCTGCTGGCAATCATGTGTTAGCAGGTTGTTCTACACAGATGAAATGAAATCCAACTTCCACGTGAACCTGGAAACTGTGTCCTCACCTCTGCATTCTTATTATTATAAAAATGGCTAGGTTCATTGGACTTGTCAGGTTTTTTTCCTGTATAAGCCATGCTTTATATTATTATTATTTTTTTTTTGGTATTGGGGATTGAACCCAGGGGCACTCCACCACTGAGTCACATCCCCAGCCCTATTTTGTATTATTGCTTAGCTCCTCACTAAGTTGCTGAGGCTGGATTTGAACTCGTGATCCTCCTGCCTCAGCCTCCCGAGTGCTGGGATTACAGGCATGCGCCACTACACCCGGCTCTTGCTTTATATCATTTTATTCCTCATACTATACATAAGTATGAACCTTTAATGGACTTATTTTACATAGGAGGATAATCAAGCACAGAGAAGTCACGCCACTCCCCAAGGCCACACAGTTAGCAAAGGACAGACTGGAACATAAATCCAGAAGAAGGTAACCCCTCTGCTCTTGCTGCTTTCAAATGTGTGAAGAGCAACTGCAGTTTTTCTGGAGTGTGAAAGCATTATTAATGGCAAAAATAATTAATGAGGAAGCAGAGGAAAGAAAAAAAACAATGATTGCAATGAATGCAAGTCAGGACACCTGGGGGTAACCACCTGCCAGTGCTTTACTGGCTGCCTTGAGACCCTGGGCAGATCATCCCACAGGGAGCCCTTCCCTTCTCTGCTTCACAGGCCTTTCCCAGAGATCAATGAGACCAGAGTGTGAAAGCCTTTGTAACTTGCTTCCTGTTTTTCCTAATATTATCTCTGAATTAAGTCAGATCATTAGAAATGTAAACCCTTGAACTTTATCTTTCTTGTTATCCTGTTATGTCTTTATGTTGTGACTTAAAGTCTTGCCTTTGGTTTTGCACAAGATAAATACATGAATACCTTAAATGTGCTTTTTACATATTTGGTTAAAGTATAAAGATATCTTTCACTGCATTGCCTAAAGCCTGCTATTTGAGGCTTAATTTAATACATTTAATAAGTCCCAGGAAAACACTGTTTCCACAGGGAAAATATGCTCCTTCTCTGTTGTCAGAAAATAACTATAAAGCTCTCTTTGGCTCTGGCTGCCAGGAAATTGAATTCAGCGTCCAGGGTTCCATCTCTCCCCTGGCTCTGGTATATCCCTTCCTCTGGCTCTCGTGTTGCTTTCTTCCTAGGATTTACTCACCCTTCTTTGCACGTGTAAGTGACAGTGCTCCCAAACGTGAAGTTACTCCCAGTGGTGACAGCGTCTTTGATGGCAGGCGGCTCTCCACAGAAGACAAGATGACAGGTAGGTGGCGCTCGGTCCCAGCTGCCAGAAGCCGTGCATTCAATGATGGAAGGGCCCTGTAAGCTACAGGAAACAAGGACGCAGCAGGTCACCCTTGTCATTGGTTAATTATTTACTGCTATGGGGATGAGATAGAGGGACTTAGAAGAAAGTGGAGGGCATTTGAGAAGTTCTAGTATATCAAAAATGGTGTGTCTTTATATTTCATTACTTGATACAAAAGCAAGGGAAATATAAACCATAGACCATTTAAAATAATAAAACAATAACACTTGGTGCAAAGTAGAGGTTTAATGTGCTCACAGGTTGTGGTGGGGAGCCCTCCAGACTTTATGAACAGCGAATTACTTGAAAGAAAAGTGTTGATAGGCTTATTAGAATCCAACTGGAAGGGGGACACCTGAGTAAACAGGTAATCAGAGTAATTGGGGTCAAAAGGCACTGTCCTTGCCATGAGCCTGGGCATTTGAACCCTGTTGCTCGGGAAGACTTCCAGCCCTCCTTGTTTACAAACCTCACATCCCTGTGTCCCTGCTCATCACCTTTGCTTGTCAATATGACTCTGATTGTCTCATTCATTCTACTTCCTGTTTCCTTGATCTGTTTCTCTTCCTGTTGACCACCTTTCTGATCACAGCCTTTCTCTATTCCTTCCATCTGAACATAATCACCAGCAATCAAATTAAACTATCATAGTATTAAGAACCCAGGCCCTGCCTCTAATAGGGCCCATCTGAAATTGGAAGATCACCCAAATTGTTCTTCCTTCTCCATTTCCTGCTGACTGACCTGTTTGTTGAGCTATTTTCCCCACCCCAGCTCCTTACCAACCGTCATCCCACACTGAAAATGAAAGCAGAAACTGACCCCAACGCCGTGGAGCCAGCAAGAGTAGGAAACTGGACTTGTAACCTCTCCTTAGGCTGACACAGTCTGGTTGAATCTGCATATGTATATTTTTTGGCTTTTTGTTTCTATAAATTGTAACATTTCTGTAAGATGGCAAAGGCAATTAGCTGTCTTCCCAATTTGGGCCAAACTGTGATTAAATTTATTTGTCCTTTTTATATCATTATTCTCTCATTTCTGCTGCAGGTGGTGACTGAATCCAAGTAGTCAGGACCTCAGCAGCCTTTGGCCTGGACCCTGGTAACAGAATTGGTGCCTCTCTGGTGGGACTAATGCCTTCTGATGAAGTTCTTTGGAGATGACCACTCCAAGGGCTTCATCAGTGGTTACTCAGCCCTGGATAAAGGAAAATAAATTTTCCCACAGGTAAGAAATTTTGTTTTGGGATCAACTCTTGTTTCAGCCAGGGTTGACTGCCCTTGCCACTTTTGATAGACTGAGAAAATGAATTTTTAGGAATCTATGGGCCCAAAGTTTATTTGACACTGCTCAATTCTTGTGGGCTCTGTGTGTTGACCCTCATTCTTCCTTTCTCTTGTCTTCTGGGGCTTTTTAGCCACCTTGGGGTTCTTGAACCAATTTGGGTTCTTGAACTATTAGTCTGACAGGGAAATTAGGCCTTGTTCTTAGTTGGTAAAAAAGAATTAGTTCCTGTAGTCTGTATTCAAAGTTAGTGCAGTTCTGTGATATGTACCTAAAAAAATTCTAAACATGTTGTCAGATACTTCTTGACATCAAATGTAAAACAATGAGCTTTCTACCAAAATGGTAATTCACCTTGGTCTGCATAAGGACTCTAATAAGCACTCTTTATTTTATTTTATTTTATTTTTTTTAATAATAAGCACTCTTTATATGCAACTCTCAGACAGACCTTAAATGCTTTACAGAAAAATTGGTTATTTTTCTTTCTACCTGAGTGCAACTCTTAATGTTTTAAGATGTGAGCTATTGCTCATTAAACTTAATTGTGAACTTAGGTAAGCTTAGCTTAAGAATTGCTCTTTCTAAACCTTTTTTGTTGTATGAACACAGAAAGTGTCTTTCGATGCAGACTCATAACCATCTATCACTTCCTCTCCAACGTGGGACCAGATCAGACCAATGGATTTAACAAGTCCATTCTGGTGACGGAGGACTAAACCACTTGGTGGATAATCAGAAATGTCTTTAAAGAAACTCATTCAGAGATGGGGTAAGCTGTCAGAGTCAAAAGAGAGTCACATGTCAACCCTACCAAAAAATAAGGTAGGCCAAGAAGTGACTGAAGGAGGTTTGTTATGCATGACTACCTGGCACTCAAGTCCTGCCACTAGGTGGAGCCCTATCTTCAGACTCTGGATCCTTTCATCCTGCTGTCTGCTTGCGATGCCCTTGATGGAATCTACACATCCAATCCAGCAATCAACAGCCATCCAGATGAAACGGTGCCCCAAGTCCCTCAAGATTGTGGAATGGACAAGCTGGAGGGGAATTGTAATGGGGTCCTTTTAAATTAGAAGTCACGAATTGTTTTTCCTTCTCCATTTCCTGCTAACCTGTTTGTTAAGCTATTTTCTCCATCCAGTTCCTATAAGCCAC
Organism: Glaucomys volans; assembly: GCA_020662805.1. NCBI lineage: Eukaryota > Metazoa > Chordata > Mammalia > Rodentia > Sciuridae > Glaucomys > Glaucomys volans. Next base: position 1,378,500 of record JAJEJO010002589.1, read on the forward strand.
CAATGTCATGCTGAAATGAAAGCTGAAACTGCCCCCAAAGCCCTGGAACCAAAGAACATTGAAAACTTGGATTGTAACATATCCCTGTGCCAGCACAGCCTGGCTGAATCTACATACATATATTTCCTGTTTTTTTGTTCCTATAAATGACAACATTTCTTCTGTAGAATGTGGAAGGCAGTTTAGTTGTCACCCCAGTTTTGAATAAACTGTGATTAAATTCATTTTTCCTTTGTATATTATTTCCTCTTATTTCTGATGTGGGCAGGTGACTGAATCCAGTTGGTCAGGACCCCACAGCCTTTGGACTGAGCTCCAATAATGTGACCTTGGCACATTCTTTTACAACATCCCGTGCAATGTTAAGTATTAGCTAAGTAAGCTGTGTATTTTTTAAAAAATCCCATCCCATGCAATGGGATCCCATGCAATGTTAAGTATTAGCTAAGTAAGCTGTGTATTTTTTAAAAAATCCATCACAAAATCATTTAAACAAGTATTGTGATCTGTTTCACCATGTTTGCTTTTGTATTTGAACTCTGAATGTGGAAGCCATTGAACTGTAATGGATCCCCAAAGTCACAGAGTAAATATTTCCCTGGGCCCTCCTATCAGATAGGACTCAGGAAGCACACACATTTGAGAATAGCTTACATTTATAAACTATGAATGAGACCTGGTGAGTAAATAAGGAGCAATGGGGGGTTGTAGAAAGCTGGACTTTACCTGTATCCTCTCTCACAAGAATATGATGCAGTTGAAAGGTAGGTAAGCCCACTCAAACTAAATTTCCCATGGTTTATGTTTTCGGGATTAGAACACTTCACCAATTCACACACAGGGGAAGAATGACTCCAAGAACCGCTTGCAAGACAGGACAATTCTTTCTCACCAGCCAAAGTATATCCTTTGTTACACCTGAAGAAGATAGAGGAAAATTGCAGAATGTAATTTGCTTTATTTTGAATAATTTTATCTGTACCAAAAGTCTCTAAAATATTGGAAATTTACACATATTGGAAAATTTCTCTTTTTTCCTATGGAAATGTTTTTAAGTTTTTTTTTTTTTTTATTATTCAAAGTGGACTACTGTATATGCTCCCCAGAGGAGTCTTGCTGGGTAATAAGTAGAGGATAGATTCAAGAATTTGGCTAGCATCCAGTTTGTGTCATGGATTAGTACACATGAACAGAAATGTCTTGGTTTGAGAGTTGTGTGGACTAGTCTGGGTTTCTGATCCCTCAGGCTTGGATTCAAAGCCCATCATGAGTTTGGAGTGCTTTCTTGCACGGCATTGTCCTCTGGGTGCCTCAAGGGGGCGCTCTGAGCATGACAAGTTACGCTGAGGGGATTTAAGGATTCTAGACATGATGACCCTTAGGTTACTGGATTAGATTTCTTCGCACTCCACATCATTCAATTAATTTTCAATCTAATTCAAAAATATCCTCTGGGATTATTTCCCCCTTTCTTCCAGTATTTTTACCACTACTGGCTTGTCAACAACTTCTGCAACATTGTTTCAATTTTAGGCACATACCTGAATATCACTTTACTACCATAGGTAAATGCTGACCCATCAATGCCACCATTTTCTGGAATAGTTGGTACACCACAGGACAGAGCTGAAAGGAAGAAAATCAAAATCACAGCTTTTCTTTGTGTGTGCCAGAAAATTCCAAAAGCTTAAGAGTCAGCTCTAGATTTTTGTACTTGATGTTTGTTTTGTCACTCTTGAGCATGAGCCTAATACTTGGGTATCAAGACAAAGAAGACTAACACGACTTGGGTATCAAGACAAAGAAGACTAACACGACATAATATGGGACATGCTTACATCTTATCTATCTAGGATTGCCAGACACAATAAATATGGAAATTCACTCGATATACCTTCACAGTATGGTCTTGGGTGATTCCATTCTCCAGACTCCAAACATGTGATTTTTGATACTCCCACCAGCTGGTATCCTTCCTCACATGAAAATGTGACCTCAGCACCCACTGTATGTATCTCACCGGAAGAGTGGCCATTTTCCGGATTTCCTGGAGCCTTACATTTTATGGGTTCTTGAAACAAAGTTTTTAGGGAACAATAAGTAGCTTTCACACAACCATACAAAGCAAAAGAATTCCACTATAGTTAAGGCACCCATGAAAACCTTGAGAGAATGCTTTTCAAAGGAGATGCATAAAGGCCAAGGACACATTGGACATTAGGTCAGAAAATACATTTATTTCATATAAACAAGAATATTTGGAAACAGGAATGACTAATAAAAATATATAAGGTCTATCTGGCCAAAATGGTAGTTGTGTATTGGGGAAGTAGTCATAGTGCCAGAGCATGGCTCAGAGGGCTTTACCCCCCTACCTTTCTCCAACTGCACACCCAGTTTGTGAAAAGCAATTGACTTGGTCCCAAGCACATGGAAAAGTTGTATAACAGCAGATTCAAGGAAGTTCCCAGTCTCCCTTTCCAAACAGACTGTGGACCATAAGACCCTCCTATGTGTAAATTAGGGGTGGGGAGGTCAGTCATCAGGGTAAGAAGGGAAAATGGTTAAAGAAAGGTTTGAGGCTAGAGTTCAGCAGTATGAACGAATATAATACTTGAATTCTCAGAAGGGAAGGGTATAATGAGTCAATCTTCCTAAAGGTCATCCGGGCAATGTAAGTCAAGATGAAACACTTTCAGAAAGTAAATGCGATTACAAGACTGAAATTTGAGAAGAGCAGGGAGAGGGTGAGCACAAAGATTCATGTTCAAAGATGTTCATTGAACTATTTTTTGGAGTGGTTATCATCCAATGTTAACACACAAGGAAAAGGTAATTACGGGAAATCCATAAAGTGGATTATAAATCAAGAATTAAAATAATATTCTCAAACGATCGTGTGACTTAAAAATGTGTATGATGCAATGTTACACAAAATAACTAAATAAGTTGCTTATAGACATCATACAGAAAAACACTGCAGGTACACACTAACAGCAGATATGTCTGCATGGTGGGAAAACAGATAATTTCACTTTTTTATTGTTATAATAATTTGCATATTCCCTCAAGGAAGTTGTGTGGCTTTAAAATTAAGAGTATTTGAAGACATTTTTCAGCTTACATTTTGTTTGACCATACACAGATATGGATTAAAACTATACCTTCTGAATCCATCTAAAACTCACTCTACCAACTTCACACATTTCCCTACCATTCCCATATATCTATCTCTGCTAATGTAGTTGTTAATACCTAACTTGCTACTTTATTTATATTTCATTTAAAAAATATTTTTAGCTGTAGATGGATAAAATATTTTCATTTTATTTATTATTTTTATAATGTGGTACTGAGGATTGAACCCAGTGCCTCACCCATGCTAGGCAAGCACTCTACCACTGAATTACAACCCCAGACCCATTACTTACATTTCAGTGATAAATTATAACAAGTGCCTGCAATTTGAACCTAAATTTAGAGTATGTCTTTGGAACAAACCCTGTGGTGAACTGGTTTCCAAGCTCACTGTCTGATGTGTTTGCCTTTCTGCCTGAAGTATTTGCCTTTTTATTCTGTTTTAATCTTTTCTCCTGATGGCTTTGTATTTTTAAATTTTTTTTAGTAGAAGTGATGTCTCTGTCTCATATTCTGTACAAACAGTCTCCTGAGATTTTCATCTGGTGCCTGGATTAACTCATTCTCAGTGCCATATTCCTTTGAACAGGAAGATTTTTGAAAAGTTCCTATAGTGTTGATTTTGTTTAATTTTACCCATCCTTTAAAGAGAAGAGATATATCTAAATCAGCTATTTCTATAGGCAAGTTTTGTGACTTTTTTTTTTTTTTTTGGTGGTGCTGGGGATTGAACCCAGGGCCTTGTGCTTGCGAGGCAAGCACTCTACCAACTGAGCCATATCCCCAGTCCCCAACTGAGCTATATCCCCAGCCCATGACTTGTGCTTTTTCTTTTTAAATTTTTATTGGTGCATTACAATTGTACATAATAGCGGGATTCATTGGGCTGTATTTGTACAGGCAAATGACATAATGTGACTTGTTCTTAAATAGTATAGGGAGAGAACAGGATGATGTATGTACAAACATCCAACATTCTCTGTTTAAGAGAAGATTTCCCAGCTTAACTGTGGTTATGATTCTATTTCTATCCTCTGACAGAGATATTGTGTTTTTGTGGTTACTACTGTTTACATTCTCTCCGTGTGTGTTTCACATTGGGAAACATGGTCTCTATATCATGTCTAACTCCTGGGACTTTTTTCTCTGTCTCAAATTGTAGGGGACCTATAGCCAGATGATTTGAACAGTATTTTAAATTCCTCTTTATTTTCTATTTTATTATGTTCTGGTAGTGATCCCTCACAGCAAATGTAGAAAGATATGAATGGGTTGAAAGATGGGCCAGTACTGTCAAACTTATTACAAGATACAAAAGTATGGTCAGGCAGCAAGATGTATTTTCTTCAGTGATAAAATTTTGTGTGACTGAGGCAGAGGAGATTATTATTAATATTATTATTTTTGCAGTGCTGAGGATCGAACCCAGGGCCTTGTGCTTGCAAAACAGGCACTCTACCAACTGAGCTATATCCCCGGCCCCAGAGGAGATTATTGATGGTAAGGATGTGATAAACCATCTTCTTGGTTCTGATTGAAACAGAGAGGTCACTGATTATATTCCTAAACCCATTCTATTATTCTTGAACTGTGTAGATATTTCTTCAACATCCTAGTGATATAGTTGGCTCCTGTTTTGTTTTTCAGAAACTGGGAAGTTGGAAGAAGCACAGTTCTAATTTTTTCAATTCCTACTAGTGTTTTTTTTTTATTTTTATTTTTTAGATTTTATCTTCTGCATCTATCTGTATGCTCTTTGAAACTATTGGCTTATTCAAAATAATGTAAATATATACTAGAACCAAAAATTGAAAAAGGCATTTCTGGTGATGCATATATGAGTTACCTGCACAGTTTTTACCATCTCCTGTGTATGGCGGGACACATGAGCATACATAGGATCCATTTGTATTCAGGCACAAGGCATGCTCACTACAGTCTGACCCAACAGCACACTCATCCACATCTGAAATAAGACAGTCAGCAAATATTCAAGTGTATTCACTTTTCTTATGTATCAAATGTTTGTTTCCCCTTTAGAATCATTACCTATCTCAGTGCATGACACTTTGTATATTTTTATAAAATTTAAATGTAATAGTCAGACCCACACTCCAGATACACAATAAAAATGAGTATTTCTTTAGTTTACAGGTAGGCAAACAGAACAACAGGGATAGATATGGTCTTAATATTGAGACAGATAAAAATTTAAAACATTTTTGGCACCTCTTAGGACAGCTGCTTTGTAATTATGGCTTACCCGGAGTTTACTGGGATAAGATGAAGTTAACAAAGGAATGCCATTGGAACCTCAGGAATCTGTGGTAGCTGTTTCTCAAAGAGCTAGAATGAACCCACATAGTAATTGCCAACATTTATCTCACCAAGGCATGAGGGCGAAATACCGTTCCAGCTTCCATTATCTGTACAGAACATTCTTGAATCACCCAACAAGTAGTAGCCGTTGTTGCACTGGTAGGTTACTGTGCTGCCAGCATGGAAGTCCTCGGCTGAATAAAAGCCATTCTCCAAGGGGGGAGGCACCCCACAGCTAATGCCTGGAATGTGACCAGAGAGCACACAACTACATTACGAGCAAAATGCTAAAAGGACATCATATTTACGTTAACTTAGTACTATAGTGGTTCAGTTGAACACCAGCACTGGATTGAGAGCGCTCCAGGAGTGGTAGCAGCCTAGATCCACATATGCATCCCCCTGCCCACGTAGCACATTGCCTGGCACATGTAGGCATGCAATTCATTCATTCCAAAAATAATTATGGGAGCAGGGCACACCTGTAATTCCAGTGACACAGGAGGCTGAAGCAGGAGGATTGCAAGTTCAAGACCAGCCTCAGCAATTTAGTGGTGAGGTTCTAAGCAACTTAGTGAGATCCTTTTTAAAAAAAGTAAAAACAAAAACAAAAAACACCCCCCCCACACACAAGACAAAAAGACAAAAAAGGCTGGGGATGCTGTCAGTGACAGAGCACCCCTGGGTTCAATCCAGAACCGCACACACAGAGAAATAATAAATAATTACGAAGGTCCTACTACACTGTCCTACATACCGGGTGGGGTTAAAGCAGTAAACCAAAGAGATAAGACTTCTGCCTTGTAGAGCTCATTGTTTCGTGAGGTAGACAGACAAGAAGATAAATATATGCTCTGTCAGACAGTAATGGCTGCTAACCCCTACCTAGAATAACACTCACACTTTGTATTGTCCTACCATGATTCATTTTTCTAGCCCTTATCATTATTATTTACTACAAATAAATAAGAGTATATTTGCTTGTTTATTTTTCTGCCTCTCTTACTAGAAATGTAAACCCCATAAGATCAGGGATTTTGTCCCAACTTCCACATCTTCAGCACTTAAATCAGTGCCTGGTGTATAGTAAGCACTTTAAAGACTGTTGGAAGATTGAATGAGTGGCGACTCAGCTTAAGAGATCTCCCTTGGGCCTCCGACCTGCATGATCTGTTTCCCTCACACCCAGTTCCTGGTGCAACCTGGAGGAAGTCACAAGTGGTGTCCTTGGGTGTCACCCATCTCCCTCAAGGTGCCTGGCACAGTTCCTCACACAAAAGAAGGACTCAGTGAATATTTGCTGTATTAGCTACTGGAAGTATTTAGCTTTTATCTAGCCTTCCTGAAGGGTGTTTGCATAACTCCAATATTTCTCAAGAACCACAGCAGCAATCAACCAAGGCAGCTTACGTTCACAGTGAGGGAGTGGTTGTGTCCACTGTCCTTGATTCAGACAGTACTGCACAGGATTCCCGACCATCTGGAAGCCCGGATCACAGAACAGACTGACTTTGGAACCTGGCTTTAAATCTACTGATGCAGTTCGTAGATGAGGTATTGATCCTTCTAAAGGTGGACAGTCTATGGGCGGAAAACACAGGGGCAGAGCTGGTCAGCAACACAGCAATAGTCAAAGGGTCCAAAATCCTATTTTGTACCAGCATGGAAGAACCATTCTACTGAGGTTAGAACAAGTCACCACAGACCCTGATCATCATCAAAGGTATCAGAAAAAACTCATTGAGTCAACAATTTTCCCTCTTTCAGCTGATGTATGCTGAATATTGTTAAAGGAATGAATGACATTTTAGTAATATTAATGAAATGTTCTTATAAGTTATCAAAAGCCACGAATCCTAGACCATTTTAAGAAACTCAGTTAAGATTGTTTAATTTTATGAGGTCATTTTGATCACCTAGAGTTTGACTATTAGTGGATGAATACCATATTTATTCATTTCCCCCAATTTCCCAGACAGCTGCTAGGAAATAGAGAACCAAACCATCTCAAACAGGAGCACAGAACTTTGGAGGGCATATGTTAAAAAGTAAGTGTATTCCTCCTCTCATCCTAATCTTATTTTGCCTTTGCCAAATTTACTTCCCAATTAATTTGTACCTTGTTTTACAGGATGTATCTGAACATTAAAAAAATCATTTGGATGAACATAAGGTAAAGATGAATTCCTCGTTAAAGAGTAGATACAACACTATTTGAACAATTTGACCACGAGAGAATTCTGTATGATCTCTTCTGGCTATTAAACTCCAGGGAAATCAAGACAAAGCAAAGTCTCACCAGAACAGAAGATGCTCTTGGGATTGATCTTCACTTTCCCCCCAATTCCGGACAAGAAATCAGGCCAGGCTAACACATTTCCTCTGCTGAGTTCCTCTGGGCAGGAATTAGCCAGGGATTTCACCTGAAAGTTTAAAAGCACATTTTTAGATAAAGACTGACTTTCCCACTGAGACAGAATTATATTATTTAGTCCCATTAAAAATATTCACAGATATTTAGGGGTAGAGATAAAGGGAAACAGGCTTTTGCATGGTATGATTTCAGAAGCAAGAGGAAACTTCCCTTTTCCTCTCTCCCACCCCCAACATTCCATCTCCAAATATTTCTCTTGCTAGGCTTGTTGTTGCCTGAAAATTTGAAATTCTGTGCATGGAGTTTCTTTGCAGTTTGTTAAGGGGTTGCAGAGGTCCCCTGCCATTCTATGTCTTTGACCCCTGACAGAGTTAGAGAAACTCAGTTGGAGTCTTGGAGAAATTCTGCCACTGTAATCATGAATAAACGTTTATCAAGCCCTAACAATACCACGCACACACATGAGGTATTTTGTTCAATACTGTCAGAACTCTGCTATATTATAGTTCTATTTGTCGACATTTTATAGATAAGGAAACTGAAGCTCAGAGAGGTGGAACAATGTAGTAACACACTCAAAGTCATCCCAGAGAATCGGTGGCAGAACTGGGATTTGAACTAGGCTGTTTGACTCCAGACAAGCCACTTACTGATTTGTTACTCTCTACAGATATCTTACATAGTCCTGTGTTTCTGTAAGTTTAGTCAGAGAGATTTGAAGTGTTTATTCTTCACAACTCTTTCTAGTTCTGAAATTGCAAAGTTCCACAAAACACTCATTTCCAATCAAATTTCAACATATCACCAAGCAATTAAAAAGGATAATCACTGAAAATTACTACAAACAACTTCTGTCTAACTCAGACCATAGCATTCAATGCTATTGGTGATCATTTCTGATAACAAAGAGCTCACAATAAGATATGTCATCATTAGGCTGTTCCCATTTTTGCTGGGTTTGTACCTTTGCATCTCATTACTGTCATACACTGAAAATGGAATTGACCTGCTGTGGAGACAGAACATAGTCCCAGAGGTTGAGCTGGCTTATGGAGCCCACAAAAGACTCGGCTGGGCTGAATCCCTCGCCTTTTTTGTCTTGCTCTTGCCCAAGAACTAATGCACCACCACCTAAAGAGAAAGAGAGAAAATAGGAGTAACAGATCATTGGCTGGCCTGGTGATCTGTTACTCCTAAAAAGCTGACTTTAGTTCCTTTGACTAAAATATAGTCAATATAAATGTATGAGATAAAACTGTTGAACAGTTAAATCATGTAAATTTATTATGTTTTATCTGAAGGACAAATTCAAATCAAGTATATAGTAACTTTAAAAAGTAGATGGATAAGATTTAGATTATTAAATTGAGGTTACAAATACCTAATTATAAAAAGTATAAAAATATAAAAAGCATAAATAATACATACATATCCATATAATATTTCATGCCAACCAGGTTGGACTTACTTTCTTCTAAGAAATGAGCTTCCCTGGCAGGCTAATAGCTGCACTTCATTTTTCTTATACCTTAGGCTACAATGCTATAAATACAATTACCAATTCCAGGGAACTTTCCAAAGTTGCCAGGGCCTCCTGATTACCAAATCCAAAGGCAATTAATATAGTTAACAGAATCAAATGTTACAGAGAAGTAATTTTTCTATTGACCATTTAATTCTATCAAACTCCCCCTCCTTGCTGTCCCTGATGCTCTGTTTGCTCCATCAGACTGACCTGCCACCTTCCTCTACTCAGCTTTATGTCTCACAGGTGGTCCCCTGTGAGCTGTACCCCCTGGCTTTCTTGTCCTCTGACTTCCGTCTGTGGCTGGCCAATGGAAAGACCAGTTTGAGATGAGAGAGTGGGATGAAAGAGAAGTTTAATCTCCTGGATCCCTTCCTACCAGACAAACCATTGGGAGTGGCTACTTCTTTTCATCTGGTATGATGGCTCCCACTGATGGTTGATTCCTCTCCATCACTACAGGTTTGCCCAAATTCTGGCAACAAATCCTATCCCTTGTCCCTTCAGGCCCATACCTTGCAATTTTCCTTTTTTTGCTAAATATGGGTATATTCCTAGTGTATTTGGGTTCTCTAAACTCTGCCCACACCTTTGAAAATAGTCGTTTTTATATTCTCTTCCATTACCTGCTTTTGTGTGCCACCTATTTCCTGCTAGGAGTCTGACAGATGGTGCCTGGTTTCCATGGGAGCATCTCTCCTGGTTTTCCTACAATCTTTCTGCTCAGTCTCACTTTCCCTTCTCTGCCTGTCTTTTAGAAACTGATGCATACAGGATTCTATCTGGTGGCTTTCTTTCTTCTTTCAACTATTCTGCCTGTTTGGCCTCACATGCCTGCCAATCAATGTTTATGGATTCCTCTTTTGTGATTTCCCAGCCTACATTTAAAAAATAATGTTAATAATTTAAAAAATCAATACAAACACAGAAGAAAATTTGGAAAATAAATTGTAAAGAATTCTTCTCACTCAGATGTAATCATCCAATAGTTCTGCATATTTTCTTCAAGGCTTTAATTTTTATTATTTTTTTAGTACTTGTGAAGATCGGTGGGTATGAGAGGCCTTCAAAACACACAACTCAGGATCATACCACATGTGATGTCTGAATCCTAATTTTCTTCTCAAATATGTTCTCATTTCATGAGTTTCAGTAGGTTTGCTATTTCATATGAATGCACAAAAATCCATTTGATTAATTAAATAATAATTTGCTTAATTATTTCAATAGTCACTTATTACTTACTGGACAGTGGAGTTGTTCCCAAGTTTGGTATGAAAATAACACTAAGGTAAACATATTGACACATAAACATATATCCAGATGCTTGATTATTTATTTTAGATTGATTCCTGTAGCTAAATTGATAGTTGCATGCAAAGTGTTTCTACGACTTTTGATGTAAATTTCTAAATTGTTTCTCAGAAAGGTCGTATCAATTTTCATGTCTGCCCTCACTCTACCCAAGTGCCCACCATGTTGAATCCTTACTAAAAACAACTTTCCCAATTTGATACAAAATGGTATCAGAACTATATTTTTAGCTGCATGTACCTCTGTGACAAGAAATCCAACAGAGACCTCAAAATTGGTATTCTTAAACCAGATGCAGAATCATTTCCCCTCTCCTTTTTCTAGAATTCTTATCTTAGTTAACAGACTCTTCCATAAACCTGGGCACCCAACTGAAGGAAGTCAGTCACTGCTATGTACTGAATTTTGTCCTCCTCCAAATCTGTATATTGAAACCCTAACTCCCACTATGATAACATGTAGGAGGCAATTAGGTTTAGATGAGATTGTGAGAAGGGGACCTTATGATGGAATTAGTGTCCCTGTCATGTGGGGACACAGTGAGAAGATGACTATGGATAAGCCTGGAAGACAGCCACCGCCTAAACCAGACCATGTTGGTACCCTGATCTCAGACCTGCAGCTTTTAAAACTGTGAGAAAGTAAATATGTTATTTCAGCTACTATGGCACTTGTCAATAGCAACCAGAGCAGATTACGATAGCCACAAGAACTGTCAACTGGAGATTGGCAATGACGGACTTTAAATCATCTCACCCATCCTTCCTGCTGTGGTCAGACAACCATCTCCTCAGGTGGTTGCTATAAGAGTGTCTAGGTTTTATTTTCCTGTCCTTCAACCTACTTTTCAGCCTTCCATCAGGGCTTAATTTTTTAAAAAAGAAATAAAAGCTATTTTTTAACTATATAAGAAATGTGTGTCTATCATGAACATATCATGAAAGAATAAAAAAGAAAAGAAAAATCACCTGTGATCTCACCTCTTGGAGAAGAGACAATTGGAAACAAGAACATATTAGATTAAACACAAATAGAAACTACCACTTCACTTCACCTGTTACTTTCTGTCTCCTAATTTACTGAAGGAGAAAGTACACATGCCTTGGAGGATATAATAAACAAGCTCATTGCAGCCTATTCCCAGGTTATATTTCAGTTCTTTTCTCCACCATATCTTCTTTTCCTTCTTCTACACATACCCTGTGCACTAGCTCTAGGGCATAGCCACTTTCCTCCTCACACAAAACTCCATGGTGACTCTGCCTCTGTGCAGGGATCTTTCCCTATGAGCTGCCTCTCCCCATTCTCTTGCCCAGCCACCTCTGACTCATCCTCTTGACACTGGGTGGCTGAATCCAGCAGAAGCTTCTGAGGCTACTAATGGTGTGTTGTCTACAACACCAGACCCCAGACTCACACAGCTGAGGAAGCAGAGCTGAGAACTGTATTGCCCCTGGGAGATTATAATTCTAAAAGAAAATAAATAAACATTTTCCAATTTAGTGTGGTTTTCTTCATCTCTAACATGGTAGTAACTACTCTCTTATCTAATTTGCAGGATCATTATGACAGAACGACTGAACAAATTTGTATAAGAGGATTATTTGTTTTAAAAGGTAAGTAGGCATAAGTGGTATTACAAGACAGTTCTGATTTCAATATTGGCTTCCTGTTCAAATATGTTTTACAAAGAGGCAGATGTCAATAGGATGATGTATTTAAAATTTATTGAGAGTACTTTCACTATAATCATATTAAATAATGCCCTAATCTTGGAATCACATGATTTTCAAAAGCTGCTTCTATATATTGATTTCTCAATACTCCTACCCTGTGATGTCATGTCTGATGTTTTCAGTTGGTCTCTGAACCCCTTTTCCTGGCTTCCAAATTGATCTTTCCAATCCATTTCTTTACAAATCATCTCCGCTACCTAAATTTAGCAAATCTTGTGAGCTTTCTTCTCTCTCATCTCATCAGGACAAAATGCACGTGTTCCCATCTCCAGCCAGAGCTTTGCTCAGGGACTGTGGTTCTGCAGCCTCAGCATGCAGTGGCCCGTTGACTAGACTGGTTCTTGACAGATGCTCAGCGTGGGTGGATATGCTCAAGCTTCATGCATCTCCTCAGCTACTCTAGGGTCATTTAAGGGAGAGCAGCTTTCTCCCTAGTTTTCCATTTGTCCCATGTGTGTGTCCCAGGGGAAGAGAAGCAAATGCTTTTTATTGTGTTTGAATGACCTCCCTCCACTGGGGTGTTGTTTGTCCTCTAGCTAGGGACCTCTTTATTTTTTAGGGGCTTTCTCACATGCCCTCTTGCTTCATTCTGACCATTCCAGGAACTACCTGAGCTGCCCATCCTTCCATTTACTGCAGCCATCTTAAAACCCATCTGTGACTTCCCATTGATTTTGAGATGGAAACCTCAATCCTTTACCTGCCCTACCAGACTTCATGTGATTTGGCCATAACCTCCTGCTCTAACCTCCCCGCCCTCATTCCTTCTTTTCAGTCTGCTTTCCAGACGTATCCGTATCAGTTCTTCTTTTAGGTCTTTCATTAGTTAATGCCTGTTCCAGTCTGGATAATCAAGGAATAGTGAGTCAATAATAGAGAGAACTGTGGATCTTTGTTTGAAATCAAGGGCAACACAGCTACCAAACTTGGTGTTCATTTAAGCACCACCAACCACCACCATAGTCTAACAGAATTGTATTCATTTTGCTAAGACATACCAGGTATCGCTGTTCCCACAGAGAGGCCAGTACCACTGTCAGATAGCTTCCCATCAATATAGACTTTCCAGGCTCCACCAGCACTTGTCCAAGTGATTGCAATATGGTGCCAACTGCCGTCATTCACTGAGGGACAGTTTGTTATCTTTTCCTTGCCATTCACATAAAGAACCCAGCTGTGGAGAGAAAGATTCCAGGGAATACAGTCATTACTCATATGTTGCAATCCTTTCTGTGAGGCCATTTTCCTTTTTCTTTGTGGGTAAGGTACTTTGTGTAGAATCATTAGTCTTTTTCTCCATTTGGTCGTATTCCACAGAAGCAGATTTGACTTATTAATTACACTTCATTGTAGTTCTTGGAAATTTCATGTTTCTTAAACACTGAGGGGTAGGAAAAAGTCCAAGAACATCATCCAATTTGAGACAATTGACCATCTGACTATTCTGGAGAGAGAGTTAAGAATGGAAGGAGTAAAAGTTGTACAAATGCTAGATAGATGTCCTTCTGCTAGGATGTATGTTCCCTAAGTCCAAGAATGCATTTCGGATGTTCTAGAGGAGGTAAGCTATCACTGCTGCTATGGTTTGAATATTTGTGTTCCCTCACAATTCATTTGTTGAAGACTAATCACCAATGCAATGGTGTTAGGAGGTGGGAACAAAGAGAGGTACTCATGTCACGAGAACAGGGACCTCCTCAATATCACTGCCTTGATAAAAGAGGCCCAAAAGAATCACCTTGCTGCTTCACCATCTGAGGAAACAGCAAGAAGATGGGTCAGAAAGTGATTCCTCACCACTCCAATTCTGCCAGTGCCTTGATTTTGGACTTCCCAGACTCCAGAACTGTGAGATACATTGCTATTGCTAATGAGCCACCCAAACTCTGAAACTATGATATTTTAAATATGGATTAAGACAGTTGCCAAAGTAGTCACATGGTAGGCCAAGTCCATCAATCTAAGAATATTTGGAGCCAAACAAGGGTGGCCAACTGAAAGAGGTTTCCAACAATCGCATCACTCAGGGAAATTACAAAGATGATCAACAGTTTAAAGTGAAACAATTTCAAAATCAAGTGGAGAAAAATGATTAGGGAAAGTTGATAAGGAAGATAAAAACTCATTGAATAGCTCTTCCAGAATCTTCTCAAAACCTATTCAAAGATGTTTATGAAAAAGTAATGTTTTTGCAATATTAGTTGCTTTCTTTCTACATTTTCCATTTTCCTCTCCCTATCAAGTAAGCAACAAGTTCTCTCTTTGTATATGTTTTGCCTCAAGGGAGAGTTTTTGCAAACTCCTTGATTTTTTTTTTTTTTTTTTTTTTTCCCAAATTCCAAATTCCAAAAGTATAGTGTTTGGGGATGGGTAGATTTCCACCAGAGGAGTGGGACTCCCTGAATTGAAGAGAGGACTGAGAGTTCATTGGATCTCTGGGGACTTCAACCTTTAGGAGGCCAACAAAATGGGTATACTGGAGGGAACTGCCAAGTGGGGCACCAAAGTCTATCCAGATTGAAGGCTGGACTTGCAGCTTTGCTCAGGACTTGGGAAAAGAGTGGTCCTAGAGGGCCCACAGAGCCAAGCCAGTAGACAGCTCAGCAACAAGTACTATGAACAGATGACCTGCCTGGGTCTGTGACTCTTCAGCAAAACTCTGAGCATAAATGAAGTGACTTTCCTGACAATGCAGAGGAAGGGGGTCCTAGAGTTGAAATTAATTGGTCCTGGAGAAATAAAGAAGTATCACTTGTGTTGAGCTTGTGGACTGGTTCATAATACACCCATCTCTCATGGGTCAATAATGTCACTGAAATCCTTCAAACTTTGGAAGTCCTGCTATGTAAAGAAAGGTCATCCATCTTAGAGTCTGGGTTTGAGACTAAGCTCTGCCCCTCTTTGGGTGTGAGATTTGGGCCAGATCATTTTGTCTTTCTGAAACTTTATTTTACTGTCTGTAAAAAGGGCACTGATTTCTCAAGTCATTGTGAAGAGCAAATGAAGCTATATATATGAAAATACTTAATAAACAGCTTATATCACTAAAACTTTGCCGTCTTGTAGAATGTTCTACTTGATTATTGTCACACTGCTGTCCTGATGCAGTGCCTGACTCTCCCTGTTTCCCCAGCCACCACCCCCAACATCACTTCTGAACTGTCAGGTGCCAGGATGGGCTCCTGAGCGCATGCATCCTCACTCTCCTGCTTACCCGTTGTAATCAGTCAGGAGGAAGGTATTGTCACTGCCATCCTCAAGTGCATAGGAGATTGGTGTTCCATAGTTAACTACGTCAGATGATTTCATCCAGAATGCACAGGTTATAGCATGGAGAGTAGGAAGCACACCATCTAGCATGACGTACCCATAGATGCCAGAAACTTCGAAATCCAGATTGAAACCTGTAGGCTGTTCTGCAACAAATAAGAAAGTGCAGACTCTGGCACCCATGAGGCATTTCCAGGAGTCTAGTGTAAGCAGCAGGCAAGCAGGACTATCGCCCAAGAAACTCATTTTCAGTAAATATGATTACTTGAGAAGCAGTTTCAAAATTACATATAGATTATTTACAAAATAATATTTTGTAATATTTACACAGAACATCCTTTAAAATAAGATAACCAGTGCACATGTAAGATTGGAACAGCACTCAATCATAAAAGAAAGCAGAGAAATACAGAGTCACTGGCAGGAGAGATAGAATTGGAGTGTTATCAAAGCCAAGAGATACTAAAGCATGTTTGTGCTCAGAGGAGAATGACTCAGTGGGGAGGAAGTGATTGATGTTGCCGGAAGGAAGCAGGGAGTAACTGCAAGGGCAATCTCCTGCCCCATGCAGAGCTCTGGTTTTTCTCTAGTTTATGGGCTATACTGCAAAACCTACTCAATAAAACCAAAGTCCTACAGCTCAAAGATGCCCATCTCCTGAGAAAGCAGTTTAGCATTGGTGTATTGATTCTCAAACGTGTCCACGGACTCACACCTTCAAAGTCAAAAGGCTGATTGAAGTGTACTTTCTAGAGACCTGGAGGAGTTCTGCTAAATTCAGCTGCCTCTATTTCCCCCTTACATTTCTAAGCTCCAATTTCCTCATCTGCACCATTGGGATCTTAATCATAGTACCTAGTTTATTGGATGGATGTGAAGATGAAATAAATATAAAGTTTTTGGTGTGTAGGCAGTACATATTATAGGCAAAAATTGATATTGTTATTCTATTACTATTTTTAGCATTATTATTGATAAATAGAGTTTATATATACCTGTTTCACACCTTCTGCCTGAAAATCCCGGCCGGCATTTACAACTGTATGAGTTTAATCCATCCACACAGCTGGCCTGATTTCGACATGGGTTAGACTGACATTCATTGATGTCCAATTCACAGTGTGGCCCCGTGAAGCCTGGGGCACACTGGCACCTAAAGAAAAAGAAAGAAAAAGAAAGACAATGAAAAGTTGTAACAGCTGCAACAGCTGCATTAGAAGGAATCTCAGGTTTATGATCACCTTGTCTCAAAAGATTTTGAAAACGGAAATGCTGAAACATGGTCTCACATCCAAACAGTGCTTTGTTATTTGCTTCGTCCAGCTCATCTGATTAAAACCTATTTGGGATGACAAGTACTAGGAAGCTCAAGGTGGCAAAAACAAAGCAGAAAGTAGTGCCAGTCCAGGTGGAATATTTACATACTATTAGCTCTCTCGTAGCGATGTTCTTGGAAAAGTATAAAAAGTTCTAATGTTGTTCTAAAGCCTTTCTATATATTAAACCAATCTTTCTAGCAATGAGGAATACTAGGGTTATTCATGTTTTACCTATGAGTTAGGCTGTGGCTAACAGAGGTTAAGTAATTTGTCCAAGTCCTCTTGTTTTCTGAACCTTGTTCTTAGTCAGTTTCTGTGGAATGCAGCAAATCATTGAAACCCACCAGAATGGAAAACACATCTGATGATGCCAAATGTTGACAAGGTTGTCATAAAGTAGGAAATCTCCTACTGTGAGCACAGTGACAATTTGACAATTTGACCATGCCAAGAACAGTCAAGTTTCCCGGGTCCTGTATATCCATTTCTTGTCATCTCCTCTGGGAGGTTAATGTGCAGAACCTGTGTAACACATGCTCATCGACACACCATTCTAAACGTCTATGAAGAGGAGAATTGAAAGCAAGTCATTATGGAGCAGAAGGATAGCAGCAGCTGAAACCAATTAACCAAAGGCAGAGTGGATCTACCCTGACAAAGCTGAAAACAACTTTGAGTGAAAAAGAAATTGGAAGAGGATACAGTAGGGTACTACTTATGTAACATGTAAAGCTATGCTATGTATTGTTTACCAAAGTCATATATGTAGCAATATATAAACCCCTGAATGGGAAGATACCTACCAATTTCAGGACCGTGGTTACCACTGGGGAAGGAGAACATGTGTTTGTTGCTGTGTACCCGTGTGTACATGCATATTAGAGGGAATCCAACCTGACCTTAAGAACTTGTTTCTTTAAAGAATGTGAAACAAATATAACCAAATACTAAGGTCTGATAATCACAGTGGTGAGCACATGACTTTCATTATTCTTTGTAATTTTCTGTATAACTGAAGAATTTTGTAATTAAAGAGGATGTAGCACTGGCATATGCATAGGGACACCTCTGTGATATTGATGTAAAGATGACTAATATGAATAAATAGGATTTGGGGAGTTTAAAGGGATATCTCAGTTGGAATTGGGGGAATCTTTACTGGGTTTCTGCACTTGATGATAAATCTTTTTTGACTAGAACTTCACTCACTTTAATCCACCCATGTTTAATACAAGCATACCATTATCATGTCCATTTTGTCAATAACCCGTATTCCTTCTGAATTGGAAGAGTTTCTCTTCTCCTTTCCTCTTGTTAGGAATTCAATGAATTTGATATTCATCCATTGTTGGAACCCTGGAGAGAATTTGGAACTGTGGCTCATCAGAAGGTGCTAAATGCCAGAAAATGCAAAGCACCCAGGAGAAGACAATGCCACCTGGATGAGACCTCATGGAAGTCTCATGGGCAGAATCTCCTCCCTGTTGCTTCTGCATGGTGCTGTCGGCCATTTATGAGTGGATGCTACTTGGTGGGGGCTGAATTGGATGGGGACTGTAAATGTCACAACTGAGGCAGACGTTCTTCTTCTTTTAACTCTTGTAAATGTATAGAACCAGTAGCCTCTTTTGCAAGCAAGAGCCCTGTCTTTTGTACTGCAGAAGTGCTGTCTTCTGAAATTCCCTGCAAGGGCTATGGGAAGGGATAGGGCAGTCTTGGTAAAGATGATGAGGCTCTGGTTTTCAAACTGTGATCTACTGGCACCCTAAGAGCTGCCTCAGGAAGACAAGTCTTTCCCTCAAACTTTACTATTTTCAGTCACTAAAGCTTATCTTTTCTTATTTTGTTTAGACTCAGATTTCTTTTGAATCATGTTTCTAAATTACATGCTTGAAAAATCATGGCTATAAGATGTAGATGGACACTAAAAAGTATGATCTCAAACTCCATTTTGATTTCACCTAGTGTAAAAAATTTGGCTAAGACATTAAACATTTGATAATATGGGTTTTGTCTAGTGCACTGAAATTCTATTTCCTTTCATCTTTTATGACTTTATAGGCATGGAGCAGGGGTTCCCAAATCAAGCTATGTATCAGAATCACTGGGAAATGTGAAACATAAAAGATAGCCCACTCTAAACTTAGAGGCTGTCCCCTGGATTCAGTATAGCCTGTCGGAGGGTGGTGGGAAGATTCTACTGTAGCCTATCCATTTCAGCCAGCATTTCAGAATGGCTGACTTGGCATCACAGTCATACTCCATAAAGACTACAGAACGATCAAATAGTAAAGAAAATAAATAGTAAAGAGTCCAGAGTTGGCCTTTTACCTGAAGCTATTAGCTCCATCCTTACAAGTGGCTCCATTCTGGCATGGCTGACTGAGACACTCATCAATGTTTTTTTCACACCGGGTACCCAAAAATCCAGGTGGGCATTTGCACAAGAACCTCCCAACTTGGTCTTCGCAGGCTGCATTATTTAAGCATGGGTTTGACTGGCATTCATTGACTTCTGTCTCACAGTGCAGGCCTAGGGGTGGATGAGGAAGAGAAAGAGTCCATATGGTTAACTCCCTGGGAAAACAGGGATCACCCTGTTACTTTTTTGGAGGATCAGCTTCTGAAGGACTAGAATGGAGGCCACAGAGCCACTGGCTGATTATGCTGATTCAAGATCTATTCTGTCATGAACTCTGGCTTTTGTAAGTCATTTTAGGACTATGGATTTTTGACAATTTTCTCTTTTTATCTTCTTTCTGAAACTAAGGGTAGTAATGGACATCCAACTGAGATAATGTCAAAAAATAAAATGAATAAATTTAGTTCAAAAATCATCTGTTTCATGAGACAGACATTATTACCCTATGTACGTGTATGATTACATGAATGGTGTGACTCTACAGTGTGTACAACCATAGAAATGAAAATTTGCACCCCATTTGTGTACAAAGAATCAAAATGCAGTCTGTAAAAATAAAAAATAAAAAAACATTGTCTGTTTCTTTGACCTTGTCTCTGTCCTTCCCTGGCCATTTTCTTTCTTGGACTTCTTCCTCATCAATTAAATATATGTGTATTTAACCATATTATTTTATGTCCATTTGTGATATTCATTTGCAAACTCTATTATTTTGCATACATTAATGTCCATTTGTAACTATTTACATGATTTATCTCCAGTTCTCTCTTGAAAGTTTGTCTTAGTATAAACATACACACACACACACACACACACACACACACACGCATGAACATCTTCCTTTTTTCTGAACTGTTTGAGAGTAAATTGCAAACTTGATTTAGTATTTCCTCAAAAGCCAGGACTTTATCTTAGATAATTATGGTGCACTTATAAAATCTGAAAATAACTTTATATACTATGTTAGTAAATGCACTAATTGTTATTGTTTACAGGATCTTAAGATAATGGAGGAAGAGCAGGAATGTCTTACCAATATACCCTTTTGCACAAGTGCAGCGATAGCCAGCCAAGTCATCGATGCAGGTTCCTTTATTTAGACAAGGATTGGAGTTACACTCATTTATATTTTCTTCACATATCCGACCTGCAAAAAATGATAGAATCTTTGAGCTAGGGAAAACCTGAAAGGACATCAAAACCAATAGTTTTCAAGCAAGTTGGTCAAGTACAAGAATTGAGCAAATGGAAATCCTTGCTAATAAGTTTGTAAAAAATTTTTGCTGTTTGCCAAGCATCTTGAAATAGAAACAAACATGTTCCATAGGATGATGAGGAAGATGACAACAATGAATATCTGATCACATTTTACGTTACAAAGGGAAGTGTAATGCTGTTTATTGTTTTTTCTCATGTTATTTATTTGCTAGTTGTTCATACTTTGTGGAGTTCATTCCTTTAATAGTTAAGAAGCAACAGTGTCAAAGTTGCCAAAAAAAAATTATGGGAGTGGCTGGGGATATAGCTCAGCTGGAAGAGTGCTTGCCTTGCAATCACAAGTCCCTGGTTCAATCACCAGCACCACAAAAATAAAAATAAAAAAATAAAATAAAATAAAAATTATGGGAGAAATATATTAAATAAAGAAAATAACTTGTTTTGTCCTGCAAGTTGTTGCACAACAAACTCTTGTGCAGCTGTCCCATGTTCCTGTATAAATGTAATATGAGAATAACTGATGTAATTCAAATCCTTTACTTTACACACCTAGAAATGGAGACACAATAAGGGTTATGACATCACCAAGGATAGGTACAGAAATGAACCTAGAACCATAAATCTTTAAGTTCAAAACTCTGGTTTGAGGAATTTAGGATGCTTAACTTTACAACACATGAAATGATGTGGCACAAACCTAATTATTTCTGTATCTTATAACATGAAAATGTGTTAAAAGAAATTTCACCAATAAAAGTCAGTTTTGAGAATAGTAAATTTAACAAAATCTGCACATTCATGCAGACCATGATGAGCATTTTTAAAATTTTTCACAGTAAATCCACACAATAAATTCAGTGTTTAGTAAACAGCACATGCATTTAAAGTCAAGGTAGTGTGTGTGTGTGTGTGTGTGTGTGTGTGTGTGTATGTGTGTATAAATACATTTAGAAGATTGAATCTATTTTTTTTCTCATAGTATCTGTCTGCACTCTGGCCACAAGGTTTTTTTTTTTTGTTGTTGTTGTTGTTAATAAGGATTCAACCCTAGGGGTCTTTAACTTGAGATTTGGAATTTTAGGTAAAGAAATACATAACAGATCTTTTCATACCATATGTTGAAATGAAACTATATGGACATAGCACAGAGAGCCAGAGGGAGCACAGGAATGAAAATGTGTGTAGATTCCAAATAGAGAAAATAAATGAGCTGATAAAAATGATTACTACCATAAATTAGGATGTTAAATATTTTCATTTCTTCATGAAAATTATTTTTAGATCATAAAATTATTAGAATCTAGTTTCTTTGAAATGTTTTAATAATTTTACTGAACTTAATAAAGTATAGAAAATTATATGTCCACCTTAATTAAAATGTGTATTCAAATATGTTTTTAGTATAATAATAATTTTATGAGTAAGGTAGAGTGCTAGAGGATTAGATTGAGATGCTCAATGCACTCTGTAACCATGTTATATGAGGTTGTTACTAATAAGACAGTAAACCATATTCTATTTTACAAGACTATATTATTGATATTATAATAATTTTAATGTAATTGAACAGGGAATTGACAGTAAGGTCAATGTCTTTGAACTGTTTGGGGGGAGGATGTTGGAAGCTTCAACTCTGACATAAGATATATGCATTAAATACATGCATTTCATAAGACTGGATCCTAATTAGAATAAGATATATATGTATATATGTATAAATGTATCAAAATAGATTCTACTGTCATGTATAGCTAAAAAGAATAAATAAAAGAAAAAATGCTTTCATTTAATTTAAAAGGAGAGACAGATTGACTCATAATAATGCAAGTGTCCAAAGTCCAGAGAGCAATAACTCTATCCACACATATTCAAATATGCACACAGATATGACACCCAGAAATAATATACACTACACAAATTCAGTAAAATGCTACTGAGGAGCTAGAGAAGAACCTACTACATATTTCCTTTTATTTCCTGACTTGTATTTTTACATATGAAAAGAGATTCAGAGAAGTTAAGCAACTCATTCAAGATTATCCATCTAGTTCGCAAAGATGGGACAAGTTCTGCCTGTTTTATAAACC
Organism: Glaucomys volans; assembly: GCA_020662805.1. Classification (NCBI taxonomy): domain Eukaryota; kingdom Metazoa; phylum Chordata; class Mammalia; order Rodentia; family Sciuridae; genus Glaucomys; species Glaucomys volans. Next base: position 1,401,222 of record JAJEJO010002589.1, read on the forward strand.
CCAAACAATTCCATACTGTCAAATTGATATCTTATTCTCCTTATGTAAAAGCATAATATAAACACTTTCCCATTGTATATCAAGAATAGAAAATTTTCCTCTTCAGTATATTTATGTCTTATTAATATATTTGAATACATTTTAAATTTATCTCAGTGAAGAAATCTTAACATTTCCAAGGTTTATGCTGTAAAAACAAGGGCGTTTCTCTTACCTGTGTAACCTGATGGACACTCACAGATGAATTCCCCAACTTGGTCTTTACAAATTCCACTGTTTTGGCAAGGCAGTGAGCTGCACTCATCAATGTCTGTTTCACACTTTAAACCTAAAATGCAAACCGAACACTGAAAGACAATCCAGGAGAGGGATTAACAGAAATAGAACCATGATCATTTAAAGGTCACTATCTCAATAACCTATCTCAATAACCTAATAAGTTAGGTTATTGAGATAACCTAATTATAATGGGGGAGCGGGGGGGGGGAGTAGTGGTAAAGAAAGGGCTACCATCTGGTGAAGTATTCAAGGGAAGCACTACCTCTTTCTAAACATATTTAAGATACCTGGTACATATCTTTTGGTAGATAGCAAAAGATTCTGAATCCAAAGGGCATTGAGGGAAGGAGGAGGGAAGCTTGAAAGTATAAACCAGATCCAGGATTTATGTTAATTTCAAAGTAAAAAATAAAGTCCTGTGTACTTGCTACCAAGGTCACCTGGCTGAGGGGTGGAGATGGAGTTGAATCCTGCTGGACCTCAACTCATTTGCCAGGTGCTCTAGAGTGGGCTGCACCCTCCCACATGGTGCACACAGGCTTTCTATGTGCTAGCTCTTCTGGAAACCCATGCTTTTCCTCTATTCCAAAGGGTCTCAAAATGTGGACCACTAGCATCAGCATTACTTAATGAATATGCATTATCAGAAATGCAAATTCTCAAACTATACCCTAGACCTACTGAACCGGAAATTCTGGAACTGCTAGAATCTCTGGAGTCCAGCTATCTAGATTTTAACAAGCCTTCCAGATGATTTTGGTGCACATTAATATTTGAGAACCACTTTGCTGAATCACCACTTATTTACAAAAGTCTCAAACAAGACCTGTTATTTCCTATGGAATATGAGGTCTAATTTTTTTTTTTCTTGGTACTGGGAATTGATGCCAGGGGTGCTTCACCACTGAACTACACCTTCAGCCCTTTTTTATTTTGAGACAGTGTCTCACTAAGTTGCCAAGGCTGGCCTTGAACTTTTGATCCTCCTATCTCGGCCTCCTGAGTCACTGGGATTATAGGTATGTATCAACATACCAGGTCAGGCCAACAATTTTTTATATTGCCCCCCACAAGTCTGCTATAATAAGTAAAATGCCAATATTTTTGCAAGCTCTTGGCTCTATTTTGTTTTCTAACTTTCTTTTGCTGTTGTGTGGTGAATCCTTTTACCTAAACACCATTTTTCTCATTAAAAAAATTTTAAGTTCATTGCACAAATTTTTTTTAAAAGCAGAAAACTCCCTCTTTCTCAAAACACCCCCATAATTATTTTAAATTATTTGTTATTTTAAGGTATAATTCCTTTCTGCTTAAATGGTATCTTTCTGGACTCCAGCTATAATTTGAAACAAAATGCAAGAAAATATAATTCTTATAGAATTCCTACATAATCAAGCCCAAAGCCATATTGTTTTTCTAAGCACAGCTTCCAAAAAGATAGAAGCAAAGCAACAAATCATAGTCATTTAGAAGACCTTCCACCACTAGTTTGTAACACATGACACTAGGAGTTTGTTTGAAAATGATTATGCTGAACAATCTGTTCTATGTTGAGTGTCATGCATTTAATTTGTGTTAGAACGACACCTTGGACATAGCTTTTGGAATTGTGTTCCAATTTAAATTATGAGTTCTGATGTGCAGTTTTCATTGAGACAATAATTCCTCATTCTTCTTCCCAAATGTGCAAAGAAAACTAATTTGTGGGGTATGCATGCTTTTGGCACCTATTGGTGTATCTCATTTGACCAAATTTTTTTAACTGACATGTCTAGTGTATCTTAAACAATATATATTTAATATTCCAAAGTTTGATTCTCTATGACACAATGATTTCACATAAAATACATTAAAATTTGTATTTTTCTACATTACCTGTATACCCAGGTAGACAGAGACAGACATAACCATGCCCAAGTTGTTGGCAGGTTCCACTATTGTGACAAGGGTTTAGGAAGCATTCGTGGAAAACCTACCAAATGGAAAAGAAATCTATCAGAGACAAAATGTTCTCTTTGTTTATTTCAGGGCAATCCTGACTAGGGAGTCAGAAAGTTGCAACACAGATGGCTGGTTCCTACTTCCAGGTGAGTTCACTCAAGCTAGCTGGACAGCTGCCTGAATAATGTTGGTGTAGAGGTATAAACAATATATATTTTTTTTAGTACCAGGGATTGAACTCAGGGGCACTTTACCACTGAGCCACATTGCCAGTCCTTTTTTGTATTTTATTTAGAGACTGGTTTTCACTGAATTGCTTAGGGCCTTGCTAAGTTGCTGAGGCTGCCTTTGAACTCTCCATCTTCCTGCCTCAGCCTCCTGAGCCGCTGGGATTACAGGTGTGTGTCATTGTGCCTGGCTCAATATTTTCATTCTTGAATGATGTTCTGAAAAACCAAGTAGTGTTCCTAAATGCTAGCTACACATTAGAATCCATTTAAGATGTTCTTTAAATACATGTAAGACAGAACCCCAACACAAGCCAGCTAAATCAGAATTTCTGGGTGTGGTATCTGTATGTCATTAGTTTTAAAAGATGGCCAGCAGTTTCTATCATGTCTCTAGATCTGAGAGGCCCTGCTTTAGGGGTTCCTGCAAATTTCTATGTCCAATAGGCTTCGTCAACATGACTTACGGAACTCAAACAAATCATTACGTTTGTACTAGGCTGTAGGAAGTTGAAATAAGGAATATAATCTTTTTTTTTTTTTTTAAAGCATATAATCTTCTATCTCAAAAAAACAAATGTCAAGGAATTCATGACATTGGGCAAAGTGAACTGATAGTAATGATAGAATCTACTAAAACAATCTGATTTAACAACTAGCCTTTAAACAAATATGGAAAGCAATTGGTTTAGTTATGCTCATGAGTTGTTTCTTAATTGTTAAAACTCACATCTTGTTCCAAGAAATGATTTTTTTTGTTGCAAAAATATGTAAATAGTTGTTCATGAAAGTTGAATCATTCTTCCTGTCTTTTAGAAAAGGCCTTCTGCTAAGCCAAACACTCCTTTTCAAATGATGGGCTCTGCTTATGGCCAGTGTTAATTATTAGTGAATCAGGAGGCTCCCACATCTACACATTCTTGAGCGCAGACATTTCTGGGAAGAACTCCCATTTTTGGTACTTAGGACATCTAGCATTGCGTTTTGAAAGTTCTTATTAAGAGTCTTGAGTAAACAATAGTACTCATGAGTCTGATTACTTCAAGTTTTTACCCCTGTGATTTCCCTCCCTGTGACATGTAAGAAGACAAATTATTTTCCAAGCATTCCACTACAGAACATTTTACATGTAGAAAATGGACTTGTTGAAAGAAACTAGCCAAATAATATTGCGCTCATGTAAGACTATGAAACAAATTCCACTATTATACAGAATTATGATTCACAAATAAAAATTTTAAGGAAGACAAGAAAATGGACTTGCCTGACTGCTGACTTCATACTTCTTTTGGGCATGTCCAGGAGAGGTAAGATGCACAATACTTTCCTCTGCTGCTGAGAAAGTTGAACTAAAACCTAATAAAATTAACAGGAAAGCATTAGAAAACGATGTCAGTGTGTGGTAGATATTGCCAATAAGTAGACTCTATCTAAACACTCTGGTTAAGATTCTGGTTATCAGAATATTAAACAGGAGACTATGGAGATGAATGGTGTGTCATAATCCTAGACTCTTAAACATCTGGAAGGTACCAAGTTCAACATTTCCAAAATGACTCCTTGAGCCTTGTCATCAAAAGTTTTTTTAAAAAAAATTTTTCCTTTTTTTTTTTACACTGTAAGATTACTTTTTTTGGTACACAAATGGGGTACAACTTTTTATTTCTATGGTTGTACACAATGTAGATTCACACAATTCATGTAATCTTACATCAAAAGTTTATAAAAGGACAGTTTAACAGCTCTAGACACCAAAATTCACTGAAAACAGTGGTATTCAGAATTGAAGCAACTACAGAGAAAACAAAAACAAATCTCCAACATGAAATTTGTAAGAAATTAAGTATGTCACTTACTTGAACAATCCGTGATGGATCTGGCACCAGTGATAGTTGTAGTTCCATAAAAAGGACATGACAGACAGAATGATTTCCCTGGATCAGGTTGGTAATAATCTCGAGGGCATGGATAACAGGGCATTAACCCAGAACGAGAGAATTCGCCTACTGGACAAGGTACTGCAAAAGAAAATCAAGCCATTTATGCATGTAGAGAAGCACACTCTACATTTAAAAGAACTGCCCTATCTTGGGATGTAAGAAAGCTACTGAATACTGTATTGATATAATCCCTTCACATTGTAATACCCATGCCATCTTGTCACCCAAGAGCAATGGCTTGCTATGTTTCCTCCTGCCTTTAATAACACACATTCATTCAATGAAGATTACATTGGTCATGGGATAGTGTATTCTGGTTTTTCCACTTATCATTATATCACAAACTTTTTCTCAAATCATTCCCCAGACCATAAAATAACTTTGCATCCCCTTGATAGTCCATAATTGATCTAACATTTCCTTCACTGTTGGACATTTAGTTTGTTTTCACTTGTTTGTGATAATAAATAATGTTGAAATTTTCTACATAAATCTTTGTGTATAGTCCAGATTATTTCCTTGGGATAGCAGTTGAACTTGAGTAGTTGAATTTGAATAGTTGAATTTGAGGAGTTAAATAGTTGGGCCTAAAACTATGAAAAAAACCAAAAGCTATTGATGTTTACTGCCAAATCACTTTAGAAAAAGGAGTTCCAACTTATACTTGCATCAGTAACATATGAAATTGCTCTTCACACTGCATGTTTGTTAGCATTGATGGTGATTATTTAAATTTCCTTTTCAATTTGAGGGTGAAAATGGAATTGCACTATGATTTTAACTTACATTTTACAGATTAATGAAGTTGCTCTTTTAAAATACTGTAAATTGTACTTTTCCTATATAATTGTCTTTTATTTATTGTGGGGGGGTCTTTTGTAGTTATTTTGTATATTAAGGATATGAAAAAGTTCAGTTCAAGCCAGATAGCATTCAAAGAGGAAGAAAATGAATACTTTTAATTACAAAATCCACAAGGAATATAAATTAGTCATGATATAGTTTTGTCAGCAAATAATAACAGTAAAACACATGAAATAAAATATATGTCCCACAGGGGAAATTTCAGAAATGCAATTTTCATTGAAGATTTTAATACTTTTCTTGGAAAGGAAAGGACACAGAAAACTTACAACTGAGAAGCTGAATTAAGAACAAAAATTATATTCTTATTCTATCATTATAAAATTTTAATGAGGTGTATATTAATTATTTTTAGATATGCTGAACCAAAAAGAAAATTTCAATAATTAAAAGAAGTGATAAATGTAGAGTATAAACTTTTTGACCATAAAGAGATAAAAATAGAAGTTGATAGCAAAAGCTTTAGGAAACAGGTACATATTCTAAACATTTATATATTTTAAAGCTATCCTCCCAAAAAACTTGGTCAAAGAAAAAAATCAAATGATAATTTATATTATTTATAAAATGTCAAATAAAATGAAAATATTAATTATTGACAACTGTGATTATTCTAAAGCTATATTTGTAGCTAGATTCATTACCTTACAATAAGCCAATGCCCCCAAAACCAAAGGCTAAATGTTTTCCCTGAGAAGTGGATGATGATACATAATGGGGGTGGGGATAAAAGAAAAATGGAGGAACTTTAGATTACATAGAGGGAAATGAGAGAGGGGTAGGGGTATGAAAGATGGTGGAATGAGACAGACATCATTACCCTATGTACATGCATGATTACACAAATGGTGTGAATCTACATTGTGTACAACCATAGCAATGAAAAGCTGTACCCCATTTGTATACAATGAATCAAAATGCCATCTGTAAAAAAAGAATGAAATAAATTATCAAATACCCAAGTACTATGGTACTAAATTAGTCCAAAAACATTCATCATAAAAAGAAATAGAAATTGTTCAATTAAAGTAGTTAAAGATTAACAGGCAAAACACAAATTAGCAAAAATATTTGTTTTAAGAATGTCAAAGCATTCAGATTCTTAATTGATTATGCCTCTGAGCACTGACAAAAAGTCAAAATTATACAAAGATGTAGTAGTAAAGCGAGGCCCTAAGCAATTCAGTGAGACCCTGTCTCTAAATAAAATACATAATAGGGCTGGGGTGTGGCTCAGTGGTGGAGTGCCCCTGGGTTCAATCTCAGGTACCCTCCCCCTGCAAAAAAAAAAAAAAAAAAAAAAAAAAGAAAGAAAAAAAGATCAAAATAAATAAGACTGTTGGACTCTCGAAATAACTAACACATTATGATGATGTCTCTACTTTTTGGCATAGAAATGGTAAAATAAATGTACATGTGAAAAGTAGTTTAACTTATATTCCAGAAATCTTCTTTCAAGGAGTGGTCCATTTGCATTCATGAATTAACGGGAAGTCCCTGATTTAGTACGGTTTGATTTTTTGACTTTATGATGATGCAATCAATAGAAACCGTCCTCCTAATTTTGAAATTTGGTCTTTTGTTGGGCTTGCCATTTGGGATACAATACTCTCCCATGAAAGCAGCTCCCAGTGGGTCACATGTCTGTGAGGGGGAACGACCAGACCTCAAAGTGCATGTGTTGCTAAGCAGTGATGTTTGAGAAGTTAGGTGTGTCCAGTGCATCTTTCACTTACAATATTTTCAGCTTACTGTAGGATGGAAATCGATTGTAAACCAAGAAACATCAGTATTTATATTTCCAGTAAACACATACAACATATGCATTTTTTTGGGGGGGGGGTACCGGGGATTGAACCCAGGGGCACTCCACCACTGAGCCACATTCCCAGCCCTATTTTGTATTTTATTTAGAGACAGGGTCTCACTGAGTTGCTTAGGGCCTTGCTAAGTTGCTGAGGCTGGCTTTGAACTTGCGATCCTCCTGTCTCAGCCTCTCAAGTCGCTGGGATTACAGGTGTGCACCGCCACGCCCGGCTAACTTATGCATGTTTAAGCAAACATGTCTACATGATAGTACTATATAGTACAAGATGCAGTACTGAACACAAAGTGTAAGTTCTAATGGACTAATGTCATGAGAAAAGGGGAGGAATTTTACTTAATACAAGAAAAGATATAAAAATAAAATTAAAAATCATGCATTGAAATGACTGAAGAAAAACATTATCCCACGTGTGCTTTTTCCTTATAGTATTAATGACATATACATCCCTGGATAAACACATTTTGCCCCTCAAATGTGTTTCATTGACTACGATTAATAATATTGTATTGTATACTAAAAATGTGCTAATGGAGTAGATTTCAGGTCTTATTTATTTGCCTGTTTGTTTTTGGTATGGGGATTGAACCTAGGGCTGTTCTACCACTGAGCTACACCCTTCACCAGTCTTTTAATCTTATTTTGAGACAGGGTCTTGCTAAGTTTTGCTGACTGACCTTGACCTTGATATCCTTCTGCCTCAGCCTCCCTAGAAGCTGGAATTACAGGCATGTGCCACAGCACCAGCTTCAGGTGTTCTTACTACACAGAGAAGGGAAAAACTATGTAAGATAATGGGACACTAATTTGCTGGGCTATAGTAAGCATTTCACTATGCATATCAAAATCTCATTGTGTATACCTTGAATATATGCGAAATTAATAAATGAATAGTTTTACAAAGACAAAGTCAAAGGTCAAAGGACTCTCATCCTGAACCTGACTTTTCACTTCATCCTGGAGGGCCAGGATAACAGGCTGTGTCATTATGATTCAGAAACAGTCCTTCCTTCTCCTATGAATATGTTAACAACAGGAACAAGAAGTCATTTGTGGGACTTATTCCTCAGGCAAAAATCACTTTTTAAAAAATGCAAAATTTCAGACTCATGAGTTTGTAGTCATAAACCAAAGATTATTTAATGACCTAAGAAGTAGGTATTAAAAAATGTAAGGTCATTTTAAAACATAAAATGTATAAAGAACATATTGCTTTAACATAGTAGTATACTTACATATAATTGCATATTTATTAATAAAAATTTATGTTCCACATGCTAAAAATGCAAAAAGTGTCATCTTAGCAAAAAATAAGCTGTACAACATGCTCACAAAGATAAATCAATACAGAAAGACATAAAAAGGAAAGAGACAAAAAGACACACAGAAGAAAGGGAGGAGGGAAGGGAAAGAAAAAGAAAAGAGATGAAAGTCAAGAAGAAATACATGAGGGACCATTTTAGAACTCATGTATATTTAAATTTAAAATAAAATAGTGTTTATCCAGCACCGCAGGGGTGTTGAGGTTTGTTAATCTCAGATCCCAGGAATGGCAGGCGAACTGTGGTTGAATTTGTGCTAAGAATATTAGGGGAAATGGGGGCAGTTACCAGAACTTTAGAGACTTTCTGGGAATCATGACTGCTTAATTACAAATTTGGTGTTAGACAAACCTCAAGCTTCAATTAGAAAGCTTAAAAAATTTTGTCAAATATGAACTTGTTTCACTAAAAAATCTGATTTGTGGTTGGAGGAAGCTGGGGTGGGAACAAATTTTTTTTACTGCAGAATTTCTTCCAAAATTAGTTTGTATATTGACAAAATAAAAGGGTCTCTAGCAGATCTATTTCAACCATCATGTGAAGCTTTGCCTGACTTTAAAGAAATTTAAGGCTGTTTTTACACAATAGACATGGTTGATGAGTTTCAATGAGGTCCTAGCAAAATTCTTTTCTCAACTCTTCAGTGAAATACTAGGTCGATGAACATTACCTGCCTAAATCCTCAGGTCTAAGACTTTTATCTGCCATGACCCTACTATTCTGAGATAATGAAAACAGATGGGGTGTATAAAAACCTATAATTCAATGTATGTTTTACCTTCTCCCTATGGCACTTGTGAGGACTACAACTCCCAAGATGCAATGCTAGACACACCCCTCCCACCCGCCACACACAGGCTCCCTCTACAGCTGTGTTCCAGGAATCTGTGTCTCATAGGATGCAGCTGTATGTGTGGCTGGAGTGAAAGGAGGGTAAGGGTGTGTGCTTCTGTCTCTGTGTAGCTTGGACAAGTGGAAGCCAGCGGGTTGGCTTCTTATTAACATCAGTAATTCAATGAGGGAACAGTTTTTTGATCTTTGGGTTGCCATAGACCTTAGGCTTTTACATAGAAGTGCAGAGAATGGGGAAGACATGCCATTTTTAAATAATCATCTTTTAGGCATGTTTTTTCTGTCCTCAATGATGCAGCAGAGGTAGAACAACAACTTTTTTTTTTTTTTTTTTTTTTTTTTACTGACAGGACAGCAGCTTTTTATTTTTAATCTGTTATCATTGACTTTGCAAAGTAGTCGCAAATTTGGGGAGTTTTTGGCAGCAGTTTGACTATGACCATCAGGCCTAATTCATTGTCATTCTAAGATTTCATCTTTTATTTTTGTTTAGGCCTCCAGGAATTTTGTGTTGGATAACTATTTTCAGTAGGGATGTTAGAAATATTTAAAAGTTGGAATGCTAGTCATTATAGTCTTCCTGAAGCCATTGGTTCTCAACATGTGACTCCTGGACTGGTAAAATCAGCATTTCCTGAAAACTGGTTAGAAATGCAAATTGTCAGGTCTCTTCCCAGACCTACTGAATCAAAGTGCTGAGGATATGGTTCAGGTATGGGTGTTCTCCAGCCTTCTCTGTTCACAGTTGAGAATGAAAATCAGTGGCTCTCTACTTTACTCCAGAGTCACTAGGAGGAACTTAAAGAGAGAACCAATGCCCCAGACAAGTTAAACCAGAATTTTTAGAAATGAAGGTTGGGCTTCAGCATTTTTAAAATAACTTACATAAATGTGCCCATGGTTCTAACGTGAAGCTAGAGTGAACCACCACTCAGGAAATCTTCAGGTCATAGGGAATGACATGTTAGACTTCACAGAAGAATCTAATTTCAGAATTCTAAGGAACACTAGACAGGATATCATTTTATAAAAGAGAGAACTTAAGTTTCTAGTTTAGATGTATTTCTGTCATCATGAAGTCACACACTTATTATCATTTGAGGCCTGCTACCAATTTTTGTACTTCTTTGGATTCCTAATCTCACTTGCTTAGTGTTTATATGTGTTGATTGGCTGAATAAATAGGAGCTCTCCAGATTGTTTATGCCCTTTGCATATGGTAGGCATACAGTTTTGCTGAACTATTCCACCACCATGCATAAAAAATGATAGATTTAAAGACAAATCAGTGTCTAAAGCTTTGATAACCTCCACAAGCAGAAATGTCCACTGCTCCTCTTTTCACAGTTGAAGTGGGTTCTGGACATAAGAGGCAGCTCCGGGAACCAAATTCTGGCTGATACGTGCCCAGTGGACATGATTCACAAGTCTCAAGCCCACTGGATGAGTAGGTGCCTTGTTTACATTGAGCTAAAAAGAAAATGTAATGTGATTAATAATGACGACATTAGCTTGCATAAAATTAGCTCTGTGCAGGACTGGGTTTTCTGCATTTTAATATAGGACAGAACGAGGGACACAGAGTGTTCTTCCACCCCTTCCCTTCTCCCTCCATTCTCCAAATCACTCTTATTTTCAGCATTGCTAATATTTTGAGTGCACTTCCAATTTTCTAACTCTACACTGGAGTTCATATTTCTCATTAAACATCCACACCTGCATTTGCAACAATGGCCAAGAAGCACAATTCTGAAATTCTTTGTTAGGTGTATCTTCTGTAAATTTAATTATGAAAATAAAATGTTTCCAACAGGAGCTCTTCTTGAGAACAGTAGAAATATTTGGAAAATATTGCATATTTTAGGCACAGTAATATGTGCCTAAAAAATTCATATCCAAGTAAATGAAGAATTGATTTCATTATATCAAATAAATATTCTAACAAAAAGCAACCCACTGATTGCTGAGTGTCACTGAAGTCCTTTCCACTAATTAATGGGTGATTTAAGCAAAAAAGTTCAAGCTAATCAGTGAATATGGATTGGAGTTCAACTTAGAACAATGGAGTAGTTCCAAAAAGAAAGATAAAAGGATTTCTTTATAATGGGAGCAAACATTCAGATAATACTTTATAACTAAAAGAAAGAAAGAATAAATAAATAAAATTGCTTTCAGGCATGCTTTTTATTTCACTCTAGTCACCATTTGGGTTTCTGAGTTGTGCCAGGACTCAGAACACCCTACTCTGGAATATGGTATCTTGGCAACCTGAATATTTGAAATTGAAGGAATTTGAGAAAACTACAGAAGAAGCAAGGTCTCTCTGACTTTCTCCTGCCCTTTTCTCCTGAAGCAGGTCCTAAGGCCCTACATGAGTGATGCCCACCCTATACCTATACCAGAGGAGAGGAATGTCTATATTCTGCAGACACAAGGACACAGGGAAGAACCTGCACAAATGGGCTTTGCTAAGTGCCCTCAGTTTAGTACCATCAAGTGAGACCCCTTTGCCCAATCAGACTTCTCTGCAACTATCCACTTCTTCATCAAACTCAGGATAAACAAACACTGGTTTCCTTGTTTCTTTGGATCTTCATTTCTGAAGGCTCCTATGTCACATAAGACTTATATCAAATAAATTTGCATGCTCTTCTCTTGTTAATCTGTCTTTTGTTGTAGGAGCTTCAACCACAAACTAAGTGATGGATAAAGAAATATTTCTTTCCCTACAACTGGATCCAAAATTCAGGGTGGTCAAAAAGTCCACTAAATCTCTACCTTTACATTCAGAGATGCTTCTGGAATGGAGGTATTCAGTGTAGGTCCCAGTTGGACAGAGCTTGCATTCGAGTTGCCCTTCTTCATCTTGGTAGTATCCCATGTGGCAGCTCTCACAGGCAGAATGCTCCAGAGAATAATAGGTCCCCAAAGGGCAATTGACTGTGGAAAACAGATAAGAAATACTAACTGAAGTACCCCAGCCAGGAATACCTTCATTCTCTTTTATCCTAAGACACAAAAGTAGCAACACGTGCTTCCAGGTACAGGTTTAATCTTACAAGGTAAACCTCTAGAGTGTCTTCCTTGAAGTCAATCGTATCAAGTTTTTCAGTTTTTCTTGAGAAGATGGAAATTTTCATTCACCAAGTTTAGGGCTTCCACCATGGGGCTTTAAAGTATGAGTAAAAGCTCTAAGACTTTACCCTTTACACTGTTGGTGGGACTACAACCACTTTGGAAAGAGCAGTATGAAGATTCCTCAATAGACTATGAACAGAACCACCATATGACCCAGCTATCCCACTTCTCAACATTGAACTAAAATCAGCATACTGTGACAGCCACATCAATGTCTATAGCAGCCCAATTCACAATAGCCATGTTATGGAACCAACTCAGGAGCCTGTTAACAGATGAATGAATTAAGAAAATGTAATATATATGCACAATGGAGTCCCCAGTCATAGAGAAGAATGGAATTATGGTGTTTGCCAGTAAATGGATGAACCTGGAGAACATCATGTTAAGTGAAATAAACCAGACTCAGAAAGTCAAGGGTCAAATATTTTCTCTCATGTGAAATCTAGAGTAAATTAAGAGAAAAAGGGGAGAGTGGATCTCAGAAAAATAGAGGGAAGATTAGCGGAAGGAGATTAAAGGGGGAGGGAGGAGGGACAGGAAAAGGGAAGAAATGTGGAATGAATTGGGCAAAATCACACTATGTACATAAATGAATATACTACAGCCAATTCCACCTTTATATTCATCTATAAAGCCCTGATTTTAAAAACAATAAATAAATAGAAGACCAGTAGAGAAGGGGAAGGGGACTAGTGGAAGGGGGAATAAAGTTCTGATAAACCAGACCATCATGGAAACACACAGCCAACAAAGAGAAAACTGCCAGAGGAAAAGGATAGAGCCATGAGTGTTTACTCTGAGGCTTTGAGATAGTAAAAACACTTTCTCAACTGTCTGCTGAATGCTACCAACTATGAAATCTACTACTAGGCCTCTGAGAAATGAAAGCAGGCAAATTCAGCCAGACTAAAATAGGTAAACTAAGGGGGCCCTTGTTCCTGCTGGTGGCTTGATTGTAGGCAAGTCTGAAGCATCCTCAGAGCCAAGGGCCCCAAGGAAACAGGCCAGTTTTAGAATCTTCCTTCCTTGGCAGTCTGGAATGTCTCAGAAATCCTGAGGCCAAAGTGGAAGGTTTGACTCTCTGAAAAGGCTGCTATTAGAGTGTTTACAGAGAGGACAGTTGAAAGTAGAACCAAGGTAATTCTGAGATGCTAATGTTTAATAATTATCTAGGTATTTATTAAAAATGCAGATCCTCATGCCTCTGTGCCCAAGGGGTTGGTAGGCCTGAGTAAAAATGCATTAGGTAAGGGTGATGCAGGTGGTCTGAGGATCACATTAAGAAATAAGAAGCAATTCCTGATTTTTTCTCACAGGCAGGGAGGAAAGCAGAGCAGGCTCAGAATGACAATTTTAATGTGCTTTTGATGGGCTGAATTTGTGTCAGTATGGAAAGCCCAACTGAGCTCTTGGAATGGTGATAAGACTGCTGGAGAATGTTTGCTGGACTAGACAGGAGAGCCATGTCTACGGAGAGATTAACACAAGACTCATGCCATTTTCGTTCAGCTCAGTGGGCTGAGATCAGCTAGAGGAAGATTCTTCAGGAAACAGGTTGGATTGTCCAGATCATGGCTGTCTACCAGGGTGGGTGAAAGGTTAAGGAATTCGGTGGAGGGAGAGCTGGGACTGACTGCTTAATTATTTGTATAAGGTCTCCTTTGGGGGTGATGAGAATATTTTGAAAATGAAGGCGATGGTAGCAAATACTAATGTAATGCCACTGAATTGCACACTTTAAAATAGTTTACTTCATGTCATATGAATTGTACCTCAATTTAAGAAAGTGAAGACTTTGGAATTTGCTGATTGGGAAATTTTGCTATACCATTTTTGTCTTAATGTGTAAGTTCTAAGCCTCTCTGGCTTCAGTTTTCTCATCTGCAATAGATGCTTACTAGCAATAGTGCATCCTAGAGGTTCTAAACAGGATTAAACCTGAGAGCTCGCATCTGGCATACAGAAGTGGTCAAAATGCATTAGCTGCTATTATCAGTTACTGCTCAAAGCTGTGAGATTTAAAAATCTATAACTAAAAATAAAATTTGAATTCCTCACTTGAAATAGATCTCTTGTCCTGACCAATAGTGGTTACTTAGATCTTGGGACAAAATAGTAGTAATAACAACCACACAATAATAGCAATGTGTTTTATTTCGATATTCCTTTATTTGCAGTTGTAAAAGGGCTTTTCCCATCTCCCCGGACCCAACGTTCACAGACTATTTGTGATCACAGGGAAGAAAGAGTCTTACCGCACATACGTCCTCTCAGCACTGAGCCTGGTCTGCAGAAGAGAAAAGCCTTTTCCGTTTCCAGTGAATTGCTGTCAGCTACCAGCATTTCTGAAGCAAGCTGGAAGGAATACATGGGCTCTTTATTGAGGGTCCTTTTCAGGCGATTTGTGATAGTTTCCAATGTCTTAATGAGTCGTTGCTGATTTTCCAATTCAAGGGTATCGTTTCTTTCATCCGGTAATGGCACACTAGCTGAGATGAAAACAAGACAAGATAAAACATAACACACACACACACACACACACACACACACACACACACACAGTGTTTCTGGAAGCCACTTGCAGTTCATTTGCACCAAAAAGAAATGGTATGCTGAAAGTCTTTCAGGAAAAATTCATTCAGAATAAATTCAACTGCTCCTTCCTGAAATCACTAGGACATGGATAATATGAAGAGCAATACAATGATTTAGTCCTTCTCTCAGATGCTGGATCTACATCACATTTTTTCTTCACAATAGCATATTCAATTGCTGCATTTTAAAAACATGCCTTAGTTCATCATGCCAAGATGGGAACAAAGCAGGGTGCTAATTGTTGTGAGAATCATAAAATATATCTGTGATATTAAATAGTGTGTGGGGGGGAGGGTTGTGGAGAAGGCTAGCAAAGCTTAGTTAATTATGCTTTCCCCAATTCTTCATTCCAGGGTCATTTCCTAATAATGACAACAGTTGACAGATTTAAGAAATAGCTTTCCAATAAAAAATTGCATGAGTTTATCCTTACCTGTGATGTTAAAAATCAACTTAATTTTTTGGTTAGAGAATGGGTCACTTCTTTTAATCCGGGAAGTTCTGGCTTTGCCAACACCTGTGGGTGTTTCTTGTACAGCATCCAAGAAGTCATCGTAAGAGTAATCCAGTCTGTTAGCTGCACCCCAACCACCTGGTCCTGACAGTTGGGGCAGAAGAACAAATGATCTTATAGTTGCATCTCCATCCATGTCTAGGTTCTAATGGCAAGTCACAAGTCAGTTGCACTTGACCATATACATCTA
Organism: Glaucomys volans; assembly: GCA_020662805.1. Taxonomy (NCBI): domain Eukaryota; kingdom Metazoa; phylum Chordata; class Mammalia; order Rodentia; family Sciuridae; genus Glaucomys; species Glaucomys volans. The sequence continues at coordinate 1,416,912 of JAJEJO010002589.1, forward strand.
AATGCCCCATGATGCACACTACACATGGGGTCTGATCTACGATCATCTATTGTAATTTTTGGGTACTTCAAATCTAATTTAGATTACCAATGAATTACATTCAAGGACAGTACCTATGAAGGTGCTTAGGCATTCATACTCTCCTATCTCTGAGATAATAGTTAATTATCCTAATGTTATAGGTAAATAAAGGGTGGGTGCAGAATTGCAATCAATTCCTATTTCCTGTTAGGGCTTGTTCCAATATGAAAAACATGTTGGCTTCATGAACTTAATGCACTTGTACAGGTGAGGCTTATTCACAATATCCATATCATGTTTTAAAGGTGGGATGATTTCCAGAGGCAGCAAGTAGGTTAACCACACAAGGGGACATGTGGATGGCTGGGATTCGCTTGATGCCCTGGTGTCACTGTGGTTAAGGTCCAGGCCTCAGACTGACTTCTCGACATAAAATGTATGGTTGCATAATCTTAATCAAATGACTTCTATTTTTCTGAACCTTAGTTTTTTCATTTATAAATGAGGTAATGAGTCATACCTCATAGGTTTGCCTGTGATTTAGATGAGCCAATATATAGCAATTATCTAGCTCAACATCAGATTATTATTTAAACTCAGTAAGTGAATTAATATTCACTTATTCACTATTATATTCACTTATTAATATTCACTTATTCACTATTATAATATTATAATATTAATATAATTCTGGTCATACTGATGCTGTTATGTGCTGTACACAAAATTATTTTTCAGTGTTTTATTATTTTACTTAAACATTTTCCTCACAAGTATTATGTAGCAATTACAGAAAAAAAATGACATGTTATATTTAGGAAGAATCTTATTAAAAATATTCAAAATCTACTTGGAGAAAATCTACAAATTCCACTTAATGGTATTTGAACTTGAATAATTGAATCTTAATGTATTCTGTATGAGGAATCTCAATATTTTCTATGTATATTTTAAATTAATGATTTAATTGAAATGTCAGTCAAATGTCATATAAAAATTGCTGTTAGTTCTTTACAAGTGTTACGATTCTCTTCTATAATATCGTATTACTATTGAATTTTTTGAGTGGAGTATCAGGGATGGGATAACACCCAGGGGAATTTAACCACTGAGCCATGTCCCCAGACCATTTTGTACTTTGATTAGAGACAGGGTCTCACTCAGTTGCTTAGGGCCTTACTAAGTTGCTGAGGCTGGCTTTGAACTTGTGATCCTCCTGCCTCAGCCTCCTATATGGGATTTTAGGTGTGTGCTACTGTGCTTGTCCTTTCACATCACAATATAACTTCATTTTTATCACCCTGAAGAGTTTTGGCCAATATCTTGAAATAGTTTGTTTGTATACTAATTTAATATATACATAATGACCATTAAGCACAGCCATTCTGTAATACTCAGTAAAGAAATTAATAAAACTTAAGTGGTTTGCTTCACTCTTCTGGAATTATTGTATTTTTCAGATTAATATGGCAAACTATTGACACTAAATAATGTAATTACCAATTGCAAAACCATTTTCATAGTCATAATTATATTCTAGGCAATATTTTTTGGTCAGGTCCTCCAGCCTGCAGTCAATGTCATCAGCATCACTGCAAAACGATGGGACCTGCAAAAAAAAAAAAAAGAGGAGGATGAAGTGCAAATGGCATCTCTGTTGGCTTTGGACAAGTCCTGTGTTTCTCTGCCCTTCAATCTCCATTAGCGGGAGAGGGTGGGCCAGAGCTCGGCATATTCCTGAGAAGGTTCCTGACTCCCTGCTACCTCATCCCCTACAGCCTGTAGACCACCAGGAATCGCCTCATACTCTCTGTCTCTCACCACAGAAGCTCGGGACTCCTGGGATAGCTGTCTCTAACTTTCACCCCATATGGTTCCTCAGTCCCTTCCATCCCAAACTGCAAACCTTCCTCTGTCCTTCTGCAACTCACAATGGGTAAAAGATAAACCTCTTCTTTCCTACCCCTCTCTTTATGTTCCTTTCACTTTTGCTCCAAATGAAAGCAACTTTCCAGTTTTCTGGAATACTTTCCAGAAATGTTAGAAATTCTGCAATACTGGAATTCTGGGCAGACCTGGAAGTGGAGGACTCACCCTCATGTTTCATTGCTATTTCCAGGTCACATGCCCTCACACTTCCTTAGTGCCTCACAGGTCTGAAGCAAGTGCCACGAACAACACACTCACTGTCCCTCTCAGTGGCTGGCATCTCCAGTGTTTTCCCACTCTGTGTCACCCTTCCATTCCTTGCTGAGGCTTCTGTCTCCTTGACTTCTCAGTTCCTTTCCTCTCGCTCTTACCTTCCACTGCTCCTTGGTCACTTACTCCCATGTCACAATGTCAGACCACGTTAGTACCAGTAATTGCATCCTCTCCTGCTCTCAGGAATCCATCAGTTCCTCGGCTTCATCGGAATTCATACTCCATCCACCCTACCCGCCTTTACACTCGATCAGCTTCTCCTGTCTCCACGTCTTTATCCACCCACCTTAGATTCCCTAGTCCATCACCATGGAGTGCCTTCTCCCTTGAACATCTCCTTCTCACTGTGGTTGCCTGGAGAACCCTAAACCTGCTCCAGTTAGTCACCCTGCTGTCTCCACACCTGGACCCTCATGGCCACTTATGGCTTGAGAGAAAACACAGCCCCACTTTCTGCCTGTCCTACTACATTTCTTTTGTGTGCTCATTCATGCTCTGCTAGAAAATTATTTTATGCCATCTTCTCTCTTTCTAGACTTTCAGTGTGTCCTCCTCATCCTTACTCCCAGGTGATTGTTTTTCCCAATGGTAAACTAGAAATCAGAGAGATCCTTTCATACACTTCCACCACCAGGGGCACCCACTACCCAAGTCTGTGCTCTGGCAAACTGCCTCCGTGACTCCTCTCTTCCTCTTAAATCTATATCCAGTTTATCAGCAAGTCTTACTGAAGCTACTTTCAGAACAGATCTCCAAACCCACTCACTTCTCAACACCTCCCATGTGTATCCTGTCATCTCTTGCTTTAATTTCCTATTTGATCTTTTCACTCTCTCCCTCCCTCTGCTTCTCCCATTGCCTAAGGTCATGTGAAAGTTAGTTTCCCTGACTGGCTTCCCATCTCATTTGGAGTAAAAGGCAACATCTTTACAGTGACTTTCAAGGCTTTCCATAGTCTGATTTCTCACTCTGACTTTCTCTACCTCCTGTGATCTTTTTGCTTATCTCCCATCACTCAGTCCATTATTCTCTCTACTCCTGCCACTCTAACCTCTGTAATAGAGGTTCAAATTCTCTATCACACTTCTGCCTCAGGGCCTTTGCACTTGCTTCCCTCTCTGTCTGGAACACTCTTCTCTTAGGTATACCCACAGTTCATAGCCTCATCCCTTCAGGCCTCTTCTCAAACAGGGAACTCATTAGGGAGGTTTCCCCTCTTTTGGCTTTATTTTGTTCCATAGCACTGTGCTCTCTAACATGCTACATATTTCCCTCAGGATTTGACTATTGTTTATCAATTCATTAGGATATAAACTCTATGACCGCACAGGCTATTTTATTCACATCTAAATTCCTAGTGTCTAGAATAGCATATCATACTTACTAAATATTCATTGAATGAACGAATGAACATTTAAAAGCATATTCTGATCCATTATACCTTCTTTAACCTGCTACAGATTTAGCTTGTGATAAACACTGAATCTAATACAAGCAAAAGTCTTGATAGACACTGAGTCTAAGACCCACAAAATTTTCAGTGTGGGTTCTACTTAATATTTAAGGAATACTTCACCAGCTTGGGATGGGTGATAATTACTATTGTTGACTTTTCAAGTACATGTCTGTAGTAACTGTGGCCTAATGAGGAAAATTTTCCTTGGTTTGCTGGCAATAGTGACAATTATTTCTCTTTTGGGAATTTGGTTCTATCACTTAGACATAAATAAAACTTTAAAACAAGTATTTATTGAATAGCTGTCAGTCGATGTTTAATGTGGTTATAACGATGCTTGGCATATAGCACTACATACACCACTATACAAAGAAAATCCTTTAGATGTTCAGTTAGCTCTTCATGATAAAACAACACAGTCTGCTATGTTTGGGTTTTTCATCAGACTTTTTCAAACCAGGGGATCCTGCTTCTCTAACTTTCTGACGTGGGTATTTAAAAAATGAAAAACTTAAGGCAGCTGCACTCGTTATAAGAGAAATGCAAATCAAAACCACCTTAAGATTTCCTCTTACCCCAATTAGAATGTCTTTTATTAAGAACACAGGCAACAACAGGTGTTGGCGAGGATGTGGGGAAAAGGGTACACCCATACATTGCTGGCGGGAGTGCAAGTTGGTGCAGCCACTCTGGAGAGCAGTGTGGAGATTCCTTAGAACACTTGGAATGGATCCACCATTTGACCCTGCTATCCCACTCCTTGGCCTATACCCAAAGGACTTAAAATCAGATTGCTACAGTGGTGCAGCCACATCAATGTTCATAGCTGCTCAATTCACAATAGCTAGATTATGGAATCAACCTAGATGCCCTTCAGTAGATGAATGGATAAAGAATTTGTGGTATATATACACAATGGAATATTACTCAGCCATAAAGAAGAATAAAATTATGGCATTTGTAGGTAAATGGATGATGTTGGAGACTGTTATGCTAAGTGAGATCAGCCAATCCCAAAAATCCAAAGGCCGAATGGTCTCTCTGATAAATGAATGATGATGCATAACGTGGGGGGGAAGGGTGGCAAGAATGGAGGAAGGATAGATAGCATAGAAGGAAGGGAGGGGTGGGGGTGGGGTGGAGGGTAAAAATAATAACAGAATGTGTGACAGATACCATTGCCCTGTGTACATGCATGAACACACAGATGGTGTGACTCTACTTTGTGTACAACCAGTGACACAATAGCTGTACTCCATTTGTGTTCAATGAATCAATAAGTAAATAAAAAAAAAGAAAAAGAAAAAAAAAAACTTAAGGCAGATCTACTTACAGTTTATCTCAGAAGTCCAAAATCTAGAGTAACTCTAAACATTAGATACAAGTTTGGATCATAAAGGAGAGAGAAACAGGAGTGGGATTTCAGTTGTAAGTGACCTGGAGGGGCTGTGACCAGCTTCACATCCTTTAAACTCTGAGAAGATATAGGATTGAGACTGACGTAACTGACATACCATCTTCCCCAGGGTTGTCTGAAATGCCTCCGAGAACTTCTTCAGCAGATCCGTGTCATCACAGCGAGTCGTTTTGTACAGCATCTCAAAGGACTTGAACCCATGGTTCGCAAAACGTTTTACTGGAAAATGTTGTGTGAAACCACTTCAGTTGGTTAGTGTTTCAGAACAAAGATTCAACTTTCTATGGAATAACTGAAACCAATTCTGACAAAATTTGGGAGATTGTTCTAAAAACAAGATAATAGTTAAGGGATCCTGATAAACCAAGCAGTAAGTAGCACTATGTGGTCATCCAGAGATGAGTTTGCTTTTGATATATTATTTTTTATCTTCTAATCATATGAAAAAGTTGAGTATTTGAGAGAATCCTTTTATCCTGGCTGGACCAAAGCTATTTTACTTTACATTTACATCAATTTACATACCATACATTTCTATTTGCAACCAATATACACCAAAAAATTTCTAGATATTATGTATAGTCATATTCCTTGAAAATGTAAGTTTGACAGAGACAAATTTCTTCTTGGATCAAAAGTTTGCAGGGTTAGGTTTAGCAAGATGTTCCAATATATTCAGGAACAATGCCTATTAGTAGTGTCCTACCATCTAAATTGTAAAAGAGGCAAGTGAAGATCACTTCTATTTATTTCCATGATTTGGAAAAAAATAGCACCAGTAAGTAGACTCTATTATTATTATATGATGTTGTCATTTTAAACTCCGTCTATGTTACTTGATCAAAGATTCACTCCAGATAATTTTTATGTACACTAGATAAATATTGTATTATTTGTATAACAACATGCTTAAGATTACAGAATAGATCTAAATCTAAATGGAATTTAAAGAGAATGCAAATGATCTATTTTATAATCATCACCTATGTTGGATATTAAGTTAAACATAAGCTCTACCAGACTATGAGACTTCAGATTCATGTGTACAGATCAAAACCTGCATGCTTGGTTGAAGAGATGGAGGTGCTTATTATACTGGTTGGCTTATTACAACATTGCATACATGTATTGAATTACCATAACGTGCTCCCTGAAGAGACAAATAAAAAACAAACTAAAAAATAATCATTGAGGAATAAGAATTTTTTTTAAAGGAACTGCATACTGACTGACCTCCTCAGATATTTCTGATAAACAACGAGAGGGCCAAAATGGTCTTTCCTACAGCAGCCCACGAGTCTGGTGACTAGTATTTTATTTAAATCTAGGGAAGATCAATTCTCTTATTCATAAACATTTGAAATTCATGATGCATTTCCCCCTCATTCCTATTGTAAGGCAAGTTTCCTCTTTAACTCTTGGAAATGTACACACACAATTCACATGAATTAAAAAGGATCCGGATGAGATCGGAACTCACTAGCACAGTCTGGCCATTCAGTAGAATACGGTGGTCTCCAGACACCATCCTCATAAGCACAGGAGTACTTCTCAGTGGACCCTTCTGTGAAGTCATAGCCCTCCAGGCAACTTAACGTGCAGTTGACACCAGTACTGTCTTGGACACACGTAAAATCCCCATTTATAGGAGTGAAGGGGACTTCACAGGGAGAACCTGTGATAAAATAACACAGTGTTACTCATGTACAGTTGGATGAGAAGTATAAATTAAATCCTGGGGTTTAAGCTGCATTTTTAACAGGACTCCTGTCTACCATCATTCCTAAGGAAAATATTTGCTGCAAGTCCTTTGTATGGACGGGGACAATGGCAGCTTTTTGGTCCATGTGTGGCATACGTTGCAAAGTTGCATCCATTTATAATGAGGGGTTCTGCCTCTTTTATAAAAAGTGTTTCTGGTTTTGGGTTACTGTCTTTGGCATTCCTTTAATAAGAATTAAAATTGGATAACATTATGGAGAAAAGACACCCTCAGACTCTCCATTAGCATGCAAAATAGGATCATTATGATACTTTGCAACTTTGGAGAAAATGTTAATAAAATAGTAATTAAGACCACCCTGGAAGAAACAATTTCATTTATGACGAGGTCAGGAATTGAACATTGGAAACCTAAATACAAATCTGTTGTATTCTAACTTGAAAGCTCCAATGCACATAGCCTGTCCTCTTTCACAGCACGGAGGACTATGGCAACTGGATATATGAGAAGTCACCTAGATTTCCAGGGTCTTATGAAGAGAGTACCTTTTATGACAATGTGGATGTCACATGTTCTGTTATTGCCTGAGGGGTCGGTGGCTGTGTACCGCACCACAGTCTCCCCATGAGGGAAAAGGTCTCCCTGTGTGTGACTCCTGGTGATGGTCAAGACCGCCCCTAGAAAGGAAGGCAGGAACCGATTTTTAGTTGTGTTGGTCTTCAGTCACTTTAGTAGTTTTTGATTTTCTATATGTGCAAATCAGCTGGGCATTCCTTTTATACTGATTTGCCTGCTAGTAGAAAATGAAAGGTTTAATGTTTATGTTAGAAATAGTCTTGAAATAGTAGACTCAAAACCACCATTAAATTAAGGTATTTTTGCTAAACTATTTTTCTTTGAATAGGTCAATTGAACATTGGGAGTTTCAGAAAATCTATTTATTTTTCATTTTTGCTGTTTTCAAAATTTCAGTGAAATCTTGTAAAGTGAGCTTTAGTTGTGTATGCTCAGGTTCTTTCCTACTTTCCTATGACCTTCTGTAACTTATGTGGCTAATGCTTAAGAACTTAGTATGAACACATAGAACTGAGACACCAGTGGAATGCAGTTTATACTTCCAGGGCATTGTAAGCTTGGAGATTCAGTAAGTTCTCTAGAATCTCTTCATGTACAACACTAAGCAAAGGTTTATAAATGCATGTTGAATATTGAATAAAGACAAAGCTAGTGGACAGGTAAGATTAATAACTTTAGTTAAGATTAATAATGCTAAATTATATTTATTTATACTAGTGTTAAAATTATACTAGTATTACCTGACGTTCATTCTATAGCTGTCATTAACTTTTTACTTCTTTTCCCCCTTAAAATATCTTCTTGACACAGAACATAATTCAGTGTTAGCGGGCTGACCACAGAATCCTTGTGTTCTTACCTGAGTTGTCTGAGAACTGAGGCTCATCCCAGCTAGCAGCATGCTGTTCCTCTGAGACCTGGATTGGAGGTGGAGATCTGCACTGGTCTATGACAGGTGGTTCTACATCTGAACGACATGAAATTAGACAAGGAAGTCACAGCTGGCCTTCAGAAATGATGAAGGGGCTTGCAAGAGAGAATGGAAGGCTGGCAGAGACTGGAAGGTACTGACAGAGAACCTTGATCTTATTAGAAACAGGACTGGTCCTGTGGCTGCTTTGATGATGGGACATGTCTCATTCCTAATCCCAGCTTCAAAGCAAAGACAAATATTATCCTTTGAGTTTTGCTACATTGCCCTCTATCTGTTGAAGAAGAAATACCATGTTTATAAAATGATCGACATGGTAGGCACTGAATTTGTGGGTTCTGTCCATGGTAGCTGAGTTGATGTACCTGGATTTGCACAGAAACTTCCTGGACAAGCAGAAGGAGTGAAATGACCATTCCAGTTACTCCCATAATCTTCCTCTTATCTGTAGGGTCAAGATAGGGTTGACAGCTAAAAGGTAGGATTACAGAGCAAAGGTCTGAGTCATGTCATGGAATAAGCAACATGTAGCAGAGGGTGTGACATTTCTGGAAGGACTGAAGGTTATGACCAAAGGTAGGACAACACTGGAGTTCAAGATTTTTAAGGCTGTCAAATTTAGGTGAAGACAAAGAATAAGGTGTGAACCTGGGAAGTGAGGAAATGGAGAGGGGGGATGAAGGCCACAGTGGAAGTTAAAGAACTGGGAGTCTGTGTTTCTGAGCATTAAAACACAGATGGAAGGTGGATTTGGAGTGGGATGGGTGAACCAGGTTTCAAGCCATAATTCCATAAGGTGGAATTTTTAGATGTCACTGAAGGATAATGAGGGAGGTATATAGGAAGTAATTTTAATACAATTATAGATTTTACACATTTGGGAAGTGTTCTTATCACATGCCTTTGAAGTTGGAAGGAGATGGAACACATATTATTCGATTTTTATAGGTGAGGAATCTAGAATATGCAAACTAAAGAAATTGCCTGAGGTTATTAAGCTAGTAAGTTGTGGTCATAAGCATTAAGACAAAGGCATTCCCATCCACAAAATATGAAAACACACACTCTGCAATGTACCCGAGAATACTCATATTTCCATTTTAATCTACGTCTTATGAATGAAGGTTCAGTCTTTTCTCTCATGCTCGCCCTCTTATTAGTACAGTAATTAGGTTTACTGCTTTTCCAGATTGAATACTTTGCAGACCAGAGATGGAGACTTCTGCTCAGTTGGGTCTCACCAAACAGCACAGCACCTGGCCCATAATGGATGCTCAAAACAAGTTGCTGATTAAACAGAAGAATGAAGAGACGCTCACAGTAAGTCAGTGAACTTGGAGAATGCTGAAGCAAGTCAATGGACACGTTTGGTGGTTTTAACTGTTTTCCCAAAAGAAATCACAAGTGGATATTCCAAGATTTTCTAAGCTTATTTGATTTTAGCTAAACATTTTAAAGTCGAATCACAGGTACAGGAGTAAGACTCAGACAACTACTGTCGGAAGAGTTGGAGGTGACAGCAGATGGCTGTCTCCAAAGGACAGGGAAAGTCTGCTGTGAAGCAAGCCCAGCAACTCCTGGGAATATCAGGCAGAAGCATCTCTTCTTAGCTTTTATTTATCAGTAAGAGAAATATAGGCTTGGGAATATTTTCTCTCTCTTTCTGTCTCCTTGTCTCTCTGACTTCTAGGTGCCCCCTCCCTCTACCGCTCCTCCTGCTCTCTTCCTTCCCCTCTGTCTTTCTCTTTTGCAATCTGGAAATGCAGCTGACATCTAGCTAGACATTTGAGTACATGTTTTACACTACACCAGGCTGACTCATCATGTGAAAAATGAAAACTTGGCAAACTCTGAAACCACATTTCCATATTTAAAGTCATAATGTCAGATAAGAAGATGCAACATGCTTTTCATGCTACTAGTAAAGCTCATGTTTAAAACAACATTGGAAAAGCAATTACAAAACTAAGCATTGCTAAATGAGTCAGAATGTTATTTTCCTAACTTTAGTCTTTTATCTACTTTACCAAATCCTAGAATTTACAGGCTAAGGAGTCAGTTTGATAGATATTAGTTATTTCAAGAAGCTATGCAAAATTCTTAAAATAAAATGAATTTAAAGTGTTAAATTAAAAAATAAACATATTGATAATAGATCTGAGACAAATATAGTAGAATGTTAATGTTGTTATCTAGTTTTACATAGAGATGACTGTGTTAGGCAATGATTTAAGTGGTTTATTAGATTAGTTAATTAAGGCCCCACAATAACATAATAAGGCAGTACACTTATTAATCATACTTTTGTATGAAGAAACTGAGTGTTATGGTTTGGATATGAGATGCCCCCCAAAAGATCCTGTTAATGCAGGAATATTGAGAGACAAAATGATTAGATTACGAGAGCTATACCTAATCAGCCCATTCTAGTTTGAATGGACTGACTGGATGGTAACTGCAGGCAGGTGGGGCATAGCTAGAGAAGGTGGGCTCCTGGGCATGCCCTGGAAGGGTGCATCTTTTCAGCAGCCCCTTTTTTCTCTGCTTTCGGACCCTGCCTTGAGATAAGCAGCTTTCCTCCACTGGGCCCTTCTTCTCCCTAGACATTCAGCCTTCCCTTGGCCCCAGAGCATTGCAGTCAGCCAACCACAGACTAAGACCTCTGAAACCCTGAGCCTTAAATAAACTTTTCCAAATAAACTAAGTTGTTCTTTTCAGGTGTTTGGGTCACAGCAACACAAAAACTGACTAAAACACTGAGGCACACAGAAATGACTGGTCACATTGACTTTATGTGGTGAAGCTGAATGTGAATCCAACCAATGTGGGTTCAAGAGTTCGTATTCTTGCCCACTGAAGACCACCATATATTCTACCTTGCCATGCATTATATCTTGATAGTGGGTCCCCAGTGTCTAGTGAATTGACCAATTGGGACATGATGCAATAAACCATCTCCACCTTCTCTCACAAAAAGGACTGATACCTAGTAGTGGTTGTGAGGATAAAGAGACTGGGACAGATTTCAGAGAAATTAAGGAGGTGACATCATTGGAACCCAATAGCTCATCAGATATTGGTAATGGAGGAGAAAGAGTCAAGGATGACTTCCAGGTGTTTGCTTGGTACATATGTGTCAACTGTATCATTTTTTTTGAGCTAAGAAATATATTAGGTTTGAGTGAGTATGAAATGCCTATGAGGCATCCTCGTGGGAAAGTCTAAGAGCAAGAATTTTAAAAATAAATTAACAGAAGGAAGATCAACAGAATACAGGAAGGGGATCAGAGTGAGGGTAGGTGAGAGGTAGTACAGGGGATTGAAAAATGGAGAATATTATTTTATATGCAATTATGGACATGTCAAAATGAATTTCACAATTATGTATAACTATAATGCACTAATGAAAAAAAGGAAAGTCCAGGAGGAAGTTTTATATGTAGGTTTGGATTTCAAAAGCGATCTGAAATCTGGGAGTTGTCAGTAAATAGTATCACTCAGGAAAACTAGGGAGGGAGAGAAAGAGGTAGGGTCCAAGGCTGGAACCCTGGAGATGACCAACATTTGAGAGTTGGTCTCAAGAAGAGGAGTCTAGCCAGGTATGGTAGTGCATGCCTGTAATCCCAGTGACTCCAAATGCTGAGGCAGGGGGATTGCAAGTTCAAGGCCAGCCTCAGCAACTTAGCAAGCAAGCAAATTGGTGAGATCCAGTCTCAAAAAAAGAAAAAAGAAAGAAAGAAAAAAGGCTGGGGATGTGGCTCAGTGGTTAAGTGCCCCTGGATTCAATTCCTAGTACCAGAGAGAGAGAGAGAGAGAGAGAGAATGGAGAAAGTTTTTGATAAAAAGGATGTGGTTAAGAATGTAAAATCTGAGAGCAGATTATATGAAATACAGACTGAAAAGTGTAGGTTTAGAGTAATACCAGAGATGATTGATGAGAGTAGATTATATGAGTGAAGGTGACAGAAGCCAGACTTGAGTGACTGAGAATAACTGGCAGGCACGAAGAAGAGAGAGATGGCAACATACAGCTAAGAAGTCGGAGATGAGGAGATAGTTCAAAGGTGTGTAGCTTTCAAAGATGGAGTGGCTTGAGCAGGTTTCCATGACAGCAGGAAGGATCAGTGGACAGGAAGTGGTTGAAAATAAAGAAGGAAATCCCCAGGGTGACTGGATTATTTTTGCAGCCCATCCACAAGATCTGAAGGAGACTTACCAATAACCCTGACGTGGAAAGTGCAGCTGGCTTGGTTGCCGGATAGGTCCCTTGCCGTGTATGTGATAACCACATCTCCAATTGGAAAAAGGGAAGGTGGGATAAAAGCTGGGTGAACATGGATTGACACCTTTTGGAGAAAAATAAATATATTGGAAGTTAACGTTGCTAGCATATTCATTCCCTTCTGATTTATATATCATTAGCAAATTATTATTAAAATGATACAATATTTCATAAAGGAAAGGGGGAAATGAGGCACAGCCTTCTGGGATTTTTTTCAGACTATTTTTTCAGACTATTTTATTTATAAAGTTGGTATACATATGAAATGTTTCTTATTTTTTAAAAATAATATTTAAACATTTTTATACTCTCCATATAGTCTTTAGAACCTAAGATAACTTTAAATGTCTCCATGATGTTATGTAGAACAAATACATGACAAACTAAGAAAAATCTGTTGATGGGTATTACTTTGGTACTGAATTTTATTCTTGGAAATAGTTTTGGAAGGAACTATTTTACATGGATAATTAAAAATACTTTTATTATTTCCCTATAGTAGATTTCTATGAATAGAATTAACCCAGACCATTAGCATTTTATTAATAATTATTAATAATACAAAATTTCTTTCCAATAGTATGGTAATAATTTGCACTTCCATTGACAACAGCTATAATATTAGTCTGCTAGTTCCCGGATCTATGTTAAATGCCATCATTCTTTGGTAAGTAAAAAGTATCACATCAGGTCATTGTTTTAATTCAGTTTTTCTTTCCTTTTCTTTCAACCCAGGATTAGGCAAGCACTCTACCACTGAGCTACATTCCCAGTCCCAGTTTCTTAATGTCTTATAATTAAATTCTCATGTTTGCATATTACAATGTATTTTTTCTTCTTGAGTTGTATGTTCATCCATTTGAATACTGTGGTGTAATTTAAATTATATTAGCATATTATGTAATAAATATTCTAATCTTTGACAAGTTTAAAACATTTTTTCTAGTTTAATGTTCATTTTTCAATTCAGAGATTCTTAAAAATATTAATGCAAATGTTTCTTTTCCACTGCATTTAGAAAATATGCCAGATAAACTTAGAAATCCATTCATGAAGTGATTAGATAAGCATTTAAATGTATTTGATGGTAAATTTTTTTTCCCCTAAGTATTGGAGTTGTGCCCAGGGGTGCTCTACCACTGAGATACATCCCCAGCTCTTTTTATTCTTCTTGGTAAATTGCATTGGTTGACCTCAAACTTACCATCCTCCTGTCTCGACCTCCTGTGTTGAGGGAATTACAGGCATGGGCTACCATGCCCAGCTCATGGTATCTTTGTTAATGATTTAAAAATAAGTTGGAAATATATTTTGTATTTGGTATGATTTGAGAGTATAATTTCACACTTAATAATAACTCACTGTAAGCTAATTGATTCCCCTTTATGACATTTAAAAATCCATATGCCCATTAGTCATTATGGTATAGTACCACATGTTTTGTTTATTTGTATAAGATATTTTTATTTCTGATAGATCCAGTTGTCCCTCATTATTTTATTTTTTCTATTTTTTTTGTGCTAGAAATTGAAACCAGGACTTTTCACATGCTAAGCACATGCTCTGTCACTGAACAGAATTTTCCAATTCTTTAGGATACTTTAGTGTGTATATCTTCTACTTCAAACTTCAGAATAAATTTTATCAAATTTCAAAAATTATGTTGGTAGTATTATTAATATACATTTATTTTATAAATACTTAGCTTTTCCATCTACAAGTATGGTATATGTTTCCATTTGATTTCTTTTTAAATCAATTCATATTTTCCTTTAATTTCCATTCACCTTTCTTGTTTCACATTTCTCATTAAGTATATAGCTAAATGTTCAACATTTTGCCTTGCATTGTAAGTATCTAGATACCTTTTAGGTACCTTGCATTGTAAGTATCTAGATACCTTTAGATACCTTTTAAGTATCTAGATACAAAAGGTATCTAAATACCTTTTAAATAACCTATTATACACCATTGATATCAGATAAGGATATGTGTGGGGGGGTGAATTAATATTTGGATACTTCATTTAAATAATTATTTAGTTCCAGGAAATTAAAACAGGAATATAAAAAGTAAGTTTAAAAGACTCATTCAGAACATGAAATACAAATCATGAAATAGATACTAGCTATGGAAGATAGTAAGTAGGCACCTAGCATATGAATCATTGGTATTCCTTAAAAAGAAAATAGAATGAACACATAGGAAAAACATAATTAGAAGAAAACTTTGAACTGAAGGAAGCTATGACTGTAGATAAAAAGGACTCTAGATACACCAGGAAAAATCAATGAAGAACAGTCAACATATAAACAAATCTCAGATAATTTATTATATAATGAAAGATTCCCACAGCCTTCAGGAAGATTACCTAAAGGGGAGAATAATCAGCTTACATCAAACTCTCTTAGTCATTAAACGCTAATCTGGAAGCAAAAGATATTCTTGTATATGCAATGACTGTAAATATATCTTCTACATAAATGCTTTTTCTGAAGGGAAGAAGTTTGAACATACTAAACAGAAGATGAAACACAATAAATCCCTCACAAGTGGGGAAAGTCATGGTATGAAAGAATTGCCAGCAATCCCCAAGCTATGTAAATACAGACTAAGTCTGAAAAACAACCATAAATGTGACCACAGAACAGATGGCAAAGGCTATAATTTTTGGAAGGGAATACACATATTATGAAAAACTGATAATTAACCAATAATTAATTGGAATAAAAATCCCAGATTATACCAACAAAACCTAAAGTGGCTGAAAAGTTAAACTAATAATTTGGGAGAGACTCAACAGATAAGCTTATTTTCCCCCACAGTTAATTAGGTAATTACGGGTTTGTGCAAGTTTTAAGAACCTTGTTTAAAAACTATATATTCCTTCTATATGTAATTGAAATTAACCATACCAAAGTGGAAAATTATGCCATAAGTAATGCCATATGCCAAAGAGAGACTTTACAGTTGGACAAGGTACCAGGAAGTTTATGCTCAAGAGGCTGATCAGGTCCTGTATCCCTGGCACTCACCATGAGCTCACCTGAGCAGAGAGATTTTGTGAAAATAAGAGCATTCACCTGGGTAGTGTTGGGACCTTCCCCCTTTCTACTCCAAGGGGAGGATGGGTGGAAGGGGACTGCCTCAAATTGAGTGGATATACTTCAAATAGCACCCCATACAACACTGGGAGGAGCTGGGCGCCTACATAAAGGGGAGACCACATCCCATTTCCAGTGTGAAGGCTTTCTGGGCAGTAGAAACCCATAGATTACCACTCATGTGGTGAGTGGTGGGTGAGACTGACACCCATCCTTTGGGTTCAGCACATATATGGATGTAGACAGGTACCTGCTTCTCCCTGATGAATGCTGAAGGCAAAAGGACTGATGGAGCAATATGGCAGCATGAGAAGAAGGATGATCTGACCCTGGGCTAGTATGCACTCCCATTCTTTGGCATGGTGAAGACATGTAGGCCAAGGGGGATGACAGAAGTACTTGAGTTTTTCTACCTTTACCCCATTCCAGACATTTAAAGAGGTTGTAGGATACATCACAGTGCCTGGAGTTGAGTAGGTGGGCAAAAGGTCCTTTCAGAGTGCATCTCCATGTTAGGAAACTGTACAGGCGGAGACCTCTGCAGGGTCTCCTGCAGAATCTATATATGGACTGGACAAGAGAGGAAATATTTGCATACTTGTTTTTCAAAGTACATCAGCACTATAGTGAGGACAACAGAGCATTAGCTAAATGAAGGACTTTTGAAACTTTCATGGAAAACACTCCTTTCCCAGCTGTAGCAGTTTCCTATTGTTGTCATAACAAATTCTTGTAAATGTGGCAGCTTGAACAACACAAATTTATTGTTATGGTCAGAGACTTACATAAGTCTTACAGACTTAAAAATCAAGATATTAATAAAGCTGAATCTGCTTCCGTGCCTTTTCTGGCTTCTTTTGGTGGCCTTGATGGCCCCTTCCTCTACCTTCTGAAGTCCCCAATGGCAGGTGGAGCCCTTCTCACTTGGCATCTCTCTGGCCCTTCTTTTGTCATAGCATCTCTCCATAGAGTTGGGAAAGGCACTTCTCTTTTAAGGAAATTTAAACTGGGTTCACCTGGGTATTCCAGGCTAATCTCATCTCAAAATTTCTAGTTTAATGGGGTCTGCAAAGTCCCTTTGCCTTGTAAGGAAACATTCACAGGTTCTGGGGTCGCCATTATTCTGATTATCACTTGGGCTCTGACCCTAGAGAAGCCAGAAATAGAGGAAGGGGAGGTATAGAAGGAGTGAAAGAGCACCCACAGCTCCTTCTTCCCAAGTCACTCAGGCCAGCTCTGGGTTGCAGGAGGAAAAACTCTGAAGTGGATGCAAAATTTAAGTTTGTATTTAAATAACAAGATTCTTTTTCCTAATCCTTGAAAGTGGATTTTACTTACAGAAAGAAACTATTTGTATACTCCAAAGTTACCAAAGCATGTGAAAACTGGAGAAAAATAGTTATTTTCTATTGGTACCTCCTAATTCAGCTTGCTTAAAATAAGTTCCTGAATGATAGTTTTGCTCACTTTGTACATGTAATTTAGCATCCTACTTTTCCATTAAGAAATTTCCCTGTTTGAAACTTGTCTTGGGGAATAATCAGAGATAAAGGCAAAGATTTAGCATTGGGTGTTTATGGAAGCATCATTGGTTTTTTCCTTCCTTTTTTTTTCTTGCCCTTCTTCAATTTCATGTTTCATGATCCATTATTACAATATTTTTTTTTTTTTGGCTAATGGTCTAAACTGCCTTACTTTTCTGTTTTTCCTTCCAATACACTACATTGTTGAAAATTCCACCTATCTATTACTTTTATGCCTATACTAGAGGTCATATCTCTTCTGAAGAAAATTACACAATAGTGCAGATTTCATCTCAATATAAATTTATCATCACCAAATTTAGCCCCCCCAACACCATCCACCAATCATACCGTATTTTTCTGGTCTTCTCTCTCTCTCTCCCTCCTCCTCAGAATGACTCTTCAAATATTTTTTTCTCTCCCTTCCAACTTCTCTCTCTGATTAGTTCTTCCAAGTACCCTTTGGGTCTGACCATTTTCTGACCAGGAGCCACACACGATAGATTGTCTCCTCCTTTGCCCTGTATATTCAACATCTCCATCTCAACTGGTTCTTTCCATTTCTATTTCTATTCTTTTCAGCACATTCAAGCTCTTCTCCATTGTGGTAGGCTGAATAGTGGTCCTGTACCGATCAAGTCCACATCCTAATCCCTGGAACCTGTGAACTGGTAATCTTCCATGGCAAAGAAACTTAGGCGATATGACTAAATTAAGAATCATAAAATGGGGAATTGTCCTGAATCATCCAGGTGGACTTAATGTAGTCACAAAGCTTAACAAGGGAGGCCGAGGGGAAGAGAGCAAAGGAAAAGATGTGGTGATAGAAGCAGAGGGCAGAGTGATGACTCTCCATGGCCCAAGGAACGCTGTGACCTCTAGAAGCTGAGACAGGCAAGGGAAGAATTCTCCCCAGAACCTTCAGAAGGGATGAGCATTTGACTTCAGGCTCCCTGCCTAGCAGCCTAGGAATGGTACTAATTCACAGAGACCTCATCTTCCTTCCTTTTGGCTTGAAGTTAAGGGTATTTTGTGGGTCTATCATCTCCCATTACATAAAGTCAAATGAGTTCTAATTTGGTCCTCAGCACTTCCTTCAGGGTCTCTGAAGTTTACCTTCACGATTTCTGTCAGGAGTGGCAGTTGGTGGTCTCATAGGTCTGCTCATTTCTGCCAGAATTCTTCCTAATTTATAGTGGTTTTGATTTACAAATGGTTTTCATCTTTCAATCCATCTACTAAAACATTTTATTTTACTTATTCCTTCCCCATGGTCTTCGAGAAAAAGAAATCAAATTCAACCTTCATCAAATCAAGATACCTCTCTCATCCCTTGTTACCTCCCAATATGCCCCTTTGCCCTTTTGTTCTACAATGAACCTGAAAGACATTGCTTTCCTTGAGTCTAACTTAAATCCCTCCCCTGTTCTCAGAACTCCCTCCCCTCTGCCTCCCTAAGGAGCTCTCATGATAAATTCTTCTCTGTCCTTCACCTTCACTTTCTTCCTTTCTGCTAGATCCATCCTGTCATCGATAAAACAAGTTTAAGAGTCTTTTACATTAGAAAACAAAACAAAAAACCCTTCTACGGGAATCATTACCTTTCTTTTCTTCACAGCTAATTTCTTTGAACAGAATTTTACATTACTGAACCAACAGTGATCTGTTTTCCACATGTTCTACTCTGTTAAAATAGATCTTATTAAGGTCAGTATTAAGTTTGGGGGCTCAAAATCCATTATGGTTTGGATATAGGGTGTCTCCCCAAAGTTCCTGTTAATGCAGGAATATTTAGAGGCAAGATGATTAGATTAGGCGAATTGTAACTTAATCAGTCCATCCTGGTTTGAATAGGTGGGGTGTGGCTGGAGGAGATGGATGTTAGAGGTGTACCCTAGAAGCGTTCATCTTCCCTTCCCCTTTCTCTCTCTCTAGGCTTCCTGCTCTTGCCATGAGCTAAGCAGCTTCCCTCTGCTGGGCCCTTCCGCCATGATGTGCTGCCTCACTTTGGGTTCAGAGTGATGGAGTTGGTCATCTACAGACTGAAACCATGACCCCCAAATAAACTTTTCCTCTTTTAAGTTGTTCTTTCAGGTGTTTTGGTCATAGTGACCACAGAAGATGAAATCCAAACAAAATCTCATTTACATCTTTCAGTCCTGTGTAACTTACATTTATTCTAGTTTAGGCCATAGTTGACCAACTCCCTTTGGCATGAAATGTTCTCTTTTCTCAGTTTTATGATGGTAGACTTTTCTAGTCTTTTCCTTCCCTGATGCTTGATGATCCCTAGTTTTATCTGCCCATTTCTTAAGAGTTAACTTTCTCAGGTTTTAATCTCTGTCACTCTGTAACATGTACATCCACCCTGGGCAATCTTGTCCATAGCTGTGTTCTCAGATATGCAGACTGACTGTCTGCAGATAGAAGCCTAGAGTACCCGTCTTAGCATTGTACCTCCTTTGTGTGTCTCTATTTGGGTGGGACTAGGGACTTTTCTCTCATTCAATGCCTGTGTTTATGAATCTGAGACAGAAAATAGATGTGCCATAGATGTTCAAGCAGTTTCTTGGTCTTCTGTGATCCTCTGCAGTACATGGAAGCCTACAAACCAGACCATGCTCTCTCTCCTTGATCCATTGCCTGCCATATCCACTCCTATCATGAGTGTAGAGCTTTCCTAAAATGACTACACATTCTGGGCTACATATCACAGTAAAATCTCTTCAGTGATACTGTGTTGTATAAGTCTAAATATTTGTACAGGATGACAAAGAGCAAATTGCTGGGTTTGGGTTCTGGCAATGCATATAATTTGGGTTGCATGAGTCATGCACAAGGAGTGAATGCAAAGAGGAGGCAATTAGAGGAAGCTGAGACAACTCTCAGTAACTTAGTACTTGATTCTCTTGCAACAGGGAATGACAGCCTGGGTTTTAAGTTGGCACAGCCTTTGAGACCCTGCCTAAGAGCAGGAACTGGAAATGAAGAAATGTTTGCTGCTTCCTGCTTGATGGTCTGAGCTGGATTTTTTTCAGAGACTAACAGGTACATGCCTCCTGCATCAGTGCACAGGCAATGATACCTTCAGTGTGAATGTGCCTCAGATCCTGAGATAGGTCCTGGTGCTCTTTTTAGTGCAGCTCAATACCCATATCACACATAACCCTAGAAGTCGCATTTCACTTTAAAAAACAGATTTAAAAGCTGCCTTGATTGTAAGTATATTCAACACAATTATCAGAACAATTACTTTTTGGGGTTGCCCTCACCCCCAATGCACCCTGGCTGGCACAAGCTACACAGGTGTGAAAACAACATACTATTCAAGAGTAACTTCATGCATTTAACAGTAACAATATAGATATAAAAGGGAGCCACGTTCCTAAAGGAACTCCTTTCCTAGCATCTGATGGATAATTATCTCAAACTACTCTGTGTTTAATATTAAAATACTGTCTTCTGAATAACACTGAATTTAGATAAGCTGAATTATAAACAATGGCATATCTCCTTCAGATTGGCCAATGTGCAATAATTTGGGGCTCATAGTTTAAAACTATGTTCATATATAGAAATTAAGATGGATTCCACATCTTTTCTTTTCTTAGAAGGACTTCAGAGCTTAGTAAGGGGAAATGACATTTTAGTCAAGCAGTCTTTGTGGAAACACAAATACAGCAAATCTATGGGATGGGATGAAAAGTTTTCATTTTTAGAGATTTTGATTTGCGATTTCTAGTTAAAAATTCAAGGTTGATTACCCTTCTATCAGAGGAGGCACTCACATTTATGAGTAGAGAACACAGTAATGCATTACTATTGTTAGAGTAGTAAATATTCAGTATGATACACATTTGCACTATATGCAGAATCCAATTGATAAAGAATGTAAATATTTATGCAAACTTTACCTTCTCACCAGAGTTGTCTTGGGCTGTTGGGATTTGCCAGGTAATGTTTGCAGAGTCTTGCTGTTTCTGAGTCTTAGCCTCTATGTCCTTGGGACAGTTGATTTGAGGAGCCTCCACATCTGACCCAGAAAAACACATGAATCAATTAATACCTGGATCCATACTTTTAAATCATGCAAGAAAGAGATGAAATCTGGTAATATCCCATTGGAATATGTCAGTACTTTCCCAAGAGTTTACTTTCTTTTTTTTTTTTTTTTGGGCACAGTGTGAGGGATTGAACCCAGGGCCGTGTGCAGGTAAGGCAAGCACTCTACCAACTGAGCTATATCCCCAGCCCCAAGAGCTTACCTTAACATGACTTACAAGGCCCTTCCTGAATTGGCACCTGCTGACCTCTTAGCCTCATTTCATAAAGGTCCTCTACTGGAACTCACTCCACACTGAATTACTGTCAGGCCCATGAGACCTCCGTGATCTTTCTTTTACCTGGGCCTTTGTCTGTTCATTTATCAATTGAATTAAACTTGCCCTCTTTACCTAGAAAACTATTGCTTGTTCTTTGATTCTCAGCTTAGACAAAGTTCCACAAGAGGCTTTCTCTGACTCTCCCAATCCATCTGGGGTGCTTGCTTCCCAAGTTCCCCCAGTTCTCTCTACTTCCCAACCATAAAACTCAATACTTCATTTAAAATCAAATTTTCTCCCCCAATACAATTTAAGTTCTTTGAAGGTCAGGATATCTCTTTATATCTCACACACTGCCTGGGATAGTACAGGAGCTTAGTAAATATTTTGGAATGAAACAAAGACAAAAACAGAAAAAAAATACTTAATGTTGACTGTGGCAATGAGAAACTGCACTTGAAAATGAGGCAGTCAAGCAGAATTAATTAGCAGTCCTAAAAGGTATTGTCAAAACAACACACTAAAGCTAATGATGCTTTTTTTTCCCTTGCAGTGTGAAACTTTACACTACAAATTGTGCATTGAATGTGCTAACATTTCACAGATCCACATAAGCCAGAGTGACACTAAGTTCTTATTATATGATTAATGCATCCTTTACTTATTGATTTGTTTCATCTGGTTGTACATAATGTAGAGTTACACAGGTTGTGTAATCATATACGCACATAGGGTAATAATGTTGGATTCATTCTACTATCATTCCTACCCCGATGTCCTCTTTCCTCCCTCACTCCCTTCTGCCGAGTCCAAATAACCTCTATTCTTCCCCAACCCCTTATTGTGAATTAGCATCTGCATTTCAGAGAAAACTTTCAGCCTTTGGTTCTTTGGGTTTGGCTTATTTAGCTTAGCATGATATTCTCCATTCCACCTATTTAAAGGGAAATGCCATAAATTCATTCTTCTTTAAGGCCAAGTAATGTTCCATTGTGTATATATACACATCTGTTGAAGGGCACCTAGGTTGGTTTCATAGTTTAGTTACTGAAAATTGAGCTGCTGTGAATGTGGATGTGGCTGCATCATTATAGTATGCTGATTTTAAGTCTTTTGGGTACAAACCTAGGAGAGGGATAACTGGGTCAAATAGTGGTTCCATTCCAAGTTTTCTGAGGAATCTCCAAACTGCTTTACATAGTAGTTGCACCAATTTGCAGTCCCACCAGCAATGTATGAGTGGACCTTTTCCCCGACATCCTCACCAACATTTATTGTTGCTTTTATTCTTGATGATTGCCATTCTGACTGGAGTGAGATGGAATTTCAGTGTAGTTTTGATTTTCATTTCTCTAATTGCTAGAGATGTTGAACATTTTCTCAGATATTTGTTGACTTCTTCTGTGAAGTGTCTGTTCATTTCTTAGCCCATTTATTGATTGAGTTATTAGTTTTTTTGGTGTGAAGTTTTTTGAGTTCTTTATATATCCTGGAGATTACATACATCCTTTATTTTAACTTATTTTAATAAGGTATTCTTTAACCAATAGCTGGATGTATCTGAATTGATTTCATTTAGTCTCATATCTTCTTATTTCTTTAAAATTTTATTCAATTTATGGTTTTTCTTTTTCAGAATATACTATGCCCAGACAATTTTTCCTCTACAAAGATGCATAGTAGTACATTGACTCTGTCAATCTAAAACTATATTTAATTCTTCATTCATACTTAAGTTATAGCTTGACTGGATTTAGAAAAAAAAATGTATGTATTTTCTCTCCATATCCTGTAGACATGGCCTTGTTTACTTCTGACACTTAGAACTGTAAATAATAAGTGTAATGTGAATCTGATTCTTCTAGTTTTGGGTAAAATTTTTTTCTCTCATGAAGCATATTGAAGATTTTCTCATTCACTTCACACCTCAGAAATGTCACTGGTAGTGGTGAAGGTGTGCCAGCCCAATATTCCAGGGTGATTTCTGGGCTAAGGGTTGAAGTCTGTAGCTCAGGGAAACTTTCTTCTATGGGAGGAAAATTCTTCTTCACCCCTCTCCTCTCTGTTTCTGTTAATCCTTATTGTTCAGACATTGGAGCTTCTCTGTCTTTCATTGACATCTCCTAACTTCTACCTTTTTGGTTTGATGAATTGGGATAGTCAAGTTCCGTGATTATCACGTTTCCATTCTGAGGGAATTCTCAGCTTGGTTCTTCAAATCACTGATTTCAGTGACATCTATTCTGTATTTTCCTCTTCTCCTTCTCTTAGAGATTTTTTTTTAAGGTGGGGATCAAAGCAGAGCCAACTTACTTGCAAAGTAAAAGAATGTACTCAAAACATTTGAAGAACTCCATCCATGCACAGAATATAGAGATATTCTTGATAGTTTTATTTCTAAGAACTCTTAGTTGTATTTAAAACCTCTTTCTCCCTAACGATCTGCTGTTGCTTCAGGGAAAATGAAAATTTCCTCTTGTGGACGTAATGAGATGCAGGATTCAAAGTGCTGAGAACTCTTATGTGTTTTAATCAATTCAGTTTTACCTGCTTTCTGTGGACCAGAAATTCCTCAAAGACTTTCATCTCCTGAAGGAAAACTTACCTTATTTCCAGCACCAATATGATCTTTATTTTTCTATTTATTTTGTTATTGTCTGGCATTTTATAATTAGGTTTTGCAAGTCCACTATTTGAACCAGAAATCCTCAAAGCGCATATAGGGGTGAGACCACTTTATCATAGACTGTCAGTGAAACCTGCATAGAGGGACAGTCGTACGCCACACTCATGTGCTCTGATTAAGGAACTTGGTTTCAAATCCGACCAAAGTAGAGACCCACCTTTACACACAGCTGTCTGAACTTTGGCACTCCATTTCCCAGAAGTGGCACATCTCACTTCTCTGACTCCAGATAAAATGAAACCTTGGTGGCAACTTAGCTGACATATTGTCCCCGGTTTGGCTGGCTGCTTGCCACAGTTGGGAGGTGACAGGATGACACCTTTGGGCTTCTGAAAGGTGGAGCAATGGCGTTCTATCGTAGGGAAATGAGACAATATTATTTACATTCCCACAAATTAGAAATGCCACAGACTCTCTGTACCCAAGAAAAATACGATTATGCTACCTTGGATTGACATAAATTACTAGCTGCATATGATAGTATATGATGTGTTGCAAATAATGCTGAGATCTATATCTCCTTTGTTACCTCTTGTTATTTTGCCAATATATCAAAACCTTGAAAAACTTCTGATATTTTAATCAATGTGGTTTGAGACTTTCATCATTTGCTTGGAGCACCCACATCTGGTTAGGAGAATATTATCTTACATGTTTTAATTATAGAAGAATAAATTCAATCCCATCTTTCATCAACTGAATGATCTATTCAGCAATCAATTTTTATTTCCTGAGCTTTTTGGTGCTATCTTGAAGTGAGTACTTAATGAGAAAAAATTTCACACCATCCCTAAAGTCACCATTATATTTGGGACCTTGACCCTTCAGGGTCTTTTCAGTCTAAGTAAAGAACAGCAGCTGAATTAGGCAGAATGCAAACAAAATGGAAAAATCAAGGCTAGGGCTGAAGGCAAGATGTGTGTGAGTGTGTGCCTACTATTTGTTGCGGTAGAGATTCTAATGGCAACACTGCTCTCGTCTTGAGTTGTACTTCCCATCCATAGGAGCTCGCATGTGTCCAGCATCTGCTGGATGCAAGCATTATTCTTAGCACTTCACTTGTGCTGACTCTAATTCTATGGCAAGGAGTGCTCTTCCCATTTATGAGGAAGAGAGTTGAGCATTCAGCACGGCAGTGACACTTCATCCTCACACCTCCTTCCTGAATCACTTCTTTCAAAAACCTGCAACAGCAGAAGTCCTTTTCCCCTAAGAAGTCAGTTTGTCTCTATTTTTGTACAGTGTGAGCCATGTGCCTAGATTTCTCTGCTTTAATCAAGAGGAAAATCAGAGCCAAATGTGTGGTCCCAACATAATGACTATGTGGGATTCAGTATCCTTTCTTTAGGGTTAGTCCTTTACAAAGTAAGAAAATCAATACTTTGGTTCTTAAAATTGTTGAGGATCTTCTTCTTTTTTATTGCTTGGTCATGGTGCTTTGGGTGAATATGTCTTTAATTTTTAGACAGTCTAAGATACTGACCTTTTCTTCTTAAAATATTTGCTTTGGTTTTAAAAGATTTGTTTTTTGTAGTGGTAGATGGACAGAATGCCTTCATTTTATTTGTTTTTTTTTTTAATGTGGTGCAAAGGACTGAACCCAGTGCCTCACATGTGCTAGGTAAGTGCTCTGCCACTGAGCTACAGCCCCAGCCCTTTGCTTTACTTTTGTGCTCAATAAAGATTGGTTAGCATTCACTTACATGTAGTATATGTGTATTTTCTTCTAGGTTTTATTTTTATTTCTTAGTTTAAAATCTATGAGGAATTCATTTCAGTGTGCAATGTGACTTGAAGACATACAATTTTATTTTATTTTTTTTTGTTTGTTTTCCTCAAGGACTTAGCTAATTTTCTTATATGGTCTGTTGAATAAATCCCCTTTTCTTTTCAGATGATATGTGGTGCTTTCTTAATAATTTATCACATTTGTAAGTTTCAGGATCTATTTAGTCCCTTCGATTTGTATGGCAATCTGCCTACTATTAATTTTTGCAATCTCAGTTTATATTTTAAAACCTGAAAAGCTGCTTTCTCTTTACTATTCCTATTGTTCTTCCTTTTCAAACTTATTTTAGCAATTTTGACAGTGTATTTTTCTAGACAAACTCTGGAATTAATCCCCAAGAAAAAGGGCAAAAAATATTTCCTTTTAGGCTGCTGAATGATGTGGTATTTTGTCTATGCATATATTTGGAAAGAAATGAATATTTTGATAAAATTGTATATAAATGTTCAACTGCTCCTTTTTGCCTCTGCAATATTTTCTGGTTTTTTAAAATACAAGTTCTACACATTTCTGTTTAAGGTATTCTGATATATATTGTTTAGTTCTTTTGAATGTGATTTTTTACCATATATCCTGCTTATCATTGTACATAGAAAAGCTGTTTACTTGGTATTCTTTTGACTAGTGAACTTTCAGGTTTTTGGTAGATTTATTCTATATTTTGGGTAGATTTGTAATCTAAAAATGATGATATTTTTAAACTCATTATCTATAATCTCATGATTTATTATTAGAACTAAAGCTTATGTTAATGTTAAAGCTTATGTCAATGTTAATATGAATAATTCTGAGCAACCTCTTCTTTTTTCAGGTTTAATAAAACAATCTTGTTTTTTCCATAAGCATCTGCAGGTTTAAGACAGACATTGTTTTATTGCATCAGCATATCAATGCATATGAGTTGCTTAAAATTTTATCGAAAATGTATTTTAGCTGGGTTGGGTGTGGTGGTGCATGCCTGTAATCCCAGTGGTTGGGGAGGCTGAAGCAGGAGAATAGGGAGTTCAAAGCCAGCCTCAGTAACTTAGTGAGGCCCTAAGTGAGACCCTGTCTCAAAAAAAATTTTATATATATATATATATATATATGTATATATACATATATATGGAGAGAGAGAGAGAGAGAGAGACAGAGAGAGGCGGGGGCTGGGGATATGGCTCAGTGCTTAAGCACCCCTGGGTTCAATCCCTGGTACAAACAAAACCAAACCTCTATTTTACATGATAATTAATACATTTTTGTCTTATTTAAGTAGCTATGCAATTTTCCCTATTTGCTATAATGAAGCAATATATTATACTGATGGAATACCTCACTTTAAACTCTTTTTTCATTTCTAGTATAAACTCGTTTTGGTAGACCATTCTTTTGAATGTGTATTGCTAGTATATTTGCTATTATAGTTACACATGGGTTTGTCTATAGTTTTTTTAATCTTTTTTTTTTGGTTATAATTGTCATGCCCACAACAAAGTAATAATATGATAAAATGAATGGCTAGCTTTCTATTATGGGGGCCCAGCTTTAAAGTTTGAGAATTACTGTTTCTTAAAGCTTAAAAAAAATTCCCTTCATTGATCTCTCAGTCATTTTTAGAGGAATGATGAATGCCATGATAATATTATTCATTTTTATGAGTAATTGTATATTTGTATTTCTGCTTTTTTCTTGAATTATTTGAGATCTTGCATTTCCTTAGACATCACTAACATCAAGAGTTTTCAATTTAAATGTGCAGATTTATAGTTTATAAAAGCTTCAGACCTCTGGATACTTTGTTATAGTTTCTCAGAAAAATTAGATTTCTACATTCAATTTTATTACTTTAAAGATTTCCCTCTATACCATTCTACTGCATCCCAGCTCCCTTTATAGTTCATTTTTTCTCAAAAATTATTGATATAGTTTTCCATGCAATTGTTTTTTCTTAACTTTTGAATTAAATATTTAATTATTTTTGTTTCTGTAGATTTTTAAGATTCACTGGTTTGCAATTTTCTCCTTTCAACAAGGCAAAGGTAAATGATGTTTAACAAAGCAAGGAGATTATACAGTGTTTGCTTTTTAAAAAAAGAATCCATCCAAGCTGGTCTCAATTTAAAAAGAAAAATTACCATTTGAAGCTGTAAACATCAGTGGGTTGGAAAATCGAATCCAATGTAAAAATGTAGAAAGTTTTTCTAACCAGTACAGAGGACTAAAACCTCATGCTTGTCTATGTATCTAAAACAACCATGCATACATCCATGTGAAAGTTTGTTCATATTCATTATGAATCAGTGCTCAATTCTTGGTTTCAGAGAAATCAGAGAGTAGGAGAAATGAGTCATTGGACCACCCCCCCAGCACTCACCCACACACCGGGGTTCTGCACCATCCCACTGGGCATTCCCTTGACAGGTACGCTTAGCACTTCCTTCTAGTCTGTATCCTTCATCACAGGTAACCAAGCACGTCGTCTTGTAGGACATTTCCCCCGTAGAGCAGCTGATATGGCCATGCTTAGGCTGGCGGAGACGGGGGCATGTTCTCACTACAGAAAATGGAAGAAATTAGATCTAATTAAGGACAAAAATAACAATTCTAAGTTTACTAATGTCTTCACATTGTAAGTAAGAAAATTTCTTGTTCTGGAAATGGCCCACGATGAATAACACACCACCACTTTTTGTTACTATGGGGTAATTTAAGGCTGCTGTTTTATCAAATGCATTGCCCAGATGATGTCACCCTGTACAGCCCTCTGCCCAGAGGTGGGAAACTTAAAATGTCTAGGAGGTCTAGCCCTAAATGGACCATAATAGCTGTAGATTAGGCATGGTCAAAAAGGGAGGTACCTGCAGCCCTGATCCCAGTCTTTGCTGTGATTTTCCAGGCTATGTTCCAACAAACATCTGTCTTTTCCCAAGACAGATGTTTTATGTTTGTGATCAGCTCACTTCTGAAAACTCAGGATTCCTTTTAAGGGTTCCAGTCTCTGCAAAGCTGCCCAACATCTGCAATCATCTTAAATTCCAGTGTTCCACTGTCTGATGTAACTCTGGTCCTTTAGCTGTTTCTCTACAAATTCTAATTCATGATGCTTATCTTGGTTTATATCTTAGCATCAGTTTGGTAGTCTTTTGCTACTGTGCTTCCATGGCCATCACTGAGAGCCAATGAGAGACAGTTGGAGTTGTGTGGAACTCCTGGGAAAACTTCTTAAAGGGTGTCTTGATTGAGAGAGTACTTTGTCTTCCCATTTTCCTCTTTCTCTCTTCCAAATCATAGACTTATCCCAGAAAGCTATTGGGTACTTACAAGATACTACAGGGAAAGTAGGATGCATTAAGATGATAGAGGAAAAACAATAAAAGAAGCCTCATCTCTGATGACAGTGGAGCTATCATACCAGCTTTGGATGGCTTGATCTATCCATTTAGATGAGAGGAAAAAGTCTTAATTGGCATTGTTATCTGGATCTTTGATACCAATAGCTATACATAAGTCCCAGTTTTCTCTACCCAGCAACCCATTCGCTTTCCATGTTTTTCACTTTTTAGGGAAAGATCTTTACTCTCTTTCAACTCATGGGATTTGTGTGTGCTCCAGCTCTGCTCAGGGGTAGAGCATGTGACCCAGGATCACATTCCCCTAGTCTGAGAATTGAGAGGGTACAACTGGTGGTATGTTCCTTTCTTGACCCTCTGAATCAACCCTGACAGTGTAGTCAGAGGGCTAATTAGCTAAGCTCTGGATGTCAGAAATGCACCCACACCTCAGCAAGTCTTCTTCACACCATCAGGAGAAGTTGCATGGGGTATCTGGAGAAATTTATATTTTCCAGTTCTGCCATCTCTGACCACTAGCCTCAACATGACACCAGAAAGTTCCAAGAGAGCTTCTCTTGCCTCTGCATGTTTCCAAACCATGTCTGCGCTCTGAATTCTCCTGGCAAGACTCCCTCACTGCTTAATCCACTAAAATCCACAATGTATCTTAAAGCCCACTTTGATTCCATCTTGCCCTACATGCCTTGTTTCTGACAATCTCTTTGGAAGTCCCAGCCTCCAAGATCATTCCTCATTTACTGGGTTTATCCCATATACCTGTGATTCAGATCTAATTTCTATATTCTTACACTTTCTGGAATATGTGTTCCATCTTCAGTAAATTCCCTTAAATCCTAATCTTCACTTTTGAACTTCTCCTTCACGTTCTTATCCTAATCAAAATCTTATCGTCTCCTACAGACATGGCCTAGAGGTCAGAGGGGTGTCTTCACTGCTCCTTATGACCTTCTCATATCAGTCTCTCTTCCTCCTAAAGGAGATAAAAATCTCTAGCTCCTTTAAAATATCTGATGTATCTACCATCCCTTTTTCAGTTCTCTCTTACTATCACACACACATATACACCTTAGTGATTTCATTGTCTATTCCAAATGATCATTGGAGTATCGGGGAATCATTTCTTGACCTCCTTTCCTCCAGTGACCATATCATTCATCCTATCTCAATCTATCCCATTGCCATATCCTCTAGACTTCACTGTCACCCATACAAGTTCCCCACCCTCTGACAATTACCTCCTACCTTCCAGGGTCACACCTGGAAGTTTTAGTGCCTCAACTTCATGAATCTCTATGTCTCATGGGGGTCTCCCATTTACTGTGTGCTCCTCTTTGGAGAAAACCATCACTGAAGTGTTGATTCTCTTTCTATGCTTCCTTTCCTCTAGTTCTACGTTAGAACTGCTACGTTAGATCTGCTACAATCAAGGTTTCCAAAGTACAGGAGAAGGGAAAGAGGGAGAATTAGGGGAGAAGAGAAAGAAAGAAAGAAAGGGAAGGAAAAGGTAGATGGAAGAAAGGAAGAGTCCAGGAGAGGAGAGATATCAAACAGCAGGTGTTGTTAATCAAAACCATAGAAGGTCTTGGACTCAGCTCCTACACTAGGCGCCAACAGACCAGATCAAAATGAAGGATAATATCTATCTACCATATATATCATATCATATATATATATAACATATATATAACATGTATATACATACATAGATATATTTTTTAAATTTTTGTATGATGAAAATTTAAAATAACAGGAAAGGAAGCTGGAGTAAAATATTCAAGTGTATGTTCAACTGAAGTCATCGATATCCAAATTATTCTACAGGAACTCCTTCAAGTTACATTAATTGGCAAAATACAAATATTGAGTTCATTAAATATAAACTTAGGATTGATTACTCCACAAGGAAAGTTCAGGAATTAGGTTAGAGGTTAAACTATCAAGTCTTTTTAACACTGGGATGGTTTGGATTAAAGTTAACTATTAATAAAAAAAAAAAGAATGAAAATACTTTGCCTTTTGCATTTTGAATTTTATCAAATGGGTCTATCATTTATAGTGCACTGTCAAATGCCAGATTGCCTTAAAAAGGCAAATAAGATAATTTCCTATGATTAAGATCAATAAAATCTGGAAAACCATATTAAACAACCACTTTTAGTTTCAATAAAAGTAAAAAAAAAAATCATCACTATAGCTTTCCAAATTCGAGACAAAATGGATTTGCAACATCTCTCAAGAGTACTGAAAATAAATTAAAGTTGGTGTCTCAGACTGATGCAAAGTACATTGCATCTCAGATGTTGGTTTTTAATAAACTTCCATTGCTCCTTAGGGAAAACAAACAATATGCAGTATTTCCTATTTATTTCTTAAATATTTTACACTCATTTTCACTTGAATAACCAATTGTTACCATTTTAAACAGGAACTTATTTATTTTCCAGAGTCAACCTAAATTTTCTTATTTTAAAAAACCTTTATCTCGTAAGCACAAGACCCTGGGTTTAATCCCCAGCACTGCAAACAAACAAACAAACAAACCCTACAATAAATGTTTCTTGACTTACATTTGTTAAAGCAATACCTAAATATTTAGTTTCATTTGAAAATAGAAATTCATCCTTATTTGATCATTACACATTATATACATGTATTGAATTATCACACTGTACCCCCCAAATATGTATGATTGTTATGTCATTAAATTAGAAAAATAATTAAAATTTTAAAATAAATACACCAACTTGGTCTTTTTAGAGGATAATCTACTGGGTAGTAGACAATGAAAGAAGTTAAAAATCTGCAGTGGTTCTCATCTTAAAGATGAATCATATTTTTTCCCTAGACACATGCTTTCTAATATGCTATCAATCTCCAAATTCTGATTACATCTATTATTGAAAATAAAATCTGATGCTAAATATGAGTGTCTTGTTTCAACCTTCTCAGGAAAAAGAATAGTCTCACAAAATCTAATTAGCTATGATATTATATTAGCTAGTTGTTGTTTAAAACCACAAAAGAATAATTACTGATTTAGAAAGAAATGCATAATTCAGATAAAATTGAAAAACGTTATAGGTGTCTTAGGAAGAGTGTGCAGGAGGAATAAAAATCAAGGCTGCCAATGACTATTCAACATTACAAAGACATTAACATGAAATGTGTAAAGGTTTTACATTTTCACTGATCTTTCATTTCTGACTCAATCTTAAGAAAGATTTTCATGGAAAAAAGACATGATGAATATTATCCTCTGTCCTAACTGGATTTTAATTAGACTTGTAAAAATACTACTTTCTCTCTACCTTCTCAGTAGCAGAAGTGAATCCTAACCAGCTGCCATATTTTGCCGAATCCCAGATAGCCCAGTTGTAGTATACACCATTATTTTATGGGTCATTTCTAAATAAATAAATAAATAAATAAATAAATAAATAAATAAATAAAATGAAATATTCACTTAGCATGATAATCTCCAATTCCATCCATTAAAAAAATGAAATATTCTACTGCTACTGATTTTAAGATGCATTTTAATTTTGAAGATGTTGAAATGTGAAAAAGATATGTTTTAGGTTTGGTGAAATATGGCATATATTTCATAGAACAATATCTCAAGTTATTAAATCCATTTTCCCTGTTATAGGGCAAGGGTCTGCGTATCTTCATTCAGGACAACTCTATTTACTATGAGTGAGGTAGTAGTTTTGGTGATAAAATTGAAGGACTTTTTAAGGAGACTCACAGTCCCAGAGGATTTTTCTCATTGTGATTAAAGCTATTTTATACATATTGGAGTAGCAACTGAAATTACATAAAAGAGAGCAAGCATGCTTTTTGGAGGGAAGTGACATAAGCAGGCCATTTGTCATTAATGTATATCTCTATCAGTATTTGTCTTTGTTGATTCAACTTTTCATTCATTCACAGAGCTACAGCCAAAGACTGTGGGGAGAAAAGCATATTCTGTGCTCCATGGTGCATTCACAGTCCAGCAGAGGTGATCAGCTAGTTAATCGACAATAAATGTGGTGGTTTGCACTGGAGCAATTTGATTAAGCTGGAAAAGTGATTGTCAGAATCCTGACTGTGGTCCTCAGTCAGGGTTAGTCAAAAGAGGAACCTGCACTTGATCTTGGAGGGCAGAAATGAAGTGGAGGTCAAGGTAGTCAGATTCAGGGATGGACACATGCAGAAAGGCCCAGTCCATGTCCTGATTGATAATCCTGTTGACCAAGGGTGGTCCCACATTCACAGCCAATTGCAAGGCCACAGGAAACTGGCTACCCAGAGGTAGAGACTCTCTTAGACCTTTGGAGTTTCCTGAGATTCTATCTCAACAGCCGAGCAGATTTCGTTTCCCTGGATTCAGTCATCAGGCAGGAACTTCTGGACTTTCCAACTTCTCTACCTTCTGTTTCTAAGTTCCTTCCAAAATGGTGCCAGGTCCAATTCCTGCAATAAATTCTTTCTCCCAAAACATCTCTAATTACTGTGCTTCCCTGAACACACAGGATAAGGGATGGGATCCCAGGAGGATAGGCCTGCACAGGCCGTACCCTTCATGCCAAGGAAGCTGGCAACAGCAGAGCGTTTATGGGACAAAGACCTAAGGCAGGGCAACCAGACAAAGCTTGCAAATGGATTGCTTCCTGAGAGCCACTTCCATTTATGGCTTTAGTGTAGGATGCAGGATTCGGGCTGGGATTGTAGGTCCACCAGACTTCAGCCTGAAGGATTAGCTACCTTTGGAACATCCAAGGTAGAAAGCTAAACTTCCTTGCTCTCTAGCATGAGAAACGCAGAAGAAGGGGTGGAGATTTTACATAGTGCTGTTGACTTCCCAGGAAATCTTTTAGAGGTTTCCTATGATTAATCTTTCCAGTGAGGGTATATGGCTTTTTGCTATTTGAGACTCATGACTGAAAATCTTCCCTTTGCTTTCACATAAAAGCAGTAGCTTCCCTGAGCCTGGAGGTCTAGGATCTACTTCTTTTCCCTCAGAATCTTAGAGATACACTCTTTCTAAATTTTTTTTGATTCATTGTACACAAATCAGATACACCTTTTCATTTCTCTGGTTGTACATGATGTAGAATCACACCATTTGTGTAATCATACATGTACACAGGGTAATGATGTCCATCTCGTTCCACTATCTTTCCTTCCCCCATCCTCCTCCCCACCCCTCATTTCCCTCTACACAATCGATGCTTCCTCCATTCTTCCCTTATCCCCTCCCTTGCCCCACGCCCCCATTATGTATCATCATCCACTTATCAGAGAAAACATTTGGCCTTTGGTTTTTTGGGATTAGCTTATCTAGCTTAGCATAATATTCTCCAACTCCTTCCATTTACCTGCAAATGTCATAATTTTACTCTTCTTTATGGCTGAATAATATTCCATTGTGTATATATAGCACAGTTTCTTTATCCATTCCTCTACTGAACATCTAGATTGGTTCCACAATCTAGCTATTGTGAATTGAGCTGCTATAAACATTGATGTGGTTGCATCACTGTAGTAAGCTGATTTTAAGTCCTTTGGGTATAGGCCAAGGAGTGGGATAGCTGGGTCAAAGGTGGTTCCATTCCAAGTTTTCTAAAGAATCTCCATACTGCTTCCATAGTAGCTTCACCAATTTGCAATTCCACCAGCAATGTATGAGTGTACCTTTTTCCCACATCGTTGCCAACACCTGTTGTTGTTGTATTCTTGATAATAGCCATTTTAATTGGAGTGAGGGTAGTTTTGATTTGCATTTGTACACTCTTATTTTTTAACATTTAGGATGACTAGGGAACACCCTTAGGCTGGTCTGATTCTCTTTCCATTGTAAGTAATTTCTAACTATGAAACAGATACAATTTTCTATTTTTCTAGGACATCCAAAAATTTCATTAAGATTATTTCCAGACATGGATCTGTTTTTAATTTTTTCCCCATCACTCACTAATTGATTTTAAACTGGATATGAAAGATTTTGGTTGTGCCTATTTATTTTCAAGATTTCAGCTTGGGCATAATGTTTGATCTTCTATCAGTGCTTCTTCTTTATTCCATCCTCTTTCTGGATTCCTAACATAAGAAGAGGCTCTCTTCTGCAACAATTCTCTTACCACTTTATTCTTTCATAATTCTGATACCTTTGAAGTTTTGTTCTACTTTCAGGGGAATTTCTAGAGTTGTTTTTAAAATGTATTAATTTGGCTTTTAAGTATAGCCTTTTATTGCATATTTTTGCACTTGGATTTCTCTCATGTTTTGGAATTTTGGTCTTATTTCAGCAATGCAATTGTCTTTGAATCTCAGTGGTTCCATTCTCCTGCCTTCTGTCAGGTCATCTTTGTTCAATCCTCAGATTCTCTTGATTTCTCTATTCTTTGTAGGAATAGAGAAAGGTCTGTAGGGACCTGATTTAGGTAGTTGACTTTAATGGTGGGTCCAGTGTTGGTAGCTGATCAATACTAATAATGGATGTCTCCTGGACTTTCAAGTGATCTTCAATTGGTGAGTAGGTGGACTTCCTTATGAGTGTGCCAACAGAATCCCAGTAATCTGGGTGATTGAGGAGTCTCAGAGGAGCCTAATCCTCAGCACAGAGAATTGTCAAACAATGCCCGTGGGATGTGGTGGGGGTAAGTTTGCCTGGTTGAGCAATGGACAAACTAACTGGCCCAGATATCCAGGTACATTTGAACTTCAGAAAACCAAAACATTTTTTTTAAAATATCTGGGTTCATTTAGAAACTTCACAGGTGGGGACTCTGGAGGTGCTTGGCTTGGGTCCCTCTTACCTTTTCTTAAAGAGTCTTTCCTTCCCACTCTACTTCTGAAATCACAGGAAATTGGCTGTGGGACTGTTTTTAGGAAGTAGGTGAACAGTGGTAAGTGGAGTTGAATTGGTGCTGCTCTGTGTTCCTTGATGTGGGAGTCTCAGGTCCCACCCCTGGTACTGCCCCATTTCTACTCCTTGGGGACTCACCATAGCAAATTCCCCACTTTCTATAACATGTTGTCTACCCCCAAGTGAAGGCTGGAGATATGCAGGTTGACTAAATGCTCCTTCTACAGGACACTGATGTGGCTCTCCAAGTCCTGTGATCATGATTGGCAGCTAGCCTTGCTGTTCCTGGTACCCTGTCTTAGCTGTCTGGCATTTGAAGTTTGGGTAACCTGTCCATTTGCTTCCCAGGAAGCTCTTTTGCTCATTCACCAAAAGAACATAAAGG
Source organism: Glaucomys volans (assembly GCA_020662805.1). Taxonomy (NCBI): domain Eukaryota; kingdom Metazoa; phylum Chordata; class Mammalia; order Rodentia; family Sciuridae; genus Glaucomys; species Glaucomys volans. The sequence continues at coordinate 1,453,514 of JAJEJO010002589.1, forward strand.
TCATATTTTTAGTTGACGTGGTCAATTGAACTTAACACTGCTGACTTCAAACTTTCTTTATTTTTTCCCCTTTCTGTGGTGTGTGGTCTACAAAGTAAAAAAGAAGAAATAAAGAACTGACTGGTCCATTAGAGTTTGCATCAAGGAAATCAAACAAGACAATCAATAAACAACGTGAAATGGCAGTGTGCATACCTCTGCAAGAGCTCTCTGAACCGGACCACAAACCACTGGGTAGACACAAGAGGATGCTGCTTCCCACGAGGTCAAATCCAGGGTGACATCGGACCCCACAGGCTGCATTGAAGTGGTTGTTGCAAGTGTTTTGGATAAAATAACCATTTTCAGGAGGCCTCAGAGCAGGACAGTGGACAACTGATATTTATAGAAATAAAATGAAAAAGCAAAGTTAGTCTTTTGTCTATGGAACATTCTCTTTCTTTTCTGTTTGTTTAAGGGGGCATGTTATACAGACATCTCAATTTCCCGCAGCTTTGCCAGTTACTGCATTTGAATTTCTAAGTGTGTATTTGGAAGAAGAACCACTACATTTAACTGCTATTAGTATTTACTTCGGAATGAATTCTAGATAGAGGCTAAAAAGATTATCCAAGCTTTAGAAATTTTTATTTTGGCCACACATGGTGGTGCATACCTATAATCCCAGTGACTCAGGAGGCTGAGGCAGGAGGATTGCAAGTTCAAAGTCAGCCTCAGCAACTTAGTGAGGCTCTAAGCAACTTAATGGGACTGTTTCAAAATAAAAACTAAAAAAGGTCTGAGGGTGTGGTTGAGTGGTTAAGCACCCTAGGTTCAATCCCTGCTACCAAAAATGAAAAAAAAATTAGTTTGATATGTACATGGATATGAAATTTTCCATCCCTTCCCTTCCCTTTCCTTTTTCTAGTTTTGGAGAATGAACTCAGGGTCTCACCCATGCTAAGACATGCTATACAGCTTATCTATACCACCCATCCCTAGTTCTTAACCTTCACCTTCACATGTCATTAGATATTTTCCTTTTTAATTAAGGGGGCATGAAATAAAGAACAAATAAGGTTAGCAAAGTATATTTGCTACAAACTTCAAGAGCCACAGCTTCTTGTACAGGATATAGGCTGTTTAAATATTTCTAATTTTTGACATGAATAATATTGAATCACCTTACTTGTGAAAATATGTTTCTAAATGAATTTGACTATCACTAGGGCCAAGATGAGCTCATTTGTTATTCAAATTATAGTATTTCTCATATAGAAATTATAGCATTTCTCTTTTGGGTTCATTTTGGATGTTTTCTAGGTACTAAATCTTTCTGTTTTCCCAATTACATTACTGAGAGGGTCTCAGATCCTCTTCTTGGGAGCAAGATATGTATGTGTTCAGTGATAAGTATTGTATAATAAAAGCAAATAACTCTTCCCAATGTAATTAGAGAAAGGAATACTAAAAATTTAACTAAGTGAACTAGATGCAAACACCAGTATTTCTATCACAAAGAGCAGCTTTTGTATTTCCTGCTTGCCATGGTGGGAGACTTACCTTCACAGGTCTGGCCAGATGCCCGGTACCCCTCTCTGCAGACACAGTCTTCAGGAGCTGTGCTTCCAGGTGGAGAGGTGTGATTTTCATCAGGACATGGAATGCACGTGCTGATTCCTCCTGGAGAACCTTCAGGTTTGTATGTCCCTGGTGGACAAGCTGTGGACAGACAGGTGGCCAGAGAAGTTCATTTGATGTGGTTCATCAATTGAGAGTTAACAAAATGTTTGAAGCTAACTAGGAGGGAAAAGCCAAGGATAACTTTTCATAGGAATGATAATATGATATAATTCAAGCAAGGAGATAAATCAACATTTTTTTTAAAGAACCACATAGTTTGTTGTATGCAGGTTATGAAGGCTTCTTTTGCCCCCAAATCAGTTGCAACCACACAACCCAGCATGACATGTCTGGGATGATTTGTAAATGCAAACCAGCAACAACTGTTAAGGGACTAGAAAGAATCAATGATTCTCAAAATATTTTCAAAATGTTGGCAAATATGGTATCCTCCATGTTCATCTCCCCCAATCCTATACAGCTCTATCTCTACCACTGAGACCTATCCCTCTCTCAGCAGAGGAGACTCCCTGTAGATATGCAGAGAGATCATAGCCCACTGTTTCTGTTCAAAGCACTTGACAAAGGATGAGAAGAAAGTCAAAGGCTTCAGGGCAGTAATCTAACTGATGGGAAATAGGCCCTTTGAAGAAAAGAGAATTAAAGACCCAGGCTTTCCCAGGCTCACTGGGGGTTGGGGTTGGGGAAGGTTAGAAGAGAAATCTAATTGATCTTGTTTCAGTCTTCCCTCTGCACTGACAATGTGGCTTTGAACTTGTAACTTCATCCCTCTGAAGTTATGCATCTGTAAAATAACTCAAAATTAGGAAATGTAATGATAAATAAAGGGACTCGCAGTGCTTGGTTAAGCCAGTAAAATGCAGCCTAGTCCCAGGATGTATTTGACTCCTAAAAACACCAATGACCCCAGGAATGTGAATGAATGTATGTGGAAGTATTTTATATACATTATCTCATTTAATCCCTAAATATTAGTATTTTCTTAGTATTAGTATTTCTATTGTAAGGATGAAAAAATGGAAATACCTTGATGAAGCAAACAAATTATTATTATCTTAAGGAGAAGTGGAAAATACGTAAGAAACTTTTTCTATACCACAGAAAAATATGAATAATCCACCAGAAAAAATTGACAAAGAACAAGAAGTCAAAATTTCACAAAAAAATAATGTAGGTAACCATGAGATAAAGAGTTTAACTTTGCTCATAATAAAGAAATGACAATTAATGGCTACCTGCTAATTTGGCAAAACTTCGAAAGGATGTTAATATTTAGTGGTAGTAGGCATGTGGGAAAAGAGGGTCTCCCCTACCCTGCTGAGGGCATGTGAAACTCTCCGTGGGGCAATCTGAGGGCAGTTACCAAATCCCTTGAATGAAGCTTTCTCTGATACAACATTTTGTTTCAAAGAATTTGTCCCAAGTAAGAAAAAATGTATGCATAAAATTTGTTATTGAACAACATTGAAGATAACACAAATATTCAGAGAGAGGGAGTTTGTTAAATTATTATGATATCCATCCAATGAAAATACTGGCCATATAATTCTTGACGTGGAAAGTCATTCAGATTATATGGTTAAGTGTAAAAAAAAAAGCAGTTTCAAAATCTTGTGAATCATATGATCCTATTTCATTTATAAATAAATACAGAAGACACAAAGTAAGTGATCTTTAAGGTTATAGACAGTGGCACATATTCATGGTAGGACTGAGGCTTTCATGTTTATTTTTACTGATCTATAATTTCTAGTTTTAAAATTTTTTTAAAATTTTATTTGTTCTAATTAGTTCTACATGATAGTAGAATGCATTCATACATTTTGATAGATCATACATAAATAGAGTGTAATCTCTCATTTTTCCGATTATACATATTGCAGGATCACATTGTATAATTTCTAGTTTTGTTACAACAAATTGGTATTATTTGAGCAAAAATAAAAGTAAATGCAATTATATATAAAAGGAAATGATTTTCCCAAATCCTATATTTCATTTCATGGTTGTTGGTTCTCTGACCTTGCAGATCCCTTGGTTCCTGTTTCTTTCAGTATCCAAACGAGAATCATGCTCTTTGGCTCTAATTGCCTAAAAATCTCCTGCATTTCCTTCCACCAGCATTCCCTCTGTCTCAGAGGTAATTTTGTCATCTCTCTTCCAGGTTAACAAAGTCCTCTTTACTGGTCCTTTACCGTTCAGTCCATTTTAGACATTTTTTCAAAAATGTCAATCCAGTCAAATCAGTTTCTATGTAAACCCTGCAGCAACCGATTAAGGTCCTCACTCTTCTATCTGGAGTACAGCAGCATCATAGATCTTTCTGTGCCCTCCCTCTCTGAATGCTACAATGAGCCAGTGAACTCCATACTCTAGTTACAACCTGCTTCAAAATCAGCCAGTGTGGATATAGTTTGGTGCTGTTCCTCTCTTCCAACCCACCTCATTTAATGGACTTGGGAACTTAAGCAATTTGAACAATTGAATTTCTCTGTGACTTGGTTTCTTCACGTGTAATAGTAGTACCACTGGCCTTACACATTGGCAGTTGTTGTTAGGATTCATTAAAATAATACAAGTAAAGCAACAAGGCTAACATTCAGTAAATGCTAGAATAATGTCCCCAAACCTTCCATTATCTCAACCATAAAGGAGATAATTATACTTCTCAGAGGTGTGGTGGGCCTGATGGATGCTTTGGTGCTTGGTAAATATTACCTCCTTTTCTTTCCCTTTCCTATCCCCCATTTAGCTTCTGCTTTTGCATATGTTTTCCTGCCTCCAAGTGAACAACCTCCAATATCTTTTAAGACTCTCACTTGTTTCTCGAGGTTTTGTCCATTTCTTCAGTGTTGCCTTCTCTTTTGGATTCCCAGAGCACATGACCCTAACCTCTGCTTGGGCACATATCACATTGCATGCAACACACTTGTTTCTTTCTCTCAGTGGGTGACATGCTCTTTACGTTCAGAGTCTTCCAATTATTTGATGCAGCCATTGTCCATCCCATTGCCTGAACCAGTAGTCACTCAATCAAGGGAGGGCTAGAGAAAATAAGCTCTGTGGGAAGGTGGCGTGTGGGTTTGGGGGGAGGGACTACTAAAGTCTGGAGAGTAACAACAGAGTGAATTGAAGGACATTAGACTTGGAGTCTGGACAACGGAGTTGCAGTCTTGGCTCCTCCACAAACAGGCTATGGGGTCGCTGGTAAGTGACTTTATTTTCTCTTCCTACAACACACAGAAGTTAGGATGCCTATGATCTTTCCAAAGCTAATATTTGATGATTCCATAAATAGAATAAAACTGAAAAGCAACTTAAAGAAACGTTTCCTGTGAATGGTCAGATTCTAGCTACAGATTTACAATTTATTTAAAAGCTAATATTACACGAGAAGGAAATGATTCCACATTTTATTATCCTCAAAACCTTTTGAATAATCAAGAGTTTACAACACTGGGGAATAGTGTTTTGGATAAAAATATCCAAAAGTACATTTGGAAACGTATTGTGAAATTCTTAATGATAATGGGAAACAGATTTTAGGGGTACTATTTAAAGACATTGCACAATTCTAGTGGGAGAGGTGTGATCAACTTCCTTGATTCCCAAGGGGGAAAATTCTTCATCCAAAACTAAGCGAAAGTTGAAAAGATGAAATAAATCTGTGGTTTGAGCACATTTCACAAGTCTTGGTAAAGGGCTATGATATACTCTTTAAAAGAGATGTTTCCTCCCTGGAAATGCACCAAACCTTACTTTTTAATTGCTCTATTTTTTGTTAAAATAAGCACTCACTCTTTTCAGAAACACATTGGCAGCTATCAGCTACTATTACTGGAAGAGTGATTCTTGAAGTTATATTATGCTAATGGATTCTTCAGCTGACAAGCAATTCCTTGACCTAAGTAGATAAAAACACCAACCAGTCTGGAATCTGTAAAACACAAAGGAGTTTCCAGTGTCTCTAGTCTCTCTGGCCCATTAAATATCAACTTCTTACAGGACTAATTTTAATATTAGCAATATGGATTATATGGGGACTTTTATTTTACAAAATTCTTTCTTATATATAATCTGAGATTAATTTTTAAAAACCCCAATAAATACTAAAAGTCTTTGTTCCTTTCATTTTTAAAGGCTAATGAATGATTTCACAGCAAATACTGTTAGGGCAGTTGCATGGGCCACATTTGGTCATGTACTGCACAAATCCAAGGGTACCCATTTATGTAGATGATCCTGGCAGTCCATGGAGTTGTGCAATTGCAAAGCCCTTGGTTCTGCTGTATCTAGGTAGGGTGCCTGGCAAGTGTGTGTCCCCCAGATAAAGGCTCTCAAGTCATGCCTCTTTTCAACTTCATGAATTTGATCTGAATAAATAGTTCAGGAATAGTGTAGGAATAGTTTCCTACAAATAGTTGTGCTAGGATTTTGAACACAGGAATCCATTGCCCTAGAAGAGAACAAGTTTCTCCCATGCTGGGCCAGTGTTTTCACAAATACAGGACAAAGACCAACACATATCTATAGGGACTTCTTATTAGGCTGCCACAATCCTTTCTATTTTCATCAATTAATTAGATGAGGAGACTTTCAACTGCACTGCAATCTGCACATCAGAACATGTGTGGAATGTATTAGCACCCTGCAGCTCTCCCTGTCATTGTTTAGCTCATTTGGCTGAAGCACACAAACTATTTGGACAAAATTGGAAATTTGAACCCTGTGTGGTGCCATAACAGCAAATGGTACCCTGACTGCAGGATGCCAAGCTGCAAATGTAAGCACCTGCTCAGACTTGCCAGGAGATTAGGGATGGATCAGGACAAGTCTATCTCCCCCCCAAAAAAAAATCCTCAAAGGACTTGTGCACAAAAGTGGATGTGTCAGCAAAGAAATCATGCTAACAATTAATGTATGCATATGCACATACACACATACATATTTACATGTAGATTCACATGTAAATACAACTTGACAGCTGAGTATAGAATATTAAAGACTTTTTTGTTGAAAACTATATTCTTAACTGTCTAAGGTTAGATCACCCTGAGTTTTTTTAAATCAAAACTTAGTGGGCATGCACTTTAAGGAGAGTCTTTTGAAGATTTTTAAAAATTATCTTTGAACTTATTTTTCCTTTATTTAGTAACTCAAACTCATATAAAGGAGAAAATAAAATATACCAGAAGCTAAACCAGTCTGATTTAACTTTTCTTTTACTATTAAAAGAATAGTTTATTGAATCTTAAATATCAAAAGCATAGTTAAACCAAATTGGCTTAACTATTCATTTAGGTTGATTCCATTTTTTTTTTTTCCTGTGACATGTTCTGGTTTACTTTATTTTTATTTATTTATTTATTTTTATTTATTTAATTTTGATTCATTGAACACAAATGGAGTACAGCTATTGTTTCTCTGGTTGTACACAAGGTAGAGGGTTGATTCCATTTTTTCAAACAAATTTTTAGAACCTTCATATAAACATCTTGTTTCCTTAAGTCTTTTATCTATCTTAAATATTTTTCTTAGGCAAAATAATATTAACCCTTTTGATTCATGAGCTTAATGTAGTCAACTGTTTTATATTCCCATTATTAGGATTGAAAATATAACTTATTGTACTCTTTTTACCGTTTGGTATTAACAGTTTTAAAAATTACCATTTAATCATCGTAAAGGCCTATGAACTTCAGTGCACAAAACTTCAACTTGAAATTAGGATAACCCATCCCTGGGACACACGCACATATGGACCCAAAAGAAATGTATTTGCTTGAAGAGCTAAAGAGATTTCTGGGAGAAAATTCCAACTATGGCAGAGATAATATTTAAAATATTACAACCTGGAACGACATGATTGCTGATCAATGAGAACAGATGTTGCTATAGCAGCAAAACGTATTCTGCATGCTGACTTATCTTCCATGTTACCTGTTCAGGTACAGGATTGTAAGACAGCAAAAGGGGTCAGTTTAGTAAAGGGGGATTCATGGGACATGGGGCAGCAGTGATTTCCCAACCAGTACCTAAGCATTTCAATATTTTGACAAGATTTACAATTGTACTAATATATACCTGTTGAACGTTTGCTTGTCCTAAATTAAAGGAGAATTGGCATATGTCAGACCTAAAAGCATGTGACCTTAGCAGCCAGAAAGGAAAAAAAAATTCTGAGTGGAGTTTTGTTTCTGTTGTCTAATTTGTTTACCATTGGGTCCTATAAAGAGTGATAAGTTATGAGTAAAATCTCAAGCGATAGTTACCTCTGATGTCATGCTTTTGTCATCTCCACCTCTCAATCAGTAAGACATTACAGTCTGTGGGACTTTGGAAATGTGGACTGTACAATTGCTATTCTCCACTTCCATTATTGCCACACTAATTTAAGGCCTTATTATTATATGCCTTACTTGATTTTGTAATTTCCATATGTGCATCTGTGCTTCTACGTTGCTTCACAATCAGTGATTTCTAGCCACAGATGCCAATTAATATTCTTATCACACTGCTTTTATCGTGCCCAAAAGTCTTTAATGACTCACCACTGCCAATTAACTAAAGATCATCTTTGCAGTGTGGAAATCAAATCCCAATGGAACCTAATTTTTACACCTTATTTTTCTTGCTTTGAATCCCATTATATCCATAAAATGTAGTCTACTTTCCCATCTGTACAAGCTTTTTCCAGTCTCCATCACCAACCAGTACTGCTCCCCCTTCACAATAGTCTCTTCCATTCTCTAACTATCAATGAAACCCAGTTCAAATCCCACTATCTCCAGAACTAAACACTTTTGAGTACCTATTGCACTTTTCTATCATATACATTATTTTAATTTTAATTCAGTCTCAGTTGCTTAGAACTAGATTAATCATAATTCTTGGCTAATTAAGCACATTCTGACTTGTTTATAGTAATTAAAACTCTATTTCATAATAAGATGCAACTTTAACACAAGTACTGTGCAACAATCAGATCTGCCAAAGTACCCAAAAGATAGTTAACAAATAGTTGAAGGAGTCAATAGACAAATTTAAATGATTTCCTTCTGTGGCTTCCATAAGACCCAATTCAGAACAATCTGATTTGCCTGTGTGGTCTGGTCTCCTGCCCTTTGGTATTCCAGTCATCCATTTTTTTTTCCCTTTCATATCCCACGTTAAAATATTTGAAGCATCCTCTGAATAGTATGTGTGTAAATAAAATTGCAAATATTTTACTTTGGCAATTGAAAAGCTTTCAACACATTAAATTTCACCATGTCACCAACTTTCTTCCATTTCATCCATTAAAATAGGGTGTGGTACAAAGGATGGAGTGCAGGGGTGAAAATTCTGCAAATGATTACAGGCTGTGACACTGTCTGACCCTCTTTTAAAAAGTTATGTAACTAATTGGAGAATTGGTTTTTCCATCACCATGTTTGTAGCCCAGAATTTTATGACCCTTAGTATGGATGAAAAGGATACAACAGGTAATATGACAAAGAGGACAAAGTTAAGAGTAAGACAGAACTCCATCTGTGCCCCATGCCAGTTGTAGTCTTAAACAGATAATTAAACAGGGCAAGTACCATGTTATGGGACCACACAGGAGAGGGACAAAATCTAGACTTGAGAAACTGGTGGAGTGGTCAGGTGAGCTTTGTTAGTCAAAGTGGTTCCAAAGGTGAGATCAGTCAACAAATAGGATTGAGGGGAGGTGGAGGAGCAGGGTGATGGTCTTCCTGATGGAGGAATCAACACGGACTGACTGGGTGCAAATAGCCAGCCTGCTAGGCTTTGAAAACGTGAGAGCTCATTGTGATAAAAATTATTTTTTCTTTTTGGTAGTACAGGGGATCAAACCCAGGGCTTTGCCCGCACTAGCAGTGCTCTGTCACGAAGCTCTGTCCTTAGCCCATAGAGTTCACACTGGCTGTAGAACAGAGGGGTGAAGTAAGTGTGTGCCAGAAATATTAAGACTAGGTAAGCCACATCCAAAAGCTAGGAGTTTATCTTAGGGAAGTGGGGAAAATGACAATGCTGTAAGTTAGGGAGTGTAACAAGATCACTTTGGATGCCTTCTGGAGAATGATTTTGGAGGACAATAACATTTCATTCTCAAACACATGGCATGAGTCACTCACTCCAACGTACTCCCATACATGAGGATGATCAAAGAACTTCAACAAGATGAATTGGTTTTGTTTGTTTTGTGTTTTTTCATAATTGTTTCTAAAACATTTATTCTTTGTCAATAACCATTGTTTTTCCCTCATTTCACTTTGATTGACGGTTTTTTCTTTTCTTTCCTTTTTTTTTTTTTTTTGAGGCAAGTTCTCCTTAAGTTCCACTAAGTTGCTGAGGCTTTGAACTTATAATCCTCCTGCCTCAGCTCCCCAGCCACTGAGATTACAGGGGTGTACCACTATTTCAGGCTTCACTTTGACTTCAACAGAAATAAAACTCATCATTAAGCCTAAAATAAGGGAAAAATTGACATCATTATACTTCCGCAAACTGTTCCCAATTAAATGAACACATAAAGAACATCAACCGTTAGATTGATAAAACCAAAATGGAAAAATCTTTCAACAAAGAGAAAATAATACACATAAGCATTTATTCCTGGGAATATAGAGTAAATCTATTTTTCCTTAATCCTCCTGCTAAGTACAACTAGAAATTCTGGACATTATATATAAAATAAACATAGAATGAATGAAATGTAAAGATAAAAAGGAACACCAGCTAGATAAATTAGGATCCAAAAAGCAACATGATGGGGAGTTCCTTGGATTTCTCTTTCCTCAAATATCCCATATTTGGAGTGCAGAAGCTAGAAACTCAAAAACATCAATGGGCACTGGCAAGACCTAAACAAAGCAGCCTCCCTAAGTCCCCCCACCCCCAAAAAAGCACTCTCTTTACTCAAAGCATGAAGAAAAAGGCAATCCAGCAAGATAGGGCAATTTTAGACAACAATGTTCCACTCCTCTAATCTAGCCAAGTATCACAGAATAAACTGTGCCCAACCATAGTCATATCAGCAAAGCCAAGTTGGGAACCTAAATTTTCCCTTGCAAGGCTCTAGTAAGGCACTCCAACAGATTTTCCAGAGGCAAAGTAGTGAGATGGGTTCTTTCGTATCAATGGAGGCTGCAGGGTTGAGGGTTTAGCCTCACTTCCACCATTCAGCAGAAGGAAGGAAAGGCCCTTCCCTCTGTTCACTGGGGTGGTAACCAAGGAAGCTTAGTGGAGAATCAGGACGCTCACCAATACCAAGTAGTAAAGAGGTCCCTGTGGCGTTAGCAGAGGCCAAGTTACTAGCGATTACAAGATACTCATACTCCTCCCAACCAGGATGATATAAGTAGAGGCTTAATGGAACTTGCATCTACAACAGGAATGTCCCCCTACCCTTACCCCAGTGTCAACAGAGACAAAATCATGAGCCTGTGTTTCTGTCTTCACAGGGCAGGATCAAAGCAGGGATCCTCAACTCCTTCCTGTGCTGGAATGGTGTCAGAGAAAGCCAACCATACAGAAGGATTAAATGTGACTCAGATTTACCAAACATAAGGTGAAAATGTCCAGGTTTCAGTTGGACCTACTAGTTTTTAACAAGAACCAAAAGATCCTCAATAGAACAAAAAAAAGATCATTGATAGAGGGCAAATAGAAATGATAGAGACATTAGAACTATCTTACAAAAAGTGTTTCAAGGTGCAGTTACAAAAAATAGAAGAGATAAAGGAAAGAAATTTTAGGACTGAATAAAGATAAACTATTAAATAAAAATAATCACTGGATGGGTGCAGCAGCATAATGAAGAGACAGGGAAAAAATCAGTAAATGGAAAGATAGAATGATGGAAATTTTCTAATCTGAAAAACATAGGGGAAAAAAGGCAAAAAATTAAAAAACCAAAAACAAAAAGAGCTTCAGGGACATGGGACACTACTACAGAAATTGTAAATTCATGTCATCAGAGTTTGGGAAGGAGAGCAGGGGGAGGGTTGAGCTGAAAAAGTACTTTAAAAATAGTCCTGAAATTGTCCCTATCTTGGTAAAAGATATAGGCTCCTAAACCCAAGTAACTGAGAAACCCCCAAATAAGTTAGAACTAAAAAAAAAAAAAATCCCTGCCAAGATACACTATACTTAAGCTTCTGAAAACTAAAGACAAAGAAAAAATCTGGAAAGCAGCCAGAGAAAAATGCTATCTTAACTATAGAGGAAAATAATTAGAAAGACAGCAAATTTCTCATCAGAAACTATGGTGGCCAGAAGAAAATGATGATGTGTTTTAAGTGCTGAAAGAAAAAACTGTCCACCCAGAAGTCTCCACTTCATGACAATATCCATCAGGAATGAAAGAGAAATTAAGACATGATCAGGTGAAGACAAATGGAGAATTTGCCACCAGTAGATCTGCCATAAAAAGGTTGCTGAGGGTTCTTTAAACAAAAAGAAACCTCAGAAAGAAAGGAAAATCATGGTAAGTGACATGATGAGTAAATACAATATATTTTCCGCCTCCTCTTGTGTTTCCTCTTCATATGTTTGATGGTTGAAGCAAAAATTATAACACTGATGTGGTTCTATATGTTTGTAGACAAAATATTTAAGACAGTTATATTACAAATGGGAAAGAATAAAGAGAGGTAAGATTTCTATGCCTTACTTGAACTATAAAATGATACCACCTAGAAAGTGAAGTGTATATATAATGTAATAGCTAAAGTAACCAATCGAAAAAAACTAAACAAAGATATACACACACACTCTATAGATAAATCAAAATGAAATTCTAGAAAATATTCAAGTCACCACAGGAAGGCAGAAAAAGTAAACAGAGAGACAAAAATCATAATAGAAAGAAAACAAAAAATTAAATGGCACACTTAAATCCTAACATATCAACATTACTTTAAATGTAAATAGCATAAATACTCCAATTAGAAGACATAGATTGGCAGAATGGATTAAAATATGTCTAACTATATGCAATTTGTAAGAAATTCTCTTCAAAGGTAATAATATAGGCATTTTAAAACCAAAATGATGAAGGAAGATATATCATAGAAACATTAATCAAAAGAAAATAGAAGTGGTTATGTTAGTACCGGATAAAGTGGGTTGAAAGGAAAATTTATAGTACTAAATGTATACTTCAGAAAGGAAACACCTAAAATAAATAATATAAGTTGTCACCTCAAGAATCTTGAAAAAGATCAGCAAAAGAAACCCAAATTAAATAGAAAGGAGGAAATAGTGAATCTCAGAGAAGACAGTGAAATTAAAAAGAGACAAAAGAAAAATCAATAAAATAAAGTTTTGAAAAAATCAATAAAATTGGCAAACCTCTAGAAAGTCTGATACAGAGACAAAGAGAGAAAACATGGATCACCAATATAAGGAATGAAGCAGATCCTATAGACAAAAAGATTGAATAATACTATGAACAGCTGTCTCTATATATTTGAAAAACAGAACAGACCAATTTTTCAAATGATGCAAAATGCCACAACTCATACAATATGAAATAGATAATTTGAATAGCTCTATGGTTAAGAAAATTAAATTCATAATTTAAAAACTTCCAAGAAAGAAAGAAAGAAGTCTAAGGCCCAGATATTTCACTGGAGAGTTTTAACAAATATTTACCAAACATCTACCAAAAAGAATTAACATCACTTCTGCACAATTTCTTTCAAGAAACAGAAGAGGAAGGAACATGTCTGAACTCATTTTATCAAGCTAATATTACCTTTAGAACTAGGGGAGATGGAGAAATTACCAAAAATAAAAATAAAAGACAAACAAAAAACTACAGCCTAATATCCCTCAGGAATATAGACACAAAATTCTTTATTAACAAATGAAATTCAGTAATATATGAAATGAATTATACATTGTGAGCAAATGAGATTGATTCCAGGGATGCGAGGCTAGTTCAGCATATGGACATCATAAAATGTAATTTATCACATTAATAGTCTAAAGAAGAAAATTCACAAGATCATGTCAATTGATACATTAAAGAATTCAGCAAATAAAATTCATTGCCACTGATGATAAAACTCAGAAGCAAACAGGAATTTTCTCAATTTGATTAGGAACAACTCCAAAACCATACAACTAACATTGAACTTAATGATGAAAGACAAGGCAGTTCTTATTCAGCAGAGTTCTGGGAGTTCTAGTCAGCACACTAGGGCAAGAGAATGAAGTAAATGACATACAGATTAGAAGTAAAATCTTATCTATTTGCAAATGATATGATTCTCCTTATTGAAAATTCCAAAGGATATGCTAAAAACAAACAAAAACCCTCTGGAACTAACAGGTGACTTAAGCAAGGTTGCAGGATACAAGGAAAACAAAAATCAATTGCATTTCTATATACTAGCAATGAACATGTAGAAATTAAAATTCAAAATAGGTTTACTATTATTTATAATTGCTCAAAATAATGAAATTTTTGGTGTAAATATAACAAAACATGCACAGAACTGATATGCAAAAAAACTACATAGTGTTGACAAAATAAATCAAAGATCTAAGCAAACATTATGCTCATGGACTGGAAGTTTCAACAATAAAAATATCAATTCTCCTCAGACTGATATACAGATATAAGGCAATTCCAAGGAGAATTACACCAGGACTTTTTTTGTAGATGCAGACTCCTAGTCTAAATTTATAAGAAGAAGAAAAGGATCTAAATAGACAATATAATTTTGATGAAGAATAGAATGGAAGAAATCAGTCCATCCAATTTCAAGACTTATTATGTAGCTACATCAATCAAGACTTTGTGGTGTTGATAGATAAATGGAATGGGAGAGCAACTGAGAAATAGACCCACACAAGTACATCCAACTGATTTTTCAACAAAGGTGCAAAAAAATTCAGTGGAGGAATGACAGCCTTTTTAAGAAATAGTATGGCGAAATTGGACAGCCATTGGTACAAAAATTATCCATGACCTAAGTCTCACATCTTATATGATACCGGAAATGTATCATGGACTTAAATATAAAAGTAAAACTATAATACTTTTAAAAGATAAATGTAGGATAAAACCTTCAGGAACCAGGACTAGGTAAAGAGTTTTTAGACCTGACATCAAAAGTACAATCTGTAGAAGGAAAATTTGATAAAAAAGGAACTTCATCAAATTAAAATAATTTGCTCTATAAATGATCATCTTAAGAGTATAAAAAAGATAAATTACAGAATAAAAGAAAATATTTGCAAACCACATATCTGATACAGGATTAAAATCTAAAACATATAAAAA
>JAJEJO010002589.1:1468536-1510560 GCA_020662805.1 Glaucomys volans
TAAAACATAGGCCATTTATACTACAGAATAGTACTTAGCAATAAAATGGAATGAATTACTGATACATGTAACAACCTGGAAGAACCTCCAGGGAATTACGCCAAATTTAAAAAGCCAATCTCAAAATGTTACATTTTGCAGGATTTCATTTATGCAACATTCTTTAAATGACAACATTTTAGAAATGGAGAACAGATTAGAAGTTATAATAGGTGAAGGGGGAGGGGGCCGAGGAGTCAGAGGAAAGTATGTCTCTTAAGAGTGATATAGGTGATCCTTGTGGTGGCACAAGGTGCAGTGGCTTTGTTTTGGAGGCTTGTGGATTCTGGTCACTACAGAGGAATGCTAACCACTGCTTGATAGACACTCTGACATGCGGAACAGAATATGATGAAAAGTACCTAAAGTATTATCACTTGGAATGGGCAATTCCTAAATTGGCATTCTTATTCATATATGCGTTTCAATAAAACTTTACAGCTCCTCAGGAGTGTCACACAATTCTCTTACAAATTATTCATAGGAAATATATGTTTTCTTGTTGGCATTAACGGAATTTGATCACATTTTAAATACTAACGTTTCTTCGCAGAAAAATTTTGATTTTAAATGACTTCTCTTGTTATCTTCCAAATCTGTTCTATTAATGCCAGTGGTTTTAGTTGTTTCCTTTGGATTTTCCAGGTGAATAATAAAATAGCATACAATAATAAACGACTTTCGTTTTGTTTTAAATATTAAATGAGGACATAGAGTATCCTTGCTTTATTAATTTTTATGGGTTTTGTCTTAAGTAGCCACATACAATGTCTATTTTTTTTTTATAGCTTGTTCATGATTTATTTTCATATTACTGCTTCCATAATTTGACGAGATTTGGAGACCTCAAGTTTTAATGGAAAACCCCCCACTGTTAATATGCTATCTATAGTAACAACAGTTGGCCTTATGTATTTGCTAAAAAATTGCTTAAATGGTGAAAAAATCCACCTTATCCTGAAAACTCTACCTCAAACCATCAATACATGCAAATAGCTTTAAGAGTGTATACACACACACACACACACACACACGGTTTTTGGAATAAATTTGGCAACAGTCTCAGTAACTGGGTAACATAAAAGAGAGAAATGTGTGATTAGGCACTTCCTACTGTTGAACTCGGCCTTCCAGATGGCTTACTTTGATACTCAGCCAGTGCTTCTCAGGGTCAGTAGACTTGTTCACCTTTGCTTCTCCATACAAGGGATGGAAAATTCCCAGGAAGTTGAGAACCAAGCAGAGTTTCCATATGCTGTGATCTGAGCACAAACTTACTTATTCATTCATTCACCAAGAATTTATTAATGCTTACTCCAGGTGTTGTGCAGGGGTTATAAAAAAATAAATGAGGCATAATCCTACTTTAAATGAATTCACAGAATGTTAAAGAAGAAAATCCTTCCCCAAATTATAATACCGCACAGTAAGTGTACAGAGAGAAAATGTTTAAGAGAACCAATATATCTAGATCTAACTGTGTCCAGATGAGGAATCTAGGGAGGAAGAAAAGAGAGTCAAGTCTCCATTGGAGAAGCAAGTTTGTCATGAATCCAAAAGAACTGGCAAGAACCATTCAGACAAGACATGGGATATTCTAAGCAAAGGGAAGAAAAATGTACAGGAATGGAAGTACTGAAGGAGCCACAAGCAACTTGGGTGGCAGAGCCATAAGAAGCTGCCACGGTCATACCCAAGCACTCTTTCAGCCTTGGTAGAATCACATGACTTTGACATTTCTGCTCAACTCTTTCAAAAGAGATACAATGCTATTTTTTGATTATTATTTTAATGCATTAATTTAATCTGTTAATATAGATTGGGGTTTTCAACTATTGACATCTGGAACTTGTTGGGGCTACATGGTGTGGTGTAGGATGTCTTCGCCATCCCTGAGCACTACCTACTAGATACCAGTAGTTTCTTCCAGTTGTGACAACCAAAATTGTCTCTAGACATTGTTCATTGTCCCAGTAGTGAGGAGTGGAGAATGCCTCCTTATTAAGAACCCCTACTGGAGTCTATGTTAATCAAGTACTGCAGGCAGGTGATTTAATAAGCTTTTATACACATGATCTCGTTTTCATTTTTACAATGATCTACTATAATTGACTCCATTTTTAGACGAGGAAACTAAGGTCCATAGAGGTTAAAAAATTTGCCCAGGAATAAACACAGTGAGTGTCAGAACCAAGACTCATGCCACTAACTGCTATCAATTACTTATTTATGGACACACTGGCATAAGGATGGAATCATGTATCTCTCAGCATGAGCAGCACTCAGCATACTACAAGGCACATCATGATTTCTCAGAACTTGCAGTTTGAACAATTGTAGACTGATTCCCTCTAGTCTGGGCTATCATTTTAAGATTGTTAACACTGGCTATCACAGAAACTTGGCTGATCCCCTAATGTAGGAACTCAACTCCAGGTAGACACCATGGAAACAAGCAATGGGGATGCTAAGTTACAGCTTAGAAGTAACTGTTTATTTTAAATATAACCTGGAAAGAGCAGCAAAATGTTTCTGGACCATTTCTTTGATGAATCATGACTGCACAGTGAGTGTTATGGATGGATTGCAAGTAACAGAATGAACTCCGGGGTCAGAGAGATCTGGGTCCACATGTTAACTCCACCTCTTAATAGTTGAATGACATTAGGAAAACCCTGAATTCCTTAAAACTGTTTCCACTTTTGCAAATAAGGAATATGAGTAGGAGAAGACTTTGGCACGTGGATGTGGCATGGATCTAGTTTCCAGAACCTCCATATTCATATGTACCCAATGGGCTTGAGAAAGTGTCTATGGTGCCTTTTCATAATAGCCTGTCTTTCATTTTTCAAAAGAAATGCACACTTCCTACCCCTTCTAAATTGTTAAGTGTATTGCCCCAAGACAAGAAACTTATAGTGTGGTTCAAAATCTGGACACCTTGAAACCCTTTACTCAAGGCAGGCTTCCAAGAAGCTTTTCTCAACTAGAGGAACTGGCATAGAGCAGTCTTGTGTAACTGAAACCAACAAGAAGTGTTTTAATAAGTTGTAGTGAAGTTCTTTGGGGGGGTTCCCAAAAATTGAGAAAGTGAATAATGGTAACGGTTGAGTAACAATTCCTTTTGCAAGTCGAAAGGTTTCCAATTCTTCAATTTCAATAAAATTAAAAAGGATCCAAGAGAATTTTTAGCTGGCAGATGATTTACCATACTTTTCTGATTACAGATAACTGGTGTTATTTTTGGCACATAACTCAGGAGGAACTCCAAGGATTGAGTGACATCAACTTAACACAACTCTTTGACATTCCATTTATGTATTTATATGAAGGTTTCAGCACAAAATGACAACAGAAGAGAAATCAAATTGGTGCCATAAATTCTCTTAATCTAATAGTGAACAAACAGAAACCACAGGTACATGAACTAATTAATGATCCATCTCATTAAAAGATGAATTTTCAATTAGTATTTTATATCATTAATACTGAAATGTATCATGTTTGAAAAATTATACAACATAACAATTATGATAATTACTCATTACTCTGGTAGTAGTTTTGTTATGGAAAACTTAAAAATTTAATTTATATCCACAGATTTTGTGGCAAAGAAGTATGATGCTGAGATCAATAGAAGGTTTTGGACATGAAAACATGCAGAGAAAAGAACTGTGTGGTCGAAATGGCATAGAACTATGAAAATAAGATGTGTCAAAGTTTCTGCATTATGAAAGCATTTATTCACAAATGAATCAAATTATCTATGATACTTAGATTAGATTATAGAAATGCCTTCTTTTAAAATTCTGTTGAAAATTTTAGAAACTCAAAAACCAGCGAGGGATACATATATTTTCAATATTTTTGGAGGGAGGGATAGATTACCTGAGTAAAAATGTTTAAGACCATGACTTGTAGATGTTTGATGTTTGTCTTTGTCCCCTTATCCTTGTCATTGGAAAGAATGGCTTATACTGAGGCCAGGGAAAAGAAGGGGGAGTAATAAGACTTTACAGAAATTGGTCACAATCCTTACCTTGACAATTTTAGGCTACTGGATGTATTTTTGTGAGTCTATCTAAGCAGCACAATACACTACTGACCTTGGGGATTTGTGATGCTTCACATCAACATTCTAGTTGTGTGTGTTTCCGCAACAAATGTAATAGACAGGAATCTTTACCATGAGGGCTGAATACACACCTACTCAGTGGAAAAGTGAGTAAACTCACTGAGTCTAGGCAGCAAGTTACAAATCCTCCTCTATCAGTTGATGGGAACCAGTATCAACATGCTGGCTAGCAATATGGCCTCATAAAAAGCAAAGAGTAAAACATTGTACAAATTCCTTACATCTTATAAATCCTTTATTTGGTACCATTGGGGATAATTTTTGGGAGGAAAATCAACTAAGCACTGCTTAGAGAACAATATTTCCAAATGTTTTGGTTTCCATTCAAGAATTTCTAGAGTGCTTTCTCTTCTCTCTTTTCAAAGAAATGATATAATATTTAGACAGGAAAAAGGGTGTGTGTGAAGGGTGGGGGTGGGAATTTATGTGTATTTATGTACATGTATAAGAAGAGATTCCCACATAAATATCTCAGTGTTTCTATTTCTATAGTGTATCCTCCTTTGATGAAAAATAATACAACTGGAGCTTTGGCTCAAATTATCTGGGCCTCATCCTTGGACACTATCCAGCTATAATTTTCAATCTGCTCATTCCAAGCTCACTAAAAGGAAGTCAATTCCAGAGGAGCAATGTCCTCAAGATGCCTGTTGTCTCTATACTCTCTGTCTGTCAAATCCCCTTGGGAGAAATCCAGAACAGCTGCAACTCCTTGGTTTTACAAGAGTTCCCTGATTATTCACAACTAATTTTTGATGATCTATCCTTCTTAAAATGACTATTCTAGTAAATCAACTGTATATTGTATTTAATTTATTGTTGGCAGAAGTTAATAAAAAGTAAATATTTCACTTTCATTTAAATTAAATGCATTTAAAAGAAATTGTCTTAGCATCTGTTTCTGTGCTAGGGATTCTATGGTACCCAAGGCAGACATGGAAACCAAGCAGTTGCCTAAGATTTAAATGATGAGTTTGTGTCATTGAAGATTCTGATACTAAAGTCCACCTCTTGCCTGCAACCTTTTCATCCTTTTTTTTTTTTTTTTCCTTGAGCACTTACTATAGGCTCTGAAGGCAGGCAGTGGATCAGGAAGCCATTGTCTATTAGACTTGCTAGTCTGAGAAGTAGGAACAAAGACAGCAGATGGATGTGGTGGAAAGAGGAGCCAGAAGTTGAAGCAAGGTCTGAGGAATGAAATAGCATGGTATTTAGAGGGAATTTTGTATGAATAGTTCTAGCTTTTCGTTCAAAGGTAAGGGAGAGGTCAAATCACTCAAAGCCTCTATGTCATGCTAAGGAGCTTGAGTTTATTCTACAAATGGACCATCAGTTAAAAGCATTAAGCAGGGGTGTGGCATGACAAGATTTGTATTTTATATAATTTATTCTGTCTTTCCTTCCTAGTACCATACTGAATCATACGAAGTTGCTATTGTACAGGTAGAAAGTGATTGAATATTGATGACCTCATTAGGGGCCAACTAACAGAATTCCAAATTGTATTTTTAATTGTGAGTATATTTATTCAGTGTCTATCTTTACAGCTACATGTAGACCTTGGAGCCAGAAAACTGGCTCATATCTCAGCTCTACTTGCTGTGTGACCCTGGATAAGTCACTTAACCTTTCAAACTTTCAGTGTCCTTATCTCTAAAATAGAACAATACTCCAGAGAGCTATTAGGAAGATTAAATGAGTTGATAAATATCAATGCTTGGAAAAGTGTCTCGCACATAGTCATGTTATTTAATGTTTGCTGTTTTAAATATTATTATCAGTTATTGCTGTTGTCACCATTGATATTATCATCAGCGCCATGACTGTCCAAATGCCCATTAAAGGTGAAGGATGAAAAAAGTAATACTAGGGATAGAGCCGGAAATGGAAGCAACAGTTGTCTATGCTCATTCTCTCAGTTAGCCCAACCATTTACCAACACACGCAAACACACACACATTTATTTATGTAGATATGTATCGATATAAACCTATATACATAATCTATACATATCTACATCAATCTACATAGATATGCAAGTAGATATATATGGATTTATATATGTATCTAAATATAAGTCCCTTTTATAGAAGAAATTAAGTTATCTAAAGTTACATGGTTTATAACTGGCAGAGATTTAATGTAAGTTAGATCTTTTTATATTTTTACACATTTTGAGCTGGTCTCTGAACAGCAATGTGTACAAGAAATTATTTTCAAAAATGGAAAAATAATCAGTGCAATATTTTGAAAATAACATAAGACTTAGAGCAAAGTGCCCTGGATCCCTCCCTGGGTTCTGCTGATGACTGGATATGTCATCTTGGGCAAAATACTCATTTTTCTTGAGGCCTCAATTTCCTTTTGCAGAATGAGGGGTTTAAAGCAGATAAATTCTAAGGTTCTTGCTGGCTCTAGAAAGAAATGTTTGCTTTTGAACGACATTACTTCTAAGATGAGGGTAAATACTCAGCATTCCAAAAGTTCAGAATGAAAGCCAACCTCCTCTCATTGAGTAATAAAATAGCCTCATCCTCCTCATCTTTCTGACCTTAGCTTAGAATCCCTTGAGCCTTCCTGAGTCTGTCCTTCATAGCACGAGCATTTTTATTTGATGGTCCATATCAGAGTTTGCAATTACAAATTGATTTATGTGGTTAGATTGTAAATTCCAAGAAAGTAGTGAACATGCCTTTGTGCTCATCATGGAATCATGGAATCACTACCTTGTAGGGACCAGACATGGAGAAGGTGCTCAGTCAGCAACAATTGTTGACTAAATGGATTCTAAAAGAGACTCACTGTTTCCAGGTTTTCAGTCCTGGGTGATTTAAAGCTAACATTGGTTTCTGCCTTTCAAAAGAAGAGTCTGGTAATGAACACTTCATGCCACAAGAAGAACACAATTTACATATTTTCTCTTAGCTCCTTGGATGCCAGAGAAGTTAGTGACGGTCCTATCTCCTGCAACTACAGACAGTGGACATCTCAGAGCTCCAAAACCACTTTTCCTAACTGATATCAGAGTCCTAGGCCAGAGGCCTGATTCTGGAGTATCAAAAGACCAGATGTGAGAGGTCTTGAAAGACCTTGAGAAAACAACCAGAGAGGTGAGTGGTGGTAAAGCAGGAAAGGAATTTATCCAGTGTGGCCATAGAGAGAAGGACAGGGGAACCAGCAACTGGCCTTGTCCTCTGGGTTCTGGTGGGAACTTCAGCATTACACAGGGAAATATTAGGGCAGGGGGCAAGAGGTATGTGTAGTCAAGCAGTCTTGGTCAAACTGTGGTCTGGTTGATCATTTTCTCAGGTCTGGTTCTGTGCTGCCCTGGGAGATCCTGGGAAATCATGACTTCTGTCATGAGATGATTGCTCCTGTTTTGGGGGTTGCTTTGGTTCTTGTCATAGGAGGTAAGCCCATAGGCTTTGCCATTTCTGGGATTTAAGATAAACTGGCAAGGACTCAGATAGTAAGCAGGCCGGAGGAGCAAAATGGAGTAGTTCCTAATAATGATGGGGTCCTCCTGCAGGGGCAGCAAGGGAAAATTCTTGTGGAAGCAAATGCTGAAGATGACAAGATGAACATTTACATTGGGGCAACTCTATCTGACTCAAATCTTGCAAGTCGGAAAGTGTTAGGCTGAGGTTTACTAAGTTAGGAGAAAGGATAGAAAAGCTAATCCTTTTATGTGTGGTGATCTTGGCCAGAACTGGCAGCCGAAAGCCTCTGATCTCTCTACTGATGCTCTCATGACAGGCCCACCCAACCTCCTACATTTTAATGGACTGCTGCGCCTTTCAGTCTGGAATGCGCTACCGGTGGCAGCCAAAGCTATTTGGTTAACTAGTGGCAGTGGGTTTGTGAGTTGTGCTCTCTCTCTCCAGCTTATCCCCTGGGATGGAAGATTCTAGGGCCATGGAGGAATGGAGACTGCAGCACACAGTGGCTGAGGTTGCTAGGAAGCCCTGTGGTGATGACGGTGGCTTGTTGGCAGGGAACAGTTCAGCCTAGGACCACACGGAAGGCAGACATGCTGACCACAGCATCCAGCAAAGAAAATGAGATTTTCTGCCTGCATTTGGTGGGCTAGGATGGGCGGAGTCAGGGAGGGCGTGTTGGGGAGAGTGCCAAGCTGTTGATGAGAGTGTGGGAAGATTCAAGGGGAGGGATAAACAAGAGGAGGCACCGGGCCAACTCAGGCAGTTGGGCTGCTCTCTCCTCCTTTTGCTGCCTAAGTGAGAAATCCTGCTGGGTGGGTGGGAACAGGGCCAAGAAAGGAGAGATTCTGCTGGGTAAATGTGGATGGTCAGTCCGAGCAAGGATGTGTCTGCCAGTTGGGATCAGAGTCAAGGGAGGCAGGAGAATTTAAGAGAAATGAGAAGAGGGACAATGAGAATAAAAGAGAGTAAAAGAATGACACAAGAATAAATGTCCCATAAGAAGAATGAAAGAAAGAAGAAAGCATATCAAATAGAGAGGGGACTGTGTTTCCGTACCGCAGAACCGGCTACCTACCAAATGCCAGAATGAAATAATGTTCACATGGACAAGTTGTGAGCAGCTGCATGACACTGAGGAAACCAAATCTGCTGCTCCCACATTTCCCTGGTGGGTGTCATTTCCATGGGAATATGGTCTTCCAAAACAGAAAATCATGGAAAAGCTGTAGGTTATTTTTTTTTTTAAAACAACATTGCTTTTGAGGTAAAAAACAGAATAAATAAAATGCTGTCCAACACAGAAAAACCACAGACTGCTTTTAAATATTAAATATTTCCTAAAATACAAAGGAGAGCGTGAGAATCATTAAGAATACCTCTCTAATAAAATATGAAGTTGTTTTTGTAAGAAACTTTATAAAAGGAAATTTTACAATGTTGATGATGTAAATTCCATTTTGAAATGATGGCATTTTTGGAACTTTTTTTTTTTTTCCTGTGCCAGAGATTAAACCCAGAGGCTCTTAACCACTGAGTCACATCCTCAGCCTTTTTTTTTTTTTTAATTTTTAATTATGAGACAGGGTCTCACCAAGTTGCTCACAGCCTTGCTAAGTTGCTGAGGCTGACTTTGAACTTGAGATCCTCCTGCCTCAACCTCCAAAGCTACTGGAATTACAAGTGTGTGTGACTGTGTCTGGCCTTTGGAACTTCCTGATGCCCTCCCTTTCGGGGAGGCTTGCAAAGGGCCTAAAGATCAAGCGAATGTTGCATTTTTCGTGACAATTTAGCAAGGTATACGTGGGTCAGGGAATGGAATCCCACTGGTTGCAATCTCAGAGAGAAGGAGTCATATTTTGGTGTAGGTTCCCATAGAACAGATTTGGCTAGTAGATTAATGACAAAAGACCCCAAATTGTCCCCCTTGTAATTCTAAACCTACCCTTGCAGTGCAGAGAGGAGGAAGCCTGCCATGGCCATGTGAAAAAGCCTCGGCTAGCCTGATGGAGTATGACAGGCCTTGTGGAGGACAGCTTACTTGTCCCAAACCAGTCCACTTCAGACTAGTCCACTTTATACCAGTCTATACTCAGATGACTCAACACATCACTGAAGCCAGCTGAGATCAGTAGGGTGGCCTATTGAAGTCATAGCTGAGATCAAAATCATGATTCAGGGCAGCTAAGACAAAATAGCTACCCAAATAACCCACACTCATGAGCAATAATAAACATATTATTTTGCCAGGTGCAGGGGCACACACCTATAATCCCAGAAGCTCAGGATGCTGAGGCAGGAGGATCACAAGTTCCAAGCCCAGTCTCCCCCAGTTAGTCAAGGTCCTAAGCAACTCAGCAAGGCCCTGTCTCAAAATAAAGAAGAGCTGGGGATGTGTCTCAGTGGTTAAGCACCCCTGGGTTTGATCTCTGGCATCAAAAACAAACAAATAAACAAACCAATAAATACAATAGTGTTTTAAGCCGTGGAGTTTTGGGATCATTTGTTACATAACAACAGATAACCAATACCGTTATACACCAACTGGAGACTCACCTGTACACTCATGTTGTAGACCTTTCCCATAATAGCCCTTCTCACAGATGCATTCAAATTGACCTGTGTGAGTCCCACATTTACAGCTTGCCATTCGGTCACAGCAGTCTTTGCCAGCTTCACAGAGGTATGAGCAGTGGGACATATCCTCTTGAATAAAACTCCCAGAAGGTAGATCTATCAAAAACATATGACAGGGCAATTAAAAAGTGATTGACAATCGAATGTTACATTCTCTAGTCTTTAAAATTCAAGTGCAAGCTGGAGAAAATATCTTTTCTCATAGGTCTCATCCCTTGTTCCCTACTCTCACCCAAATATAAATGTGTGTTATTTGCAACCACACTCTGGGAATTGGTTCAGCTAGTTAAGTTATTTCAGTCTGGGACCTCATCATAAGTTCTCAAGGTCACTCAGGGTCAGACAAAAATTAAGTACTTTCGAGAGGAATCTCCAGATGCAGCAGGAAGTAACACAGTCAGTTCTTCAGGTCATCCTCCTGGCTTCCAAACCAGAGTGTTGTACTGCCTCTGAATGAGGTCAGGCAGCAATAGCCAGATCCCCAAATTCCTTGTTCAAGTTAGAAGTAAAACTACAACTCTGTCTGTTGAATAAGGATGTTGATTGTGAGCTACTGACTTTAGATTAAATTCCATCACTTCTGCTATTTGATTAAAGACTTAAAGAACAGCACCACATAAGTAAGCTAAATGATAAAAACAGGATCTGGCCTATGTCTCAATTTTAAATACATTGACACAAGTTAATGTAAACAGAGACCATTCTGATTATGTGAGCCATGCTCAACAGATTAAGCAGAGCTGTTCCAAAAGTGACTTAACAGGGCAGGGAAAGGTTGAATGTGACAGGTCCGGAATGGATGCCTGGAACGAGGCAAGTGCTGAGTCCATTTAGGTCTATGGTTCAGATGTAGGTGTGGGCACCTACACCTCAAGTCACCAAGAACTCAAGTCACCAAGTGTCAGCAAGACACAGGGGCTGCAAGTGAATTCCTGGGAGAGAGATTGATGATGGCCTCAGGATGGAGATCTGTTTCCATCAATAACAACTTGAATAACAAATAGGGAGAGGCAATGTAAAGGGAAGAATTCAGCTCCGAGGAAAAGAGGCCAGAACAACCAGGCACCATATTAAAACTCCACCAAATATACACTGATGCGGGTGAAAGACCTACAACAGGGGCCCCGAAGGCGTAGTTCTGAGACATAGGGTCCCAGGTTTTACTTGACAGTGGAATAACTTAGGAGGCAACAAAAACTTAAGTGTCAAGACTGGTGCAGTAGCATTCAAGTCTGGGAGACAAACAAGTGGAGGAATATTGTATGCTATGATGATGATGATGATGATGATGATGATAATGATGATGATGTTGTCCACTGAGCATGGCTAGAAACTTAGACAATTTTGGGATGAAAAGTGGATCCATCCAAATTAAAAGTAGCTTTAAAAGACTATAAAGGTAAGGGAAAGAAGTTCATTTCCTTTGATCTAATCATGTCTTTCTAATAAAAACAGGGTTTCTTCTACTAGATATGGAAAATCTACCAAAGCGTTATGCATTCTAGATTTTAGTTTAGTGCAAACAATGTACTGGCGTTGCATTATAGTATCCAAACCTTTTACTTGAAAACTCTATCCCACTTAGTTTCTGGTCAACTCACACTGGTGCAGAAGGCACCGGCCTTAGAAGATAAAGGAATAGGAGGACTGGAGAGTCATCTTTTATAATACTCATTTCTAACAACGCCTATGACCTCATGACCTCATTGAGTTACACCCACAGTATCCAACTGCAGCTGTCCTGTTCTCCCACTTAACACATTGCTTTCCCTGAAGAAAAGGAGAAACAAAGGTCATCTTAGTCTCAATTCCTGACATGTGCAGGGTACAAAAAATAACTTGGTGAAGTTTAAGCATCTTGTTCAACCCCCCTGAAAAAATTCTGTGATATATATTATAATACTCTCCATTTTTGATAGGAGATAAAATTGAAACTCATAGTTATTAAATAAATGGCTCAAGATAAAGAATTATTAATTGATCAATATTCATATTTAATACATAATAACTAATGCATAATTAT
Organism: Glaucomys volans; assembly: GCA_020662805.1. NCBI lineage: Eukaryota > Metazoa > Chordata > Mammalia > Rodentia > Sciuridae > Glaucomys > Glaucomys volans. Next base: position 1,480,808 of record JAJEJO010002589.1, read on the forward strand.
AACAGATAGTTATCACGTCAGCAGTAACTTTCTAATCCCTTTATATGCATTAACCCATTTATTCCTTGTAACAAACCTATGAAGTACGCACAGTCTCATTGCCTATATTCTAATAATGAGAAACCTAAGGAGTGTAGAGGAGAGACACTGTCAAAAACCAGTTAACCAGCAGGTGACAAAACTGGAATTCAAATCCAGGCATACTAGACTTTTCAGATTTCCCTGTTAAAATCTAGACTTCATTAAGCTGCAGGCTCTGAATTTAAATCCAAATTCCTTTGCTCCCAAGTCTCTTTTCCTGCTGCTTCTAAGTCCTGACCTAAGTCTTGGCCCATTTCACTGAGATTCTAGTTTCCAAAATCTTTTGCCAGCATCCTCTCAGGGAGCTCCTTTTTTCTTTCTTTTTTAATAACTACAGCTAAAGCCTGAACTCACACCACTGTAGGGCTAACCTGCTTATTATGAACATCACTTTAATTGGCTGGAATCTTGTGTGGCCATGGTTTCCCCCTGAAATAGGACCTGCATACGGACACCTGCAAGGATCAAGCCTAATATGCCACCATGCCAGACACCCCGTCATCTCCTTGCAGTCTGTATTCTCTTTCCTGGCTCACCACGACACATGCCCATAGGATGACAGGAACGTTTATCTAACTCCTTACAGACGGTGTACCAGAACTTGAATGAGGGCATTTGCTGATTTTCTTCCCTTTCTGGGTTGACCACTAATAAGTTTATACAAAAACATATTTATCTTCAAATTGTCAGGGCAAGAAATATGTTTAGTATTTATTGTCCCTATATCTTCATGTGTATTTCTGGAAACATTCTGAAATTCAGTGCGCAAGTCTCTGAATGTTTATTTCATCTGTTCAGATAACCGTAAATGAGATCTAAGTCAAGACTTCCCACTCTGTGTGTGGCCTCCAAACACACCTCAGTTCATTCCACTGATTCTAATGGTTCTAGGTGGGAGCATATGGATATTCTAGTGAAAATATACCACAGCTGTTAAAAAAGAAAACAAAACAACTTCTCTTGTTGCAAGTTCAGGATGTCATCTCAATGAAGTTCAGCATAGCTCATGATAGCCAAACCACACATGGGCATCACGCTCAGCGATAACCATATGAAGTTTGATATAACCTCTCAGGCAGTGAGAGGGAAACCCCATTTAAAGGCACCTTGTTACACATTAGGCTCCATTACCTTCATGCAGTGCCCGGCGTGCTAAAGCCTCAAATTCTTCAAAACTGTGGAGCAGGTAGCAGTGTTCCTCCTTCGGGATGGAAGCCATGTCATTTAGTTCCCGAATGTTTCCTTGCCATATGCCAAAAGTGAAGATCTCCACACCAAAATCTCTCAGCGATGCTGCAATTGGCCTGGGATCTCCTCCATTGGAATAGCCATCAGTGATGAGAAATATAACTTTGGTGGAGTTTTCTCTGGAATGACTAAGAATTTGCTGTAAAGAAACAGGGAGCGTCAGTCTGAGACTGCACTGTGTTGCCTGCTAGGTGCTCCATTCTTGTGGAAGAGCACACTTGTGAAGATCATTAGCACTTCACGGCATGGAGGAATAGAAGCACTGTTCAGTGAGAAACACAGACTACAGTCTACCATGGTCTTCCACAGAAACCCAGTACACCACAAAAGTGTTTAAGATGTACCATCATCATCATCATCATCATCATCATCATCGTCATCATCATCTCTATGGAGCTCACTGATGAAGAGCAACAAGTGTTTATGGAATTAATTTTTAAATGAATGTTACTATTTTTAGGCTATCTTTTATTGATTTTCAGGCTCTGATTATATCAACCAAATCTGAATCCAAGTATCTCTCTCTAATTCTACTTCTATATGCATCCATCTAAAATCTCCACATGATCAACACTGAAAGCCTAATGGGAAGAAATTTTAAGAGTGTCTTTTCTAGAGTTAATAATGGCTGACCTGCTTCTATGTTTGTTTTTCCATGGCTCTTTCAAAAATGTAGAATGGATTCAATACTCCATCTCTTCTGGACCACCCAGTATTAGCATAAAATCCGCTGTTTTTGGCGGTGTCCTATCTTCGTGAGAAAACATTGATTCACTAAATTCAACCCTGGGCTTTATTATTTTAGGACAAGTGAATTCTGTTTTACAATGTTATATGCTATTCCTTCTCTACAGCTAGAAGAAAAAAATGAAACCTTTTAAATAGGCATTCTATTTATTGCCATTGATGCTCTGTAACATCAAACCATAGAGGCCGAGAACTCCAGTGGTGAATCTGGCATCATTTTCAATTCACTGTTGATGTTCTTCATCAGAATTGGGTAGGAAAGGTAAAGAAGTGCCGAGGTGCATTTTCTGGCAAATGCTTAGAAGGAATTCATGATTATTAGGCAGTAATTCAAGAAACACTGCATGTTTTCTAGCAGATAGGCAGGAAGAGCAACAATTGTGTCCTATGTTTTATAGAAATTAAAAAGAGATATCATTTAACAATAAGTCTGATTCAATTCACTTTAGGAGGGCAGACTTACTAGAAGATCCAGATTCTCTCCAATTATATAATTCACCTCTATAGAAAGCAATTTCTATTAGTATATACTCGATATTAATTATCATAATTCAGTAAGCCTTACCTAAATTTCATTTGTGTTTGTGAGATAAAGTTAAAGCTGTTAAACTTGAATTAAAAGAAAATGAAACTACAAGTGACTCCAGAGATCTAGGAAAACAGATCATGGTGAAGATGAGCACAGAGGGCAGGATATGTGACAGAATAATGTGCAAGGTGTTAAGGATCATTCCCCAAATACAGAAACATGGGGCCCAGTCAACAATTTCAAAAATCTTAGCTTTCAGAACATAAAAGTTTGCCCTCTTGATGAACAACAGGATTTGGGATAAACTCTTGATAAATATGAGATTTTTCCCATTCTCCACACAAAAAATGAATCTCTGAGGCGAGGGAGAGGAAAAGAGTTAGAGAACCAGAGATGTTCAACATTGCTATGAAGCCCTGAAGTCTCCACCAACCTCTCCAACCCCCAACTCAGTCACAGAAGAAGAGTTGATTGACAGACAACCCTCTAAGGTATAGGGATTCATAGGTCTTCTATCCATGGGACAATGGAGGATAACTGTGTGGGTGTTAAAGGAGAGAGGACCTGATGAGTCCTCTGTATTCCTAAAGAGGTGTAGAAGAGAGACAGTCAATACCATATTCAGACCCATGTGTGTGGCAAGCGATGGCACCATGCACCATGTAAGCCAAAGCCAGATGGAGATGTATCTCTCTCTGGTCACATCAGTATGAAGAGGTCCCAGGAGTCCCAGGAGATAGTGGTATCAAAAGTCTACAAAACTAATGAACAAATGTGCCAATGCCCTATGTCATGACCAGTGACCAAACGATTGTACATCATAGAAGATGGAAGTGCAGGACATGTCAGAGCTGAGGTGAGCAACCCCTAAGCAGCTCTGCATAGGCCCCAGGGCTCTCACTCAACTATGGGGAGGAAGAGAAAGAATCCTGAATGTGAGCCTGGGGTTGTGGCTCAGTGGTAGAGCGCTTGCCTAGCATGTATGAGGGACTGGGTTTGATCCCTAGCACCACATAAAAATAAATAAATAAAGGCATGTCGTCTATCTCAACTAAAACTATAAACAAAATTTAAAAAAAAATCCTGAATGTGACTCAGTTTTTAAATGTGTTTGAGAAACTCGGTTTTTGAGTCTTCTTGGAAACATTTAGATAGTTTTCGTCATCAGGTGTACTAGAGTTTCAAAATATAACATCAGGAAAATAGAGAATTTTTTAAAAAAAATTGTTCATCAACAGATGGTGAGATATTTTATCTTTTACATGCAGCATCTCTTCCTGATTGAACCTTGTGATACTTTGGAAGGTAGATAGAGAATATCTTTTAGAACACTGCCATCCCACATATTTAGAGAGAGAGACAAGGGATAGAGATGAATGTCAGGGGTAGGAGAGGAAGAGGTCGCTCTAACTTATTTGTGTAAAAGAAGCTCAAAGATATTCAGAAGTGGCAGGCCCAGAATCTCAAGGGCATAACAGCTTCAAACAAAGGCCTAGGCTTCTCTCCAAATGTGACTTCCTTGAAGGCAGGTATTTTTATTCATTTTTAAAAATTTCTCAATATCCAGAGTCTAGAGCGCTGCTTAGCAAACAGAAAATGGTCAATAAGTATCTGTCAATAAAGAGAAACCATACCACAGCAGTTTTTCCAGTTGCCTGGGTAAAAACCTTGCAGGTATCCTTACCACCTGCATCTTGCTTTAGGAAACTTCCCACCCCCAATCACCCCCTGATATTCACTTGCATATTACATGAATATTTTAATTTTTAAAAATTCTTAAATCCACATAGTGGTGTGAGGTTGAGACGACCTTTATTTTTATTCAGCCGGATAAGCAATTTTCCCAAAATAATTTACTGATTTATTCATTCTTTCCCTGATTGTAGTCTCTCTCTGTTTTATTGATCTGCTTATCCAATCTTAGCTGATATCACAGGGTTTCAGGTGCTAGAGCTTTATAGTATTTTTTTTTCAAACCTGGTAAAGAAAAAGCATCATCTCTTTTTTTTCTCTTTCAAAATGTTTGTGGTTTATCTTAAAATATTTCTTTTCCAAAGGAGCTTGAGAATTATCTCATAAAATTCTTCATTAAAATTTTTCTTTCTCATCATTTGACCCAATAAGCCACTTCTAGAAATCTATTCCAAAGACACATTGGCACATACACACACAAAACAGGAGTAAGGACCAGCCTCAGTAGAAAGAAGCATCTTTAAAGCCCTGATGGTGATCTGCAAACATCACTGCCCACCAGAAGGGGCCAGGAAATCAGGTCCAGGCGAGAAATGTACAACATGAGCGTAGACTTCCTTTCATGATAGAAAGTTATTAAAAGACTTTTCCAGGCTTAGCCAAAGAGACCAGGAAGCAGCCAGAAGAGACTCCTCTGGTCAAAGGGCAATTTGAGTATCAACAAAAATAGCAATTTGAATGGACTTAATGTATTAGTGCAATATATATGTATATATACATTTCTGAGTGTGTACATATGCATATATATGTATGTGTTTACACTTTTAGGTAGCATACATTCCAGAGGGGAAGTCCTACAATATGAACAACAATCAGAACGAACTGAAATAAACACTCATATTTATTATTTTTCATTCAGAACAATCTCTGGGGAAAAGTACAATGATCTGTTATGGATGGCATGAAGTAAGACACTATTTAATTTGTATTTAAAATTATCTTTATCCATATTCCAAGGATAAATCCCAGTTTTAATACTCTAAGATGTACAAGATGTGCTTCTGTGTCCTTGTTCTTTACTAAATAATGAATTCTCTTTCCTTCAGGTTGCTCCACTCTGGAGTCATAATCTCATCTCCATGGACATTCCACATCCCACTTGTGCTTACTGCGAATTATGTCTCTTCTACAAGGTTATGGGAGTTAACTGTCATCAAAACACTTAAAAAGTGAGAACAATAAGGGAAAGGAGAAGAAGGGGTAAATTTCTTTTCACCATGGTATTAGTTTCCTTTTAGCAATACTGAGAAGGAAATCCAGGTTCTTGTGCATGCTAGGTGAGCACTCCACCATTGAGCTACATCCTTAGCTCTTTTTCCTCAAATTTCATTTTGAGACAGGGTCTCACTAAGGCTGAGGCTGACCTTGATCTTGCAATCCTCCTGCCTGACCCTCCTGAGTAGCTGGGGTTACAGGCAAGTGCCATCATGCCTGGCTTTCAGTATGGTTTTTTGACAATATCTGGCAAAGAGTATGTGCTCATAAATATTTATTCAATGAATGAATTAATGAACAAATGGAGTGCATAAACTCTTGGACACTGGAGAGAGTTAGTTGAGTGAATTGGTCTGCAGTGAATAGTAGAAATAGTCACTGTGTGTGTTCCCACGTGTGTGATATTTCATATAGTTGTGAAAAGGAAAGGTAAAGTTTTCTTTTTGTGCCTTTATTGTCCTTCTGAAACCAATGCCTTCTTGGAATATCAATCTCAGCTCATGTCAATAACATTCCTTAACTTCCAAGTTAGGATTAAGCAGAGATCTCTTCCCATACTATACATTATACACAGAACACTCTAAGTAAGCTGTGGTTCCATTTTCCTTCCCTTCTTGCAGAGAACTGATAAGTATTTACAGGAACCATTAGATCTGTTGGCAAGACAGATATATTAAGCTTAAAATAGCAAGAAGAATGGCAGGACTAGTAGTCCAAGCAAAGAATTACACAAGATCTGGGTTTGGAATGTACTTTAAAGATAGAAGACGGGTGGATAATTTACTGAAAATAATTTACAGTCCCCCCGACTTTGTGCTTCATCATGCTTGAATAAAAACATAATTCAGTAAAAACATTTTTCATACCAAGACTTAAGAAGTAAATGGTTCTGTGGTAATGTTTGTGGAACGTGGTAGGAGCTTGGCACTTCTCTTTCCAGTGTTCCTGAAATCGTTTACATCATTTGCTACCATTGCTGAGGCATTTCAGAAACAGAAATTTTTGGTTCAGAATAGTGAATGAGGCAAATGCTTTGCTGGCAAAGAAAGATTCAACATGGACTTCGCATGGCAAAAGGTTATCACCATCTGTATTGTATCAAGCCCCTGATGAGCTTGTATAAATATCTGGCAGGGGAGGAAGCTTCCTGAGTCCAGCGAAAGTCATTAGAATGATAAAAATGCAGGATTGTGTAACAGCGTTCTAACAACCAGAGATCCATCACCATTACACAAGACTGTACCTCCACCCCCACCCGAGTCAGGCCACAAGAGAGCTGTTTTGAAAATGGTCTTAAAAGAAAGTCAGAGGTCACAACAAATCTGGAATGGGGACAATATTTGCTCTGGGGCTCCAATCATCAAACTACATGCAGACAGAATATCAACTACAACATGGCCTTAGCTGCAACCGCCCATTGTGACCAGCCTTGAGGAGGAACACTAACTAGAGAAGGTAACTAGCTCTACTTTACAGAGTTTGATATTGTGAACTAATATCCACTGCCACTCCATTAGAGCTATTCTCCATCAAGGAACAGAAAATCAGTAAATGAAGTGTTTCAACTTACCTTTTCACATTTTTTTTCCTTGTTAGGAAATGTTAAGTACAAGCAAGGTATCAGAACTTAGAATACTTTCCTCACCTTTCACATTCTAAAATTTCACTAATCTTCATCTGTTATGAGAGTTGATATTTTAATTTGAATACTCTGATATTTTTCAGTTCAAGAGAGAGTCATGGTTTTATATTTTTTAATATTATTTATGGAAAAAGAAGTTATTCTGTTGGTTCATCATTTCCTGGATTTCATACTCTAGTCTTTTTTCTTTTTTCATTTTTACAACATCCTACTTCCTTCTGGATCTGGTAGGAATATCTCAAGCTTTTCTTCCGTACCTGTGTTGGTTTCGTGGAAGGGTATCCTCTTCCCTTCTACTTAGTTAAGAATTACTGTTGGTACTGAACTTTATTTTTCCTGTTATTATAATATTTCTCTGTCTTGTTCAGTTCTCTCTATTCCTCTCAGTTTTCAGCCAATTTTGTTTTAATTTCACTTTGTTGTTTATCTCGTTATTTTCAGTTCAATGCTTTATTTATTCATGTTAAGTGCATGTAACAAATACTTTCTAGGAATTAGTTCTGCTTTTCAGAGTGAATTCTTGTATTTTATCTTAGATTCTATTTTTTATCAAATGCAAATATTCAAAGAAGTCAGAGTGGAAGGATTTTCTTTTCTTTCCTTCTGTTTTTCTTCATTCATGAATGAAGAAGTATAGCCAGGCAAAATGTTTGCAGCAAGTGGGTAAAATAAGTGTTGGAATCCATGAGTGTAAAATTTGCTATTATGATTATTAAAACAAACTGACAACCTACCCAAGTGATCGGCAAAAGGAGTTAAAAATAAGCTACATGATGTATTTGTTTAAAAGACAGGGCTCAGGTCAGCATTGTCCAACAGAACTTTCTGTGATGATTGACAGGCTATCTGCTCAGTTCAGTACAGTGGTCACTTGCAACATGTGACTATGGAGCATTTGCAATGAGGCTATTGCAAATGAAGAACTAAATTAATAATTTTATTTAATAATTTTAATTAATTTAGATTTAAATAGACAAATGTGGCTAGTGGCTACAATACTGGACAGTGTAGGTCAAGATTGTGCAGCCTCATCCCTGGATTAAAAAAAAAAAAAAAGCTAGAGCAGGTCTATAAAAATATTCTGTAAATCTGATAAATGCAAAATCAACTTGAGGATTTAGAAGAGGACATCATTTAATTTGAAATAAGAAGAAAGTAAGCATAATGAAATGATGCATCACTAGAATTTAAAAATTCAAAGCCTCTATGAAAACAAGAACTGAAATCCACAGAAAGAGAATAGGCTAAGATGAAAAGAGGGATGTATGTGAGGAGAATTATTTGATAAGAAAATAATGCAGGGAAACTCAACATATAATGAAAGACTTGGAAATCCACATTGTTCATAGGAGATGAAACATCAGAAATGCAAACCCATAAAGTTTAGCATTATTTTAGTGTAGAAAGTTGCTGAGCAACCTCAGTGACAAACAGAATTCCAAACAAATACCTTCAAAATGAATTCAAAAAATATTCATAGTATCTTTCTCCTTTATAAAATGAAGCTTATTTCTCAATGCAAAACTGGATTAAAATGAGTAAGTCTTTAACTTTACAACACAATCATTGTGACACCATTATTGTCCTAATGTAAAAAAGCTAATAATACAAAGTGCAAGTTTTTGTTAAAAAAAATTAGGAATAACATATTACCTATCTTAAAACAACAATGGAAGGCATGCTTAATTGTTTAAAAAATATAAAAGCGGATTTTCCAAGTAGGTAAGGAATCTTCCAATATGTCTGCTTTTTCCTTTTAGTAGTTTTTCAGAATTTAGACAAAAATTCATATCCTCTTTGAAACTTTCACAAATTCTTCTTATAAACATGAAGTAAATCCTCCTCATGCTCCCACTCAAGTTCCATTTCACCAAAACCATCATAACTATGGTTAAGGTTATGTGTCTGACTACATCCCAAGGTAGTTTGCAAGGTGCTCTCTGGTAGGGTTGGATCTTAACCCTTACTCTATTGATGCTAAAAATAACTGTGAAACCAGTGAATGAATGAATAAACAAATGTCATCATTTTCATTATCTATATGTTCAACATACAGAATAAAAAAATAAATTCCTGGGCCAAAAATTGTGGTTAAAGTAAATTCTGTTCTGCAACCATGAAAAGGAAACTCATAAATATCACATATAATCTTCTTTCATCAAATCCATATTGGATCACTATTATATGCCAGGTGCTATGCTAGGAATTTCTAATTGCACAATTTGATGATACAAAAGAAACATTAAGTGAAACCAAACAAACAGAAATAAAACAATGTCAAAAGTATAAGTGGAACGTGTGCTTTGCAGTTACTGAGCTTTTCCCCTTATCTTGTAATTTCAAATGAATCATGTTTAGTATGTCTCATTTATTTTAAGTATTTACTCAAGCTTCATGGACTGAAATTCTAGAAGGGAAAAAAATGTTGGCTTGAGTAACATTTAGGCTATTTATGACAGCCTAGCCAAATCAGAGGGTCAAAGAGGAACTTAGTCTCAGATTTATGGTTACAGAGTTCTTCCACCCACATACATGCTTTAGTTATTAAACATGGACACAGATACTTTTGAAATGCACCCATAGGGACAGTACATCAAATTGGAAAATGGTGTGCACAGGAGTTGATGAGTAACAGACTGAATCCAGACTGTAAAAAACAATAGAACAACATGCAAAGACCAAATAAATTTCCATTCATGCCAACTTTCACCATCCATTCTCTAAACCCATGGGGAATCAAGAAAATCTGGATAGCAAAAGCAAAGACATCAGAATCCAAATGAAACTATGATGCCAAATGACATATCACTCCTAAAAAAGCAAACTGCTAATTTGCTACCAGATAAAAATCAAATTAAACTCTATGATTAATATCATTATGAATAACTTTATAAAATATTTTCAGTTGACATGTTAAAGCCTATACAATATGACCAACTAGTATTTAGCTCCAAGCGTCAAAGATATGATTAGTTCATGTGCCTCACATCAAGAGGTTAAAGGAAAAAGTAAATAAGATAATCCCAAATTGTACAAATATCATTTAGTATTTGGACAGCTGTTTATGATTTTGCAAATAAATTAGGCAGAGTAGAGAAGTTCACTTAATATAAAATAGCACTGTCATAAACCAATGACCAAAATCATGCTTGAAGTATTTGCATAAAATTCAAGAACAAGGCAGGAAGCCCCATCCCTTCAATGTGGGAATACTATCAATATAATGAGGCAAAAAGCACATCTAAGTGTAATTTAAAAATGAATCATATTTCAGATAAAAAAGAATCAAATGGAAAGTAATAGAAAGGTATTGAGAAAGATTTATGTTTAAGAATAACAATTTTAACTACAAAATTTTACAGTAATGTTATTACTAATAGATTTAAAATATGTCTATGCAATAACAAATACTTGAAAAATAACTTCAGGAAAATTATCTTAAATGGGAACTTTTTCAATTTGCAACTTAAAAATTATAGAGCACACTTTTTCTACATTATCACATATAATTATATATGCATTCACACACATGTATAAAAGGGTAAGAAACAAATTTTTTTTATTTTTACAGACTATATTTTGATTCATTGTACACAAATGGGGTACAACTTTTCATTTCTATCGTTGTGCATGATGTAGATTCATACCATTCATGTAATCATACATGGGCATGGGGTAATGATGTCTGCCTGTTCCACCATTTTGCAAACCTCCACCCCTCCCCCTCTCATTTCCCTCTACATAATCTAAAGTTCCTCCATTCTGTAAAGGCTATCTATGCTAAGCCCATGGCCGACATCATTCTAAATGGAGAAAAATTGAAAGCATTCCCTCTAAAAGCTGGAACATGACAGTGATGCCCTATTTCACCACTTCTATTCAAAATTGTCCTTGAAACAACAGCCAGAGCAAATAGACCAAAGAAATTAAAGGGATATGAATAGGAAAAGAAGAACTCAAACTATCACTATTTGCCCATGACATGATTCTACATTCAGAGGATCCAATAAACTCCTCTAGAAAACTTCTAGAACTAATAAATTAATTCAGCAAAGTAGCAGAATATAAAATCAATACGCATAAATCTAATGCATTTCTATTCAAAAAATTTATCTAAAGCTATTAATATTATTTTCATAGTAAGAAAAAGAAGCAAAGATTATTTTTAGATACTTGAAAATGAAAATTAGTGAAGACTTTAATGGTTATCCATGAATCATAGGTATTTGCTCTTTTAAGATAAAAATTTACATACTTTAACCACAAATGACTGTCTCTAAGGGTTGAATACCCACTTAATTGGCTTAAATGAAGGGGGGGATTTCCTGGAAGCATAAAATATCTCTCCCAACTCAAGATGAGGAAGAAGGGATGGGCCTCGGGAGAGACTGAACAAGGAAAAAGAAGTTAGAAGGGACCATGGTGGATACTCCCACCAACCTTCCGTCTGTTTCTTCTGGAGTCACATAATATGTTACTCAGCTTCTTTCTGCACATCTTTATTCACCCTCCTTACATTGGTGGGATTTCTGTGGTTCTCTATGCACAGTTCTAAATCCGCATACCCTAACTTCTGGTTAAAAAACAAAAAAAAAAACCCTAAAACAAAACAAAAATCTACTCTCTCAAAGCTCTATATGTCCTAATCAAAATTGCGAGGAGGAAGACTATAGAGGATCTGTCTCAACCTCTGGATTGGGACTCTAAATCTAAACAGAGAGGGTCAAGCTCCAAGAGTTGGCAAGTGACAGAGGAAGAAGGTAGGTGCGGTTCTCAGTGAAAATAATTGTTGATTGACATGGACTACAAAAGATGAGATATACAAAGAGAAGAAAAATTTACTGCTATGTTTAGATCTCCAGTGAAATTTGAAATTCATTAGATCAATTTGCCCTCCAAAAGAGAACCAACTACTAGGAAATAAGGTGTAGAGATTGGGAAAAAAAACTGTAAAATATTTCTGAGAAAGTAGAAATATGTTATTTATGATTCAAAATTATTAGAAAAGAAATGATACCTATTATAAGATATTTTAATAACCACAAAGGAGAAACGCAGCAGGAGATTAAAGTATATGAAAAGACACAGAAAATCTAACCATTATATTGAAAATATTCAGACCTCAGCAGCAACCCAACTCTGGAATAGTTTAAAAAAGCCAAATATTTTTCAAACCAAATCTACTGACACATGGAGGATTAAAGGGGATGAGGGTTGAAGGGAGATCTTAAGTTCATGAACTTGCTGTGTATTTTATTTGTTATGGTAATCTTAAATTTATCAAAAATGCATTTATTTTGTGACATTTATTAACATTTCAAATTATATTTGAAAAATTTGTGTGTTTTTTGGTAGTTGTTTGTATGAATAATCACATCAATCACTAAGGAGTGAAGGATTCTGTTTCTATCTTTAAAAATCTGAAGTTAAACACTACATGATTTAGAGTTGGGTTTTATTCACAAATTACAAGGTTTATTCCAGTTTAAGCATCCCTAATCCAAGAATACAAAATCCAAATGCTACAAAACTGAAACTTTTTGAGCAATCAACCTCATGCCAGGAGGGAAAAATATCATACAACAAAACTTCATTTCACACACAAAATTATTTAATATATTATATAAAATCACCATCAGGCTATGTATATGAGGTGTATATAAAATGTGCATGAATTTCATGTTTAGAATTGGGTCCCATCTCCAAGATATCTCCTTATGTATACATGAATATTCCAAAATCTAAAATTGAAAACACGTCTAGTTCCAAGCATTTTGTTTATTTATTTTTTTATTAATTTAATTTTGATTGATTGAACACAAATGGAGTACAGCTATTGTTTCTCTGGTTGTACACAAAGTAGAGTCACACCATCTGTGCATTCATACATGTGCAAAGGGCAATGATGTCTGTCTCATTCTGTTATTATTCTTACCCCCCACCCGGACCCTACCCTTCCCTTCCCTCTATGCTATCTATCCTTCCTCCATTCTTGCAAAATTCAAGCTGTATATATATTTAAACGATCAGTAAATGATTGTAGTGATATGTACATCATCATTCAAAGGTGTTGACTTTTAAAATTATTTGAAGTATTGTCTAGTCTGGCAGATTAAACAATTTGTATAAATAGTTAAATGCTTGCTTTTTTTCTGACAGTTCTTAAGCATGTAGTGAATATATATCTAGTTCATTACCTATAGCACTTGAATAATTTTTTGAACATTGATGATCATAATAGAGCTGATTGTTAAAGCAAGTTTTCTTTTTTTAACCTGAAGAAACTACTAAAATATTTGAAAGGGATTTTTTTTTGTTGTTTGTATGTGAAGTAGAATGGCATATTTAAAAAGCAGAAAGATTATGATGTACAGAAATATTGGGTATCCCAGATGAGGATAAATTGAACTTAGTTGGAAGACCAAGTTTTGAACTGAGATTTGGCATATACATTTATAAACTCAAGTTTAGGCAGTATGATTGAGAGTGAACCTTAAGGCATGTAGGACTAAAATTATTGGTGTTTTCCCTTGAGTCACATTTTCATTTTAATAAAAGGTACAAGTTAGTGCTAAACTTGGATTAGCTAAACCCAAGAATTCAGAGAGATAAATGGGGAAGTGGGGAAGATGTCTTGCAATTTGTAGTTTTGCTCTCCTTCTGACTCCATGGCTTGGTCTCTGAAATAACAGGAGGGGCAACTGTCAGGTTGGACCAGGTGGGAGATGCTAGCTGATGCAGTTATATCATGGAAATGATATAGAGAAGCAATTCCCTGGAATGAAAGGGAGAGGTGATCACCCATCGAGAGTGTCCTTTCAAATGACAGTTTCCAAATGTTCCCTCCTCCCAGTGCTGTCGGTTTCAGTCTGCCTCCTGTCACACACTTAGCCAAGTCCCTCTCAACGGCTGCTCTCTCAGCCTCAAGACTTTGCAATGAACATTTCTGTGCTGTATGCGTCAATGAATTCCTATGTCTATTAGATCAAACAACACGGTGTATAGATAGTTAAGAATGTAGATTCTGGCTCCAACTGCCTGGATTTGCATTCTGGTTATTCAGGTTACCAGAAGTGTGACATTGGTGTGATTTACTTCCATTTTCTATGTCATATGTACTTCGGAGATAATAACATAATGGAGGAGGTCTTTGCTTCCCTGTATGAAATCATTAAATTAATGCTTAAGAGTAGAGCCTGGCAAATGGCAATCATGTCACCATTTGCCATGATCTGTCACAGGAACTATTAGTCTTTTGCTAGGAATATGTCTATCAAGTAGATACACTAATTACCATGCAACCAACATTTCTTCGGGCCTGTTCATGAAAACTGAGAATCACGCTTGTGAAGCCTGACAAGGTAGTACAGCGGACTGGGGAAAATTGTGACTTTAAGACCAATAACTAAATAACTCCACCTGAGCCAACAAGGATTTGGTGATGCCCTGGGCAGAGGAGTGGAAAAATAGCTACCTGACTTGTGCTGTAATGAGGATTCTAAGAGTAGTTAAAGGATAGCGAGTGGAGAGGGTATAAGGGGTCAAAATTCAGAACCGTAGATTCCCTCCGATTCATTAGGTAGGCTTCTCTCCAGAAGAACTGTAGAGTTTGCTTCCTGAACCAGATTTTAGAGGAAAAACGTATAGATCCACACCTGTCTGAGATTCTCCACACCTGTCTGAGATTGTGGAGATTGTGGAGAATCTCAGACAGGTGTGGAAACATGACCTGAAATGTAAATTTGCTAAAATTCTCCTATCATTTAAAAAAATCAAGCATCCAGTCATTCCATTGAGAAGTTATGACTGCATTGTTTTAGCTGTTTGTAGCAGAAATCAGAGCAGCACAATACTATTCTTGGTATAGTAAGATTAAAGATACACCTTTCCAAGAACTCTAAGGTTACAATGAATACTGGTACTGTTACAATGAATACTAGGTACTGTAGGAGATATAAAGTCAACCAAGATGTGATCTCTATCCTCAACTATTAGAGGGACAATCAGTGCTACAAAAGAGGTATGCGATATGTACCAGGTATCTCTATAATTTCCTTATCTAATAAGATATTGTGCTACAGTATTTCTGCCATGTTTTGGGAACATGTCAGTCAGGTGAACTCAGAAAACTCTGCAAATTTCCTGAGAAGCACTCTACTGCTCGGATTTTAGCCACCTTTGTATGCTAAATACCGATGTTAAATCTTTGTACTTAAAAACTATAGGAGAAACAGGAAATTCTGAAGTAGAAAAATGTGATAAGAAATTTTAAAAAGTCATGGGTGCTTTCTATGTTGGTGGACTGTCAAACCTGGTCCACCTACAAGTCTTTTGGTGAACTCTCCATTCTGTGTCAGTTCCCACTTGGTGGCACAAATACTCAAGAACTTTTACTGCTGGAGTTTTCTTGCTTAGTGGGCAGGAAAGTGACTCAAGTAGAGTTATTTTCCGTGGTTCTTCGCCCACAGGGAGGCCTTGCTTGGCCCAGGTTTGATAGTGCAGTTGTTCTGTCTTGCTTCCTACCTGCAAGGGCGAGAGCCCTTTGATGCCCAACTTGTAACCCAGACTTCTCATGCCAACATGAGGTCTGTTAACAACCTTTAAGTTATGAAGCTTCTAGGGCTTCTAGGGCTTCTAGGGCTTTGATTCTCCACTGGCTCCCAGTGTTCCCCAGTGGAATTAGGCAGTGACTACATTTTCATGTTGTCATTGACACCTTTCCTTTCCTGGTCTCACTTTCCCAACCCCTTATCAGATGACTTTCCAAATAAGCTACTTCTTGCACCCGGATCCCCTTCTCAGGCTATGCTTCTGGCAAAACCCTAACAGACATGGGCTGTCTCTAAGTTACTTCTCCAGTAAATAGGTACAAGGGCAAATTAAGGCTGCAGCCCAAGTAAATTTCCACTGAGTATGTGGAGTGTAAGTCTCCCTTTGCCCAGTTGGTGGAAGGGGAAAGCACTCCACAAGGGCCAGGAGAGATGTGGCTTTCAGAAGTCCAAGATCCCCCATCTTGCTCTATTTCTCTCTTGCTCCCCAATCCTCTGCTTGTGTAAACCAGAATAAGGTGCTGGGCAGGAGGGAAGGGTGTGATTGATTTTGTAGGACCGGACCTGTCAAATGTTCATGAACTCTGAGGAAATCTATCCTTCTCGATTGTTGGTGGCTCTCCTTAAAATGTGCACTACTCAGAGGTCTTCAGGGTGAGTTGTGGGCCCTGGTGCCAAATCTAGGACAATGGAGCCCATGAAACATCCTTTTGTAGATGTTGACTTAAAATATGGGTTTTTATTAATTAGGTTAGGCTCTTTACAAATAGACTAAATTTTGATATCATTATTGCCAGAAAACCCCAACAATAACTCCCTGAAATCATTGCTCATGGAGCAACATGTAAAAGCCAAGTATGCACATTTTGAAAGAAAATGTGACTAAGAAGAGAGAAATCATGGCTAGAAATAATACTGTGAGAAACACAAATAAGCAAATAAAATGTGCATAATTTCTTTCAAAGTTCATTTGAGATTCATTTGGAAAGATAAAACCTATATAACCAAAGTAAAATTGATGGAGCTATAGTCTACAGATATAGCTAAACCAGGGTAGATTAAACTGAGGGACTAAGGTGAAAGAGAAGCCATATCAAAATACACCATCGAAAAAACACTGGAGTGGGTCTGGACCCTCACCACTGCCCACAGCAAGTGGACAGACCGACTCCTACTGAGTAGGACAAAACTCACTATAAGAACGGAGCTTGGGAGTTAGAGAAGGAGAATTGACTGTTGAAACTGAGTCCTTAGAGGACACTATTTTATTTACATAAGAAAAAAAATTAGGTAGTAAAAGTCATCTTTCTTCCCAGCAAATGGTCTTTGATGAGTATTAACAGTAAGAAAAAGAGACTGACATAGCAAGGGGTCAGTGTCCCTGACCATGTGTGACAAACCAAGGAGGGCCACCGCCTCCTGGCCTCTCAGCAAGGGGATGGAGTCCATTGTTTCCTCCATCTGTAGCCTCAATACCTGCTGTGCTCCATCTTGGCTATCGGGCTCCTCTCCTCAGAGAGCTTGCCAAGCAGTAGCAACATTCCTGTCACCCATTTGCAGATTTGTGTGTGAGTCTGAATTCTCAAGATCTATAGTGGACTAGGAGGGAGGAGAGAAGAGCTGGAGCAAGCAATGGGGTCCAGAGGGTGGCATTCTCCAAACCTGCACAATCTTCCAACCTGATAAGACTCACTGCCACAGAACGTGGCGTATGACAGAAGGATTGGAGTTGTTTCATTTATTTTTAGATAACAAGCTAAAGCATCATTTCGTTTCTTAGAGCAGAGTTGTATTATGGCATAGAATGCAAAATTCTCATGAATATTTAAGATGAAGTTGAGAGTTACAAGGATTTTTAAACTTGAGACCAATCACTCCTATGTGCCTCCAGATGCCCCAAAGGTATGTTACCCTTCAATCACCTATGCCCAGGAAAGACAATGATGTTTCACTTCCTAATAAGTTAGGCATGACCATTACAGCTAATTTTTCAAATGCAGGAGAAAAGAACATATTCAAATTGCAAGCATTCTACCTATAGATAACTACTCTTAATATTTTGGAAGTTTTCTGCCCATTTTTGGAGTGACTGTATTTCATGAAAATGGACTTATGTGATACAGAATTTCATATACTGATGGTAAACACAGTTTCCACTCATTTAATATGACATTGGTTCAATTTACTGTGTTACTAAATAGTCTTTAAAATGTGATTTGTTTGACTACCAGACACGTTGGTGTGGCTGACCTTATTTCATTAAATGCTCTTGAGTTGTTTGAACTTGGTGTTGATTGTCTCTAGCCTCTGTGTGGAGTGTCACCTATCTGTTACCCTTCTAGAGCACCACTACGCATACCTACCCCGCGATTCACTCTTCCCTTAGGGAGAAGGGGCTCTCACCCACTTTGTTCTTTGGTGGCCCAGAAAGAGCCTAAGTTTTAGAGTTGTGGGCCCCCATGTAGGGGGCCTTCCACCACCTGCTCCTGGAGCGGCAAGTTGGTCTAACTTTTCTGAGTTTCACTAATAGGAAACTGTGCGCCTAAGCCATGGTCTCCATTATGTGGAAATGAGGGCATGCTTAATTTTTCTATTGTTATTATATAACTTAATTGACTTAGAACTCAAGAGAGGTGAAAATAGGTATAAATCACTTCCAAAAAACATAGTTTCTAAAAAATTCCTATTCCAAGTAATACTGAGATGAACATTCTTTTACACAGGGATCTTTGCATCTTGGCTTGCACTCTTATGAGAAATTCTTTGTTTGATAAATACTTTATTTTAAGATTTCTACTCATACTACAACATACTGACAATTTACCATTTGGCTCTGGAAACATGCTTCCAATTCTTTAAATAAATGGGCAAATTGTGAACACTTCAGTTTTGGAGAAAAAAAGGAAGGTCTTAAAGGAACAAAAAGGAGTGAAAATATTTGGTAAAAGGTCTAGATTGCTGAAAGACAGGACATATACTCTGATAAATGTCAAGAAGTA
Organism: Glaucomys volans; assembly: GCA_020662805.1. NCBI lineage: Eukaryota > Metazoa > Chordata > Mammalia > Rodentia > Sciuridae > Glaucomys > Glaucomys volans. The sequence goes on from JAJEJO010002589.1 coordinate 1,499,570, forward strand.
AGGAAAAATACAGACACACCAAGACTTACAGGAGAAACTAGTGAAAATTTGAGTTTATATCTGATAAAATTAGAAGTGCATATATTATAAACATACACACACACTTTAAATACCATCTTTGAAATTAGAAATTAAACAGGCATAGTTTGCATTAGCAACCAGTATGTCCTATATCCAGGTACAGCAGGATGGGAATTTAAAAGTTGAGGTTATTAAAAGTATTTCAATAGAAATTAAGGAAATAACGCATTGCACTCATATATCTCAAAATACATTTTATATACTCTGGCAATAGCTTAAAAGTAGAAAATCGTCCAATTTGGTATTATTATTATTTTGGGAGTTACCAGGGATTGAACCCATGGTCACTCAACCACTGAGCAACATCCTAAGCCTTATTTTGTATTTTATTTAGAGACAGGGTCTCACTGAGTTGCTTAGTGCCTCTCCATTGATAAGGGTGGCTTTGAGCTGGTGATTCTCCTGCCCTCAGCCTCTGGAGCTGCTGTGATTACAGGCATGCACCATTGTGCCTGGCTCTGATTTGGTATTATTAACCTCATTTACTATCAATGACTCAATCATGTAATAAGTCCTGTCCTTAAAAACATTTTTCTCTCTCCTTTTTTCTTTTTCTTTTTTTTGGGGGGGGTGCTGGGGATTGAACCCAGGGCCTTATGCATGTGAGGCAAGCACTCTACCAACTGAGCTACAATCCCAGCCCCTCCCTAAAAGTCAAATCACATTTATTCACATGAAGCAAGGTAGCTATCACTATTTTGATGCATAGTAATTAGAGTGCATCCTCAAGTTTATAGCTTTAACATATAATATAGCTATGAAAGATACATATATATATGTATGTATGTATATTTTGAACACATATATTTCTAAACTTGAAAATCCTTGTTTTTTTTTTCCCTATGGATCAAAACCAGGGTCTCCTGTATACTAGGCAAATTTTCTACCACTGAGCTATATCCCATCCCTAAATTTGAAAAAGTTTTGTTGCTTAACTCATTATACAAACAAACCACCATGAGAAATACTGACAGCAGGAAGGTGAATGTCTTTTAAAAATTGTTATGGTTTTGATGTGAGGTGTCCCCAAAAAGCTCATTTGGGAGTCAATACATGAGAAATGATTGGGTCAAGAGAGCCTTAACTCAATTAGTGAATTAATCCCCTGATTGGATTAACTGAGTGGTAACTGAAGGTGGTTAGGGTATGGCCAGAAGAGATGGGCACTGGGGGCATGGTTTTGGGGTATATATTTAGTATCTGGCAAATGGAATATCTCTCTGCTTCCTGATCATCATGTGAGCCACTTCCCTCCACTACTCCCTTCCGCCATGATGTTCTGCCTCACATTGAGCCCCAAGGAATGGAGTTGGGTGTCTTTGGACTAAGACCTTTGAAACTGTGAGCCCTCCAAATAAACTTTTCCTCCCATAAAATTGTTTTTGTGAGGTCTTTAAGTCACAGAAGCAAAAAAAAAAAAGCTGACTAAAACAAAAATCTTTGCATAAAGTTGGTAAGCAAATGCACCTACTAATATTTTGCAAATTTCATTTTCTACTATCACTCATTCCAAAGGAAGCACTACAACAACAACTCGTTTTGTTTGTTTGTTTTAAGAACAATTAGCGTCTAAACCAGCATAGTTTTCTCTCTCAAGCAGACTCTGCCAGAAATCCATTCTTCACATGGCCTGGGAAGATGTGGAAAACAGTCTTAAAAAATCTATGGGGGGGGATGTAGCTCAGTTGGTAGAGTGCTTGCCTCATATGTACAAGGCCCTAGGTTCAATCCTCAGTACCACCAAAGAAAAGAAAAAAAAGAAAAAGAAAAAATCTATGGGAAAGGAAGAAACAATATATAACAGAAAACTCCTTTTAATATAGAGGTCTCTTAATCTGAAAGTTTACAGAAGAAAAACCAAGGAAAAACCAATGTGTTCCTGAAAATTGTTCATTTGTGTTTGCAAATGAATAATTAAATATTGATTTTATTTTTAGCAAGAGATTTGTGAATTCACTTTCAGTAAAAGCTTTTAGATGTGAGCAAATACCGTATCATTTAGAAGCTCTTGGGTTCTGGGAAACTAATGTCTCCATTACCAATATTTAAATGGATTTCTCAGGAAATTCAATAGTTTTTACTGAAAGAAGTAGAATCTGGAACAATGACTAAGTTTATTTTTTAGTTAAGCAAAGCTCAACTCTTCCATTTTGATCCTGATGAGAATAATACCATCCGAGGGAGAAACAGAGTGTTCTAGTTATTTTCTTGGCCACACTCACTCTTCCTAACACACTAGTATGACAAAGACCACTTGTTACCTGCTCAGCATCTCACCTCTCCCTCCTTTTCAGCAATAAAGTTCTAAAAACAAAGGGTGGGCACAAGCCCAAGTTTCTCCCTAGGAAACTGAGATGGAAGTATTTTTCTAAATGTCACAGAGTCCCCTTAAATGGAGTGTGACTCGCTTCTCCTTTTCCTCTCACTTGGGATTTGGAATGAGTTTCTGATGGTAGGAGATTCAACAGCCACTTTAGACCACAAGGTTGACCTGAAGATGATAGAGATGAGCTATGATCTCTGAATTTTCAACTCAGGGCTCATTTTGGGAGAGAAAAAAATGTTTATCAGGCTTAAGCCAATGGCACTTTTAATTTTTCTATTACATTCAGCTAAATTTACTCCTAGCCAATTCACTGAGTTAAAAAGGAAGCTCAGAAGACAAACTAACTATATGTATATTTTTGGGTCAGTTGATATGCTCCCATGGTATGATCTGATGACTAAGAGAATGGCTTTGCATCTTACGTGACACTTGTGCAGCCCTGGAAATGGAATGCCTTACTTTGCCCTAACACAAAAGTAATACAGTAAAATGTGGTGGTGGAGGCATGGGAGGTGGAAGGCTGGTTAGTGTTTAGTTACCTAACCTCTCTACCTCTGTTGCCTTTGTTGTAAAACTGAGATCAAAATTATAATATGATAACATTTTGCAAATTTTAAATCACTTTACAAATTAAAGGTTTATTCAAGAATGAGTGCTTTTAAATAATTCTTCTTCATGATTACTATTAAGATCAATCCCCTCTGAATGCATCTGTATCTCTACATGATTGGTGGAGAACTTCCCTACTCTTCCACCAGATAGGAATCTGTCAGCTGGGAAACAGGACACACAAAGGTCTGCCCTCAATATGTGCAAACATCCAGTCAATGCCTTTCAGCCAAACATGTTATAATACCTGCAGCCGATAATGATGTGCCTTAACAGTTGCAGGGCTATATATTCTTATTTTAGACCACAGTGTCCTGTACACAGGGAATAACAGAACTAGTAAACAAAATATATGCAAATTCTAGATCAAGTAGAAATGGGGAGTTTAAATTGGAGAATTATTTGTTTACTCTCTTCAAATTAAGAACTTCAGTACCAGGTTTTGCTTCAGAAATATACATGATGTCTATATCTACTTTTTGTCCTAACAGTTCATCCATTCCATTCCATTCCATTCCATTCCATTCCATTCCATTCCATTCCATTTGTGCTTCTCAGTTCTGATGGGATTACAAAAGAGGTTCCTATACAAGACCAAAGGTGGTGTGAGAATGACTTAAAAGTTAAAGAGGCACAAAAGAGAAAATGTTTTCAGAGGTACATTTGGAAATAAAAAAGAAATTAGCTCCTGCAACAGCGAGCCATTTTTGACATCAAAATCATGCTCTGAGTTTGGAACAACTGAATTCTATGAGCCCCAACATCTTCCTATAGCAAAGGAGAACCCAATATTCCTTATTCTTTTAGCACCCAGGTCATTGGAAAGACCACTGCAGAATGTCTAAAGGCTAGCAGCCTGTTGAATGAAAAGAAAAAAAGAAAAAAAGGTCCTTATTTTCTTCATCAGGGTTTTAATCTAGCAGCATATCACATATCTTCAGGTTTTGTCATAAAATGTAAAAACAAATACTTTATTCCCATAAGGCTCAGAGAGAAGATTACTCTCCAGGTAAAGGTGTGACTGCGCACCAGTGTGGACACATGACGACAATGCCCTTCCATTGAAGCTAGAAAAGCCTCTATCTACCCCAGTCTTCTGCTCATCTAAAGCTTGGGATTTTGGCAAGGTAGCACATTCCCCATCAGAGGATCATATTTCTGTAACTCTGGAACAATGAAGAAAGCTGATTTTTTTTTCAAAGGAAGTTTTATGTTATGCTTATTTAATAGATCTTTAGCAAAGCAAAATGGGAATGAGGGGTTCTGATTATATTTTGATGTGAAATGCTTAGGATACTGACAGCCTGATACTCATAGTGGGGCCAATCTAAAACATACAGCTTAGGAAAAGCAAGTTCTAAATACATGGCAGAAAGAAAAACCAAGAAGAAAGGTTGTTACAATTATTTCCCAGAAAGAAAAAGCTGATAAACATCAGTTTTATAAAAAATTGTCATGTAATTAAGTTCAAGGTGCTAAATTTTCCCCCCATGTTGTTGACTGGGTCTCTGGAAAGGTCTGCATTAGCTACAGAATTCGTTTTAGTCCTTGAACTCTCTGATGAGTCCTAGGGGCTGATGTCTACACACACACACACACACACACACACACACAAATGTCTACACTGCTAACTGTGGTAATAGTGTATATCCACCCACATGCTACCCATCAAATTATACAATTCTGATGCCAAATATGAAGCTGTTATCCTTTTTGTTTAATCAATTATATGTTCTGAGAGATAACAGCAGATCTCATATTGGTAAAGGAAATTCTGTATCTTAAGATTTTAGTTAAGAGGATTAAGGAGTCTGAAATGGGAGAGGTAATTGTGTGTGAGCAAATATTTATCTATGTATATTTCTATGTGTCTTTCTGTCCACTTGTGATTGTGTCTGTGTATAGTTCTATGCAGAGTTTCAAATGGAAAAGTTTTGAAAAACTAATTTTTTTCTGGGGAAAGTAATAACCTAAAAAAAAATCCCTGTGATTTTAAATTTCATATAAAAGCCCAATGTTACCATTGTGCACACACATGGGGATCTGATGAATGATTTTATTTACATGATGAAATGTGTAAATTTCATATCTGAACCCCAACTACACAGCTTACCATTTCCAAATTAACTTGGCAATAAACTATGCCTGTCTGATCTCAATGAAAAAATCCATCCCCCAAACCTTCCCTGACACTGTTTCTAAATGTTAGTAATCTTCTATTCATTTTCTCTAAATACTGTATTTTCTACCTAAGAATGCCCATCAGAGCCTTGGAAAGGTTATAGTAAAGATGTAGGTTTCCAGGTTAGATGGGGACGGGGTCCAGTTGACCTTCATCTGCACCCTCTCACAACCCAACCAAAATGAGAAAAGAAAAATAAAGCCAAGAGGAAGTTCAGTTAACACAAACTTAGGAGACAACTCTGCCTGTTGGATTACAAATGGATCCAGACCCAAGAAAGACACCGGACCCTTCTTGGCAGTTCCCCTTTCCACGACAGGATGTAGTGTTTGGAAGGGGAGAGCTGAAGACGGAGTAGGTCTTGAAGCGACCACTGTGTATTTGACTCATTACCCACTTCACTGTTTTGGATTAGCGTTCTCAGAAACCCCAGCACAGACCTGGCCAAACCAAATAGAAGAGCTGGCTTATGGCAGATTTTTCCCTAATACAACAGGGTTCTTCTTTGGTCGAGTGGGCAATGGGTACCTTAAGCATGAGGCCAACCATCAGGGACTCCTGGTACTCAGAATGGAGGCCAGCTGAGGGAAGGAGCCTGCAGAATGGATCTCTGCCACTCTGCAACTCCTTCCGTGAAAGGAGAGCATTCCTCAGTGGTTATTTCATCTCTTAAAGGCAAAAGCCCTGATAGCTTCATAAAAATGAAAAAAAAAAAAACACAAATGAGAGGAAAAACAGATTCACTAGATTGATAAAAATAATAGATGCCATTACCTTAAACAAAATTAAAAGGGAAATGAAAATGCTGAAAAAAATTTGCCACATAATTGGTAGCTGAGGCTTATTATCCTCAAGATTCAGAGTATTTGCAAATCAGTTCTAAAAAGAATCAGCACTAAATGAAAACTGGACAATAATCCTCAAATACTTTCATGGGTATTCCAAAACAGAGACTATATATATGACCATAACATATGGGAGGGGGATGTTCAACCCCACTAACAGGGAAATGAGGAAAATGCCACTTAAAATGGAATTCCATTTCTCACATGTAAATTTGGCATGGGGGTTCAAATGGTACTAGCCTACGTTGACCAGTCTGCACCCTGGGTACTGGCAGTGGCTGCATGTGGGAGTGCCATTTTCTACAGAGTAACTTGGCACATATATTAAGGACACTTAAAAGTATGCTTACCTGGCTGAGGATATAGCTCAGTTGGTAGAGTGCTTGCCTTGCATGCACAAGGCCCTGGGTTCAATCCCCAGCACTGCAAAAGTGTGCTTATCTTTTGATATAACAACACCATTGCAAAAATTTACATTAATGAAATACTTAGGGTTATGGGCAAAGATTTAATCAAACAGTGTTGTTTGTAATAGTCTAAATATATAATATTAGATAATGACATGATAAAAGTAAAGGCATGTTCTACAGTGGAAAACTGGGTGACCATAAAATAACGATAGAGTGGAAGTGTATTTCTTATGCAAAGAAAACTGAAAAATATGGTGGAAAAGAATATACAATCTGATCCCTTTCTGGATGGATGTTATTTATGCAGGATGGATGCACATGTATGAAAACATACCTGTTACCTAGACAACAGCAAAAAGTCAAGACAGTATGTACCAAAATATTATAGTATAATTTACAGGAATTTTTTCTGATTATTTTGTTTCCTTCAATAAATATTTATAATGCATAAGATAAAATGTGTTCTAAAAGAGAGAACAAGAAATGAATGAAACTTCAACAAGAATTAAGAGTGCTGGGTGCAGTGGAGCAAACCTGTAGTCCTAGCTACATGGAAGGCTGAGACAGGAGGCTCTCTTGAGCCCAGGAGCTTGAGGCCAGCCTGTGGACACAGATTTCATTTTGGGGAGGGACAAATCCAGTCACAGAAGACATAAAAACTGATAATGTTTTGATACATCAAGAAAAAATATTCATCAGAAAACTTGGAATGGAATCACCATTTGATCCAGTTTTCTCACTCCCTGGTATATACCCAAAGGACTTAAAATCAGCATATTACAGTGATACAGCCACATCAAAGTTTATAGCAGCCCATTTCACAATAGCTAAGTTATGGAATGAACCTAGATGCCCTTCAACAGATGAATAGATAAAGAAAATGTGGTATATATACACAATGGAATATTACTCAGCCATAAAGAAAAATGAAATTATAGCATTTGCCAGTAAATGGATGGAACTGGAGACTATCATGCTAAGTGAAATAAGCCAATCCCCCAAATCCAAAAGCCAAATGTTATGATATGTGAATACTAACATACAATAAGGGCAGGGGGCAAGGGTTGGGGAGAATAGAAGTTCATTGAATTGGAAAAGGGGGGATGAAGCGAAGAAAGGAGGGATGGGAATAGGAAAGACAGTAGAATGAATTGGTCATAACTTCCTTATGTTCATATATGAATACATGACCAGTGTAATTCTACATCATGTACAACTATAAGAATGGGATTCTAATTAGAATTAGTTATACTCCATGAATGTACAATATGTCAAAATACACTATGGTGTCATATATATCTAAAAAGAATAAATAAAAAAGGAAAATTATTTAAAATATAATTGAAAAGATGATATTCATGGCTAGTAACTTTGGATGGACTATATTTAGGTCTAAATTTGAAAAATTTTGCAGAACTTCTCTAAAAATCTACAACTTTATTGATGGATATAAAAAGAACTTGTATAAATGGACTGACAATAGTTCAAACTGGAAGTAATAAAATGTAATAGTCTCCAATTAGTCCACTATTTCCTATATTGAAAGCAAAATTCTTACTTATTTCATTTGTAGGATGTGAAAATGAATTTTAAAATCACATTAAGTAATAGATGGGTGAGGTTGATAAAAAAGAATATTTAAGAAAATGAGAATTTATATTACCAGTTATTTAAATATGTTGTAAAGTTACAACAATTAAATTTGGGTAAGCTTAACAATAAGATAGACAATAAGATGAGATATAAAGCCAAGAGGAGATGAAATATCCATATGTATTTACTATGTGGTAAAAGAGGCATTCAATTGAAAGGGAGAAGGATGAATGGCTAATTAAGCAAATCATGGTTGGACAACTGATTAACCGTTTGTATGTTTTTTTAATATCTTTCTCATACCATGCCCAAAACAAGTTTCAGATGGGGGAAATTTTTAGAAGGAAAACTATCTTTCCAATTTGGGAAATAAGAAAGCCATTCTAACAAATAAGCAAAGATAGAATCTTAAGAACAACGACGGATAGATTTGAGCATATGAAAATTAAGATCATATCTCTAATGACTGCTCATTGTCATACAATGAACTGGAAAAAATAATTTGCAGCATATAAAATAAAAGTTACTGACCTTACTACATAAAGAGTTTTTATAAATCATCAAGAACAACAAACATGATTGCAATGGCAGAAAGGTAAAAATCATGACGTGGTAATAATCAAAGGAAAAACTGCAAATAAATGCCCAGTAGTTTAGTAGCAAATATTCATCCTGAAAAAATAACTAAATTCAAATTTTTAAATGATGCCTCTAGCAACCTTATCAAAATGGCAAAATATTTAACATAATAGCACATTGATAAACTTGTAGCAAACTTACTGTTCTGATACTCTGCTAGAATGTAAATTTACACCACCCTTCAAGGGAGAAATGGGCAATCTGTATCAAACATTTAAAAATGTTCATATATTTTAATCCAGGAGTCAGGAATTTAGAAGTACTTCCTGAAGAAGTAATCAGAGAGGACTACAAGTGTTTGTGTCCAACAATAGGTGATTGTTAAAATAAACTGTGGCACGTGCCTGCAAAGGAATAGTATGCAGCTAATGTGGAACATTTCAATCAAGATATAACAAATGAAAATACAGGCTACAAAACTGCAAGGTGCCAACCTCAAAGTACCTATGAGTATGCATACTGGACAAATGTACAACCACATATGACCAGTGACATTTTAAGGTTGATAGGACTGTAGGGCATTTTTTTCCTCTCTGTTTTATTCATTACTCCAACATTGACTTGCCAATATGTCAGACATTTCTGTGTTTCAGGTTGTCTTCAACTATGTATTACTTTGTAATAAGAGATACTTTGTTAAAGTCCATAGTGCAAGCCTGACTTCATTCTGATGCTAAAAATTTACTTAGAAGGTACTTGAGCAAAATTAAAAACGACACACACTTTGCATTGAAATAACGTAAAAAGAATTGGGGAAAATATTCAGATCACTTCACCTCCTACCTTTAGAAACATTTTGCAGACCACACTCACCTGTCCCACCTTGGATACAATCTGTTCCTACCTGTGTGAACGCAGGTAGCGTCCTAAGGGTCCCTTCCTAAAAGGATCCTCCAAGAGGGACCATTTAAGGAGCCCCGACATCTTGCTAAGCATTTAAATTCATTATTCCATTGGGCCCCCACAACAATAGAAGGGTAGCGATGGCTCTGATTTTGTGGACAGGGACGCGTGGCGTGGGCAGGTTACGCCTTACCCAAGACGGAACCCGGGCTGGCGATGGGCAGGCTGCGGCGGGTGGGAAGGGCCGGGGGTCCGAAGCCTTACCGCGGCTTGCTGGAAGGCGCCCTTGGTGTAGGTGCCGCCGCCGCGGTAGGTGATGGCCGGGATCTCGCGGCTGAGCAGCGCGCACTTGTGCTGCTGCGCGCGGCTGGAGGAGATGTAATCGACGCGCGGCACCACGTTGTTCTTGGACGAGAAGGTCACGATGGCCACGCGCGTGGCCGTGGACACCACGGGGAAGTCGGACAGCAGCTTACGGACGAACTTGAGTTCACTGAGGAAGTTGGCTTGGCCCACGCTGGACGACTCGTCCACCAGGAAGACCAGCTCCAGGCGCTCGCTGAGCTCCCGCAGCCGCCGCACGCGCCGCCGGAACGCCTGGCCCAGCCGCTCCACTTTGCTCTCCGCCGCCTCCTCGCCTGGAGCGGGCGGCGCGGGCAGGCGCCCTGGGGCCCCGGGTGCGGCCTCGGGGAAGAGACGGAAGCTGAAATTGCGCGACGGGGACATCTGCTGAAAGGTCGCCCAGCCCGAAACGAGCGCCAGACCCCAGCAACAAAAGGCCAGGCGCGGCCACATTGCACTGGCGACGGAGCGGCCGCCCGGGAGCGCAGGCGGCGGCCCCGGCGAGAAGAGGCGCCCGGCGGCAGGGCTCGCAGAGGAGCGTGCGCCGAGCTGGGCGCGGGGCGGCGGCCGGGAGCCTTAGCGCCCTTTCATCTGACACTGGGGACAAAATCCAGACTCCTCCTGCAGCTCGCGGGTCGGGAGGGAATGGCGAGCTCTCTACCCCTCTCGCTCTCCTCTTTTTTCTTCCTTTTCTCCTCCTCCTCTCTCTCCCTGAAGCCTATAAAATGTTTGAAGGAAAGGGGGCAGTCAAGAAAAATCTCGGGCTTCCCTCCTTCTCTCCCCCTGTCCCTCCTCTCTCCTTTCCCTCTCCACTCTCCTCTCTCCGTTCTCTATCTCGGTCTCTATCTCTCTCCTCCCCCTCTCATTCTCCTCCCGGGACCCAGCCAAAGGCTCGGAGATTCCATGACACCAGAACCCCGCGTCTGTCAGGCTGTCAACATTCCCGCAGCAAGCGCACCAGCGCCGAAGCACTGATTGATCCCATATGTCTGGCAGGAGCTGCAGAGGAATTCACTGGAGATGGATCCAGATACCGAGAGTGCCACAGTAATTGGAAACACTTTGTAGAAGAAAACACACACACACACACACACACACACACACACACACACACACACACA
>JAJEJO010002589.1:1510570-1586103 GCA_020662805.1 Glaucomys volans
ACACACACACACACACACACACACACACACACACACACACACACACACACGGAGCGGCCAGGCAGTTGAAAGCATCCTTTGAAAACTGCTTGCTCACCTTTTGTGTTTCTTTTCCACCCTTGGGGTGGGGGTGGGGTGGGGGGGCAAAGCCCTCACGAAGTAGATGTTTGCATGACTTTCCTGATGAGGATTTCTGATCAGTGGTGGGTGGGAGCATGCAGACTCTAGGGTCCTCTCAGACACAAGTAAGGGCCTCATCTACCCGTAGGCATTCAGCGGGGAGGATGCCTGCTTCATTCGTGCATTTATTTATTCATCCATTTGTTCTCTCTTTCCTTCAATACTTTTGAGTGCCCAATATGTGCCAGAATCTATGCTATTCACCAAGAATATAAGGAGGTACAAAAGTTGACACGGGTTCTGTCCTCAAGGAACTGAAAAGGTAAGGAGTGAGGTGACCAAATATTCACAGGAGAAATATGTATAATTACAACTGAAATTACAACTGAAAGTGCTAAGTGCTATAGTGCTAAGTGCTAAAGCTTAGGTAGAGAGACTTGACCTTGGCCAAGGCCCGGGAAACCTCTGAGGGTATGAAGTCTATGCTAAAATCTGAATTATGGTCAGGAGTTCCTTTCCTCCCATCCCCTTTCTCTTGATCAACAAATGAGATCCACCTGACTTTGGTAACTGGCATGTATCTACTTTGAAAAACTTGGGCTGGTTTTTCCAAAGCAAGACCCCAAATGAATACACCTGTAAAGGAAAAGAATTTTGCATGAGAGGGGGGCCCATGTTGAAAGAGTCCAGCTAGGAGTCAGACCCTGTGAAGATACACCTGTGCAGTTATAAACCACCAGAACAGAGTTACCTCCAACCCTTCACTCGTCTATTTTATGATGGATTCAGTGAACCTAAAAGTTCCCTCTATCTCTAACAGTAAATGGTTTAACTCCTACTACATGTAATGAAATATCTTCAAAAAAGATATCACAGGGTACTGGTCCAAATATTAGGGCTCTGGTGTCCATTTGGCTAAGATGAAATCTTGGTTTTACCATTTATTAGTTGTATGACCAGTTTGCTCATTTGGAAAATGGATTATTGGAAAATGGATACTATTATTAATAGTAACATATTAAGAGTTAGTGTAAGGATTAAGTCATTTAAAAAAAAAATCCTCTAGGGCAGTGCTTAGAACACAGGATGTACTCCATAAATGTCGGCTGCTATTTTTTGCAACTTTAATCATGAATGTTCTTTAAATCTTTGTTTTTCTAACAAAATTTATTGGCCATCTATTGTGTACCAGCATGTTAGATATTGAGTATTGAAAGATTAAGGATCTGTTGCAGTCCTTCAGAGCTTTAAAGTGTATCAGAAAAGGATATAGATCTGCATATAATTACAAAGGAGTAGAATGGTTTTAAGACGAAGAAGAGGAAACAAGGAGAATAAAGATCCAAATCTTCCTGGGAATGAACAAGATGTCATTTGAGTTGGGTTTTTTTTTTTTCAAAAAAGGAAGTTTTTACAAATTTCGTTCACTCTGTATTATTTAAAACACATCCTTAAGAACAAGCATTTCAGGACCTTTATGTGTAAGGCACACCGCTGCTCCTGTGAGCTCTATCTCATGTATTCTCCACAGAAACCCAGAAAGGTAGACAATTGCCTTAGGATCCTTTGGTTGCAAGCAATAGACATCTAACCTCTCCTCATTTAAACAGAAAGGAATTTTTGGTCATGTGACAATGAGAATATAGTTAAGTGCAAAAAAGCAAAGTGGAGATAAAACTCTCAGAAACTTAGGCTGCCCCGAAATTTAGAAGTTTCCTATGGGAAAGAGCTATAATTCCATTTTGCAAGGACTTTCTGATCTTTATTTTAACAACTGTACCTTTTGGCTGCTGTATTTCTGTATGACCCTGGTGAATCAAGGTAGTAAAGCCCAATTCTCACAAGAGTTTATAGTTGAGCAACTGTGGGTATTAGATTAAATCCTTCTTTTTTTACATTTTAACATCCCAGCCCTATTTGAATTTTTTGTCTTTCTTTGCACCAAACAGTATTAAAATACAGATACCTAAATTTAAAATAAAATCTGTCATATAGTAACACATGTATGTCTTCATGATCACATTAGATAGCATCATCGACCAACTACTTCAGTAAATACCTTATCTTCAAAGTGGTCCAAGTAATAATATTTTGAGGTATCTTCCACAGGCCTAAGCACACTGAAAGCTCCCTGGGTAATTCTGAAACATACCCTAGGGGTGAAAGCATTAGGCCAGCATACTCTGGCTTTGTGTGTTGCCAATGGGCTGAGGAGTCAGGAGTATCTCAATGGTCCTCATGGTAAGTGAGTGAGGACATATCAGAGGCAAAGAAATTTTGTCTGAATGTTCCTGAGATGGCTGGTCCAGTTTTTGGCAACTGTTCCCCAGAGCTCTTTAGTCCTTTACACCCTAGTCTGCAGTAGTGGTCCTCAACAAAGGGGACCTGATTTTGCACCTCCACCTTGAAAACCGTGGGCACTGCTGGAGACACTTGTTGGGGGAAGTGTAGCAACCAAGCATCTGGTGTGTAGCAAGCAGGGATGCAGTTAATCCTGCTTTGCACCGGACAGCACTCACGACCAAGAAGCATCAAATCCAACACGTCCATAGTGCTGAGGTTGAGAACTCCTGACCTACTATCCCAGGAATGGACGTAGAAAATGATAAAAACTCTCTACCAAAAACTAAGATTGAGAACTAACCTAAATGAAATGACAACCCAGAACTGAAATGAGAAAAACTGCCCTGATCTCATCTCATGAAATAAAGACTTCTAGGGGGCAAAAGTGTATTGGTGGGTAGGGGATGAAGAATGCATTGTACCCTTCTGACCTGTATCCTCATTCAGAGTCCCACGGTGCCATCCATAGATATGGAACATCTACCCACTGGGACCTGTGCCTGGGTCGAGGATACCACCTTTACTCAGTCTTCACTGCAAATATCTTCTTGCATGAAAGCAAGCTATTGTAAAAGATAAGATGCAATTGTGTTTGAGGAAAAGTTGGAAGGGGACGGAGGAAGACGGAAGAGGATGGCACTGACTCTATCCCCTTCCATGATATCAATAATATAGTAATGGAAATAAAGGCAGAAAAAATTTCAGTGTCCATGCATGCTTGGAATCCGTTTCTGTTTTGTTTTTTAAATCTATCACACGGTGTAAGTGAGTCACAGCAGCCCACAGTGGCGATAGGAGGAAGATGCCACCTTGTGACTACATTTTGTATCTTTCTGTTGTGAATTTAGCAAAGACATTCTCCACATACAGAGTTTTGGAAAATACACCAATCTATGTGCTTTTTTTTTTTTTTAAGTAGAATTACCTGAGAATGGAGTTTACGGTGCAAAATCCTTGGCATCAAGACATTGGGAACAATTAAAAAGCAATAAATACAAATTAATGCAGTAAATCTGATTTTAACACTAGATGCTGATAAAACATTTCAAAATATCCATTTTTTTCATGCTTTGTCTTTTAGTCCTGCCAAATACCCTCATAAATGAATGCAATTGTTAATCTGTTTTATATAACAATTATCCATTTTTGTAGGCAAAGGACGAGAACTATCTGAAATAGCCATGTCTGAAAACATAAATGTTTATTGCATTCCATTTCAATACATGCCATGGCCCCCATGTTCCTTGCTAATCATGCAAGCTTGCAGTAAAGGTAATGCAAAACACACCATTTCTGTCACTCTCTGCATTTGTATCTGTGATGCATTGTCTCTGATTTCCACTGAATAAAACAACCTTTAACAAACTCCAGAGGAAGTAACCTGGGGCTTCCAATCTGGCCAGCAAGCAGTTTATTCTACATAACCATGTACACTAATCCAGTTTTGGAAATTATCATTGAGCCAGTCGCAACCCTTCTGGTTAAATTGGGGTTAAATGCTAATTGTTGGAACCATGCCTGACATCCTTCTCCTAGCCTGCCAAACATGGGCATTAATTGGCCACATTACATGGCATGATGCATATTGTCAGAGTCAGACATGCTGTTTTAAAGCAAATGGTCCTGAGACATATGCTTTCCACAGGACACACCACAGTATCACTTTAGCCTTGTGCGTAGGTGTCTGAAGTCCATTGTGGATCTTGATGGTCTGATTCAAATTCACGTGTACTGTTTGCCTCCCCTTTTACATGAAAAGTAACCTGGTGTCTACATAGACAGTGTCTTCAGGTGCCAGTTGTTCTTAGTCAGGAGATCTGAGCACCAGGAGCACATTTACAAACAACAGTGGAGATTATCGGTGGCTAAGCTTTGCAGGACTCACACCTGTAGAGGTGAGAGGCACCTGGGTTGAGTGTAGTACTGTGTGTACCTGTGTGTAGTACTCTCAGGCACTCCATCTCCTTGAGTGCTGCGTGAGCTGACTTTCTTTGGGCTGACTACTATGTTCATGGTGATCTTTTCCTTTACCTCTTTAGGGACAGTAATCCAAAGAGAAGTTTCCCCAAACATTGTTTGCCTCCTTGAATTTCTGAACTAGCTTTCCTAGGGTACTATGATAGCATAGTATCTCTTCAGGAAAGGCTCTCTAGCTTTCTGGACAGGACCAGTTCTCAGAGGTACCTGCAGAAGTGTGTTCATCTTTCATCATTTCAACCTGTAAAAAATAAAGTAGCAGTATATATTTCTAGATATTACACCCACAGTCAAGGATTGAGCCAAATTCCATTTGTGATCTTACCTAGTATGCTAAAGGGCATTCTGCCAAAAATAAAGTTATAATAGTAGTGGTGGTAGTTTTAAAAGGGCATATCATTTTGATCTTTATGTCTTCTCTATTCCTTCTCCCACCAGTGTATGAAATCCACAGGGATCAGTAAAGATAATTAATTTCCAATTGATCAATTATACCCCCACCACACCCATTTAGAGAGACCTATGGTATATTTACTTTATAAATTTATTTTAAAAATTATAATACATTAAAGTTGACTTTTTTTGTGTGTAGAGTTTCATAAGTTCAAATACATATAGAATTTTAGGTAACCCCTACCATGGAACAGCTCAGCACTCTTCAAACTGCCTTTATATTATATCCTTCCTCACCCCAACCACTGATCTGTCCCACATCATAGTTTCGTCTTTTCAAGATGACATATATATTGAATCAAATAATGTGTAATTTTTGGAGAGTGGCTGTTTTTTATTTTATTTTATTTTATTTTTTTTACTCAGCATAATAACTTTGAGACTCATCTAAGTTTAAGCACAGGCATTTGTGTGAATTGAAGTTTTTATTTATTTGATAAATACCTAGGGATGGAATTACTAGATCATATGGCAAAAGTATGGTTTCATTATTGAAAATGAAAAAGCAATCTGGGCTGACATTGTGGCTCTGTGGTTTAGAACTTACCTAGGATGCGTGAGGCCCGAGGTTTGATCCTCAGCACCACATATAAGGAAATTAATTGATTAATTAAAGATCCATTGACAACTAAAAAAATTTTTTTAAAAACTTCAAAATGTTTTCCAGAGTGGCACATGCCCCATTCCTCATTCAAAACTGAAATGTATGAGAGTTTTAGTTGCTTTCCATTCCATTCAGTACTTGGTATTATGTGTGTACACAAATACGTATGTACATACATGTATATGTGTACACACATTTACACCATCATTGAATAGATGTGTACTGGTATCTCATTATGTTTTCAATCTCCACTTTCTAAATTGCTAACAATATTGAACATTATCTTTCATTCCTAAAGTTCCAGTTTTCTCTCTGGCTTCAGGAAAAACTTAGTACATTTTTGTAGAACAGATTGGCAGTCAACTAAACTTAGTTTAAATTTAAAATGTATTTCACTAAAGTTCCTGAAAAGAAATCTCTATTTCTTTCTTTATTAATTTTGGTACTCGAGATTGCACTCAGGGGCACTCAAGCACTGAGCCACATCCCCAGCCCTATATTTTATATTTTATTTAGAGACAGGGTCTCGCTGAGTTGCTTAGGGCCTTGCTAAGTTGCTAAGGCTGGCTTTGAACTCACTATCCTCCAGCCTCAGCCTCCCAAGCTGCTGGAATTACAGGCATGCACCGGTATGCCCAGCTGAAAAATATTTTTGATGGATGTACGATTTTGGATTGATAGTACTTCCTTTCCTCTGTTATCTCAATTCTTTTATTCAGTCCATTTAGTAAGTCTTTAATTTCAATTATAGCAGTTTTCAGTTTTAAGATTTTTACTGATCCACCAGTTTCTTACCATTGTGGCCATACTGAATTGCTTCACTGCCACTTGCCTCTCTCTGATTGGACTCTCCTTGTGGCAGGTAGATGAATCTGGTCTGTTGGAATCCCTGGAGTCAGCCCTCTGGTCCAGGAAATTGGTGACAGTTTTATAGATGTAGTTTTTACTGAATACAGCTTTAGCTAAATCTCATGTGCAAGTATCATTATTGCTTTCTAAACAATGTGTAATTGGAGTTTTATTTACCTCTTTGGGCCAGAAGTTATTGAAGTGTTTGTTTTATTTTATGTTGTTATTTTAACATAAAGCACTTGTGTATTTTGTTAAGCTATTAATTAATTTCTCCAATTTTTTCATTGAGGTTGAAGAACAGGCTTACATGTCCTTTGTTCTTATTGAAATTTCTCCTGTCCTTGTACAACAATCAGCAAAACATGCCATTAGATTTCTTGATTGTAAATTCTATTTTATAAATCAACTTTATTATATACACTATCCAAATACTCTATATTCACTTTAATGCACTCCATCTGTATGAGACTGAGAGTATGTTAAAATTTGGTAGTCAGGGCTGGGGTTGTGGCTCAGTGGTAAAGCACTTGCCTACCATGTGTGAGGCACTAGGTTCTATTCTCAGCACCGCATATAAATAAATAAAATAAAGGTGCCATCACAACTAAAATCTCTTTTAAAAAATTGGTAGTCAGTTTTAGAAAACTGGTATTGGTATTGGTATTTACAGGCTTGCTTTATATGTTTTTATGATATTTCTAATCTTATACAAAATACTTGATAATAATTACATATTTGCTGCTATTCATTAACAATGACATTTTAGTTGGATGTGGCAGCACATGCCAGGTAACCCCAGCAACTTGGGAGTTGGGAGGATCTATGTTCAGGGTCAATCAACACAAGGACACTTAGTGAGACCCAGTCTCAAAAATAAAAAAAATAAAATAAAAAGGCCTGGCATGTAGCTCAGTGGCAGAGACCCTGAGGTCAACCTCCAGTATTGCAAAAATAAGAAACAGATAAATAGGTAAATAAATATGTATAAAAATGTAACCTTATAACATCAATAGTGTAAAATAAATCTTTATTCATTTTATATATTTGTCCAGATGGCACTTAAGCTTTATCATCATCATCATCATCATCATCATCATCATCATCATATTCACTTCTTGCAATTTGCTTGACATTTCTTATTCTTTTTTGCTCCCTTTTGTCGTCTGTCTCTGGGATGCATTCAGAGGATATTAATGCATTTGCATGCACTGTTATGACCAACAGCTTTAGCTTCCTGTCATCTCATTCTAAGTTTTCTGGTTTAGGTTTGCTTGCCTCCCGTCATCCCTCCCCTCCCTGTTCTTTGTGGGTAGATCAATCTTCTTCCTTGACGTCCATGGGAGGGATGAGCTTACCACCCCCTGGTTCCAAGCTCAGCCTCGTGACTTCAATAAACTAGATGCTCCAAGAATGATGAGTCAAGCTTGGACTTGAAATGTGCTTGCACAATGAGCTTTTCCTTGAACCTCTGCTGTCTGCCATCAGAAAAACAACATGCCTTTTTCAGTTCTTCCGTCTCAGGAGGTAAAAGGGAGATATGTGGTGCAGAGCCAAGTCTGCCAAAAGAGCCTCCAGCCAGATGCACAGGGCCCCCCAGCTGAGATGCCAGGCATGCCACCAAGCCCAGATGATTTATAAGCTGGTGGCCAAGTAATGCCTTTTGTTGCTCCCATGGAGATTCCATGGTTTTTGTGATTGCCATTGCATCTTTCCCTGTATATACCTATTATCTCAATGTGACTATAAAAAACCAACTAGACAAACTGAGCTTGGGTATGAGGGGCAAACACTTAGGTTGCTCCTCCAAATTAGTCCCATCTCCTTTGCTTGGGGAGCTGCGCACTACCACAGAGGCCCAAAAGGTCAGAATCTCATTTTCTCAGAAACTCCATCAGTAGGAAGTAGAAAGGTGTATTTTGGGGCCTTAGATTTCTAATTTAGGGAGCATCACATTTCTATTCTCCACTTTGAGAAAAGTAACATTAACCAGAGTATTCTGAAATGTTCAGTAAGTTTCCATGAGCTGACACCTAATTCTTTGAGTATCTTTTAGAAAAATGCCACTCCCTGGAGGATGGGTCTTGTGTGGCATCTGATCCCTGGCTTGGGCTGTCTGTCACCCAGTCTTCTGCTACAAGTCACTGCCTCTGACCCCATGCAGCCCCCTGGAGTGCTTTTGTTTAGTCATCCTGTACATCTTCTGTTCCAGGAAGCTGATGGACCAAGACTGGATGGGAGTGAATGAGGCATTTGCCTTGAGTACAAATTTTATGGATGCCAAAACCTTAGTGATCAAGACACATAATGCCTGAAATCTCAACTACTTGGGAGGCTGACACAGGAGGATCATGAGTTTGAAGCCAGCCTGGGCAACTTAGTGAGATTCCATCTCAAAATAAAATTTAAAAAGTGATGGGTCTGATTTTAATTATTTCCTGTCTTCTGCTGATTTTGGTGTTGATTTGTTCTTTTTCTAGGTTCTTAAGATGTAATGTTAGATTATTTATTTGGTATCTTTCTGTTCTTTTAATATATGAGCTCAATACTATGGACTTTTCCTCTTAGAACTGTCTTCATAGAGTCCCAGAGATTTTGGTATGTTGTATCATTATTCTCATTTACTTCTAAGTGTTTTTTTAAAATTTCATCTTGGTTTCTTCTGCTATCCATTCATCATTCGATAGGGAATTATTTAGTCTCCAGCTGTTAGATTAATTTCTACTTTTTATCTTATTATTGACTTTTAGTTTCATTCCATTATGATCTGATATTATCTCTATTTTTTTTTGTATTTGCTAAGAGTTGTTTTGTGTCCTAAAATACGGTTCTCTTTAGAAAATCTTCAATGTGCTTCTGAGAAGAAAATATATTAAATCACCGATGGATGAAATGGTCTACATATGTCTGTTAAGTCTAAACTACTAATTGTGTTTTTTAGTTACATTGCTTCCTTGTTTAGTTTTTGTTTGGATAATCTCTCTAGTGATGAGAGAGGCACGTTAAAGTCACCCAGTATTATTGTGTTATTGTCTATTTGATTCTTGATATTGAGAAGTGTTTGTTTGATGTACGTAGATGCTCCATTGTTTGGCATAAATATTTATAACTGTTATTTCTTGTTGTATGACTCCCTTAAGCAGTATGAAATATCCTTCTTTGTCCATTCTGATTAACTTTGGCTTGAAGTCCTCTCTATCTGATATGAGGATAGAAGCTCCTGCCTATTTAGGAGATCCATGTGAGTAATGTTTTTTCTCATCTTTTTATCTTCAGTCTGTGGATGTTTCTGCCCATGAGGTGAGTCTCTTGGAGGCAGCATATTGTTTGGGTCTTGTTTTTTAACCCAATCTGGAGCCTACGTCATTAGATTGATGAATTGAATCCATCAACATTCAATGTTATTATTGAGAGATGATTTGTATTTCCCATCATTTTGATTTATTTCTAGCTTTTCCTTTGATATTCTATTCTTCTAGTGTAGTTTCACAATCTGTGGGTTTTCCAAAAACTGTAACCCTCAAAAAGCAGTAAGGGAAAATAACTACCTTCTATAAACGCTAGAAATGAAAAAGCAGAAACAAACATGTATACATGTTCATAAATCAGTGAGTACATGTTCAAAGAAAAAAAAGTCAAGGAGTGTATATGCTCGCGGTCTGTGCTGAACTCTTGCTCCACTCCCAGGGCATAGATGTCGCTAGGTTCAGTGAGATGAGTTACTGGAGAGGAAGCTCCTAGGGGCAGGACTTAGGTCTAGTAGGGTCCCAAGTGTTTAATTGCATGGGGGAGTTGTCAGACAACATTAAATCCAGGCACGTCTAGGACTGTACCCCAGCGATCTTCCCAAGGTTCCACTCGTGGGACAGGGGAACCCCTCCTTCACTGCTTCAGTTGTTGGCAGATACTGCCCTTTCTGGCCTCTAGGGATCAGTCCTGAGCTCCGTCACTCACACCTGTTCAAATTCCCCAGCCACCTCCCCCTCCAGGAGCCCAGCTCCAATTTTGTCCCCTTTGTCTGATACACCCCAAATTTCCCAGTCTCCAAAGCTCTCTCTGTTCAATATATTAGTGAAGTCCCTTTTTCACCCAGCTCACAGAGAAGGAGTATTCCTACTGCTTGAGTCTTGTGTTCTCATCTCGTGTTCTAGAGCTGTGAGAAAAGAGCTTCCCTCTAGTCCACCACCTTGCATCAGTGAATCAGAAAGTTGGTTCAAGCCAGGCGTGGTGTGGGCGCTCACCGGTAATCCCTGCAGCTACGGAGGCTAAAGCAGGAGGATCTCAAGTTCAAAGCCAGCCTCAGCAACTCAGCAAGGCCCTAAGCAACTCAGCGAGACCCTGTCTCTAAATAAAATACAAAGAAGGGCTACGGATGTGGCTCAAAGGTTAAATGCCCATGGGTTCAATTCCTGGTAATAATAATAATAATAATAATAATAATAATAATAATAATATAAATTGGTTTTTTGAAAAATAAACAAAATTAATAAACTTTTAGCTGTGCTGACCAACAGAGAGAAAAATGCAAATTATTAAAATCCATAATGAAAATGGAAATATCACCACAGACACTATTAAAATACAAAGGATAATCAGAAACTATTTTGAAAATTATACTTTAATAACCTAGGAAATCTTGAAGACATTGACAAATTCCTAGAGACATATGACCTACCCAAATTGAACCAGGAGGATATAGAAAATTTAAACAGATCAATTTCAAGTACTGAGATTGAAGAAGCCACTAATAGCCTACCAACAAAGAAAAGCCTGGGACCAGATGAATTCTCAGCTGAGTTCTACCAGATGTTTACAGAAGAATTAATACCAATCCTCCTCAAATTATTCCATAAAACAGAAAGGAGGGAACTCTTCCAAACTCATTCTATGAAGCTAACATCATCCTGATATCAAAACCAGATGAAGACACATCAAGGAGCGAACACTTCAGACCAATATCCCTGATGAACATAGATGCAAAAAAATCTCAACAAAATACTGGCAAGTTGCATATGAAAACACATGACCAAGTGACGCAAGTTTGGTTCAACAGATAGAAATCAATAAGTTAAGTCACATAACTAGACTTAAAGACAAGAATCACATTATAATTACAACAGATGCAGAAATGCATTTGAAAAAATACAGTATCCATTCATGATTAAAACACTAGAAAAACTAGGGATACAAGAAACATACCTCAACATTGTAAGAGCTATATGTGACAAACCCAAGGCCAACAATATTCTAAACAGAGAAAAACTGAAAGCATTCCCTCTAAAAACTGGAACAAGACACGGATGCCCTCTTTCACCATTTCTATTATTTTATTTTATTTTATTTTTATTTTTATTTTTTTGCAGTGGTGGGGGTTAAAACCAGGGCCTTGTGTTTGCAAGGCAAGCACTCTTCCAACTGAGCTATATCCCCAGCCCTCACCATTTCTATTTAATATAGTCCTTAACTATCTAGCCAGAGCTATCAGGCAAGAGAAAGAAATTAAAGGGATACTAATAGAAAAAGAGCCAAAACTGTCTCTATTTGCTGATGACATGCTTCTATATTTAGAAGACCCAAAAAACTCCACCAGAAAACTTCTAGAACTCATAAACAAATTCTGCAAAGTAGCGGGATACAATATTAACCCTAATAAATCAATTGTGTTCCTATGCTCAAATGACAGATCAGCTGAAAGAGAAATTAGGAAAACTATCCCATTCACAACAGCCTCAAAAAAAAAAATGTTTGGAATCAATCTAACAATAGAGTTGAAAGAATTCTCCAATAAAAACTAAAGAACACTAAAAGAAATTGAAGGGCTGCGGTTGTGGCTCAGTGGTAGAATGCTAGTCTAGGCACTGGGTTCAATTCTCGGCATCACATTAAAAATAAATAAGTAAAGATACTTTATCCATCTGCAACTAAAAAATGTTTAAAAAATGAAAGAAATTGAAGAAGACCTTAAAAGATGGAAAGGGCACCCATGTTCTTGGATAGGCAGAATTGATATTGTTAAAATGGTCATAATACCAAAAACACTACACAGATTTAATGCAATTTCCATCAAAATTCCAATGACTTTCTTCAAGGAAATAGAAAAATCAGTCACAAAATTCATTTGGGAAAAATAAGAAACTCAGAGTAGACAAAACAATCCTTAGAACAGTGAAGCAGAAGACATCACAATACCAGACCTTAAATGATATTACAGAGCTATAGTAATAAAAACAGCATGGTATTGACATGAAAAACAAGGGAATAGAATAGGAGACACAGAAAATACCCCACACAAGCACAGTTGTCTCATACTAGACAAAGACTCCAAAAACATACAATGGAGAAAAGATAGCCTCTTTAACAAATGGTGTTGGGAAAACTGGAAATCCATGTGTGGTAGAATGAACTTGAACCCCTATCTCTCACACTGCACAAAATTCCACTTAAAGTGGATCAAGGACCTAGTTATTGGACCAGAAATCCTGCACATACTAGAAGAAAATGCAGGTCCAACACTCTAACATATCACCTCAGAAACTAGCTTCCTCAAGAAGACTCCTAAAGCACAGGAAGTGAAATCAATAATCAATAAATGGATGACATCAAACTAAAAAGCTTCTTCACAGCAAAGGAAACAATCAAGAGCATGAAGAGAGAACCTAGAGATGGGAGACGATCTTCACCACCTGCAATTCAGAGACAGCACTAATCTCCAGGATATGCAAAGAACTCAAAAAACTTAACACCAAAAAAACCCAAATAACCCAATCAATAAATGGGCAAAGGAACTGAACAGGCACTTCACAGAAGAAGAAATTCAAAAGGTCAAAAAATACGTGAAAAAATGGTCAACATTTCTAGCAATTAGAGAAATGCAAACAAAAACTGCCCTGAGATTCCATCTTACTCCAGTCAGAATGGCAATTATCAAGAATACAGATAGCAATAAATGTTGGTGAGGATGTGGGAAAAGGGCACACTCATACATTGCTGGTGGGACTGCAAATTAGTGCAAACACTGTGGAAAGCAGTATGGAAATTCCTTAGAATTTGACCCAGTTATCCCATTCCTCTGTATACATCCAAAGGCTTTAAAATAAGCATACTACAGTGATGCAGCCACATCGATGTTAATAGGAGCTCAATTCACAATAGGTAAGGAACCAAGGTGCTCTTCAACAGGTGAATGGATAAAGAAAATGTGGTACATATGCACAATGGAGTATTACTCAACCATAAAGAAGAATGACTTTATGACATTTGCTAGTAGATGGGTGGATTTGGAGACTATCATGCTAAGTGAAATAAATCAATTCCCAAAAGCCAAACGTCTAACGTTTTCTCTGGTATATGAAAGCTAACCCACGATAGGGGGTGGGCAGTGAGGGGAAGAATATAAGTTCAGTTACATTAGACAATGGAGAATGAAGGGAAGGGAGGGGGGATAACAAAAGGAAAGACAATGGATTAAGTCTATGTAATTTTCCTATGTTCATGTATGAATATGTGACCAGGATAACCCAGCTCATGCACAACCTCAAGAATGGGGTCTGAACTAGAATAAGATGTATTCTATGCTTTAATAATTATGTCAATCATATATAACTGAAAAGAACCAATAAATTTTAAAAAGGGATGGAGATTTAGTTCAGTGTTTGCCTATCATGTAAGAGGTCTTGGCTTTAATCCCTAGTACTGCAAAAAAAAAAAATTCTACTAATGACAGGATCTGATCCTGCTCTTATGAGGTCCTCACTCAGCTCACCCTAGCCCTGGCCATTCAATGGGCATCTCTCCATGCTCCCACCATGTTCTCCAGCCTTGATCCCAATCTTTCCCAGGGATGTGTGGGCCATTCCTGGTGCTGCTTCCTGCTCATACTCTAGAGAGCATGGGTGGGGAGTTGTCTATTCCTATCTTAATTCATTCTATTTTTAAGATCAGGATGCTACTCTGCTGTTCCTGTCCACCCACCCTCTTCTCATTCAATCCATTAGTCCTATCTTCAAAATGGAAGGTCCAGAAAAATAATCTGTATTACCAGATCATATCATCCAAAATCTCTATCTCACCCAGAGGTCTCGGAGGAGCTTCTAACCTTACCAGCTATTATCTTTGTTTTCCACTTGGCAGAAGAGGAGTGTTTTGAAGGAGAAAAACAGAATGCCCCTTTATAATCTATTTTTTAGTCTTCTAAAAATTAAGGTTTCGGGGCTGGGGTTGTGGCTCAGTGGTAGAGCACTTGCCTTGTATGTGTGAGGCACTGGTTCGATTCTCAGCACCACGTATGAATAAATGAATAAAATAAAGGCCCATCAACATCTAAAAGATATATTAAAAAATATGAGAAAAAAATTTAAAAAACAATTAAGATTTCATGTATTGTTCTCCTATACTCACACATGCATAAAATTCTGTTTGTATGCCATGTCACATGAGTATTTACCATTCAAAATGATACAATTAATGTTTGTCGATCAGAAAGAATGTGAAATGATGTGCAGCAGGTCTAAAGTGACACATTTTAAAAAATCAACCTGTTTATATCATGTAACTCTTAACATTTTTTTTAAATGCAAGACCCCCAGAGAAATATATGTGCCCTCATACAGACAAGAAAATCTCTGCTGTTTTACTTTCTTCTTAGTCACTCCTAGACAGAGAAGAAGGCAGGCAGGTACTTTGAGGAGTCTTGATCCCTTTTCTAGAAGGCAGAAGCTGGTGCATCTTGCCTTAAAACAGCTGTGAGGACATTGGTTTTTGCAGGTTGAACTCATTGAAGGTTTCTCATGATCTCATCTTTTCTGATTTTCCAGCGAGTGAACTGCATTCTTTGGATGGAACATAACAGAAAGACTTGGTTCTTGTTCTTCCAGGGTTGGCACAATGAATGCCCTTGCTCTATCTCCTGAGTCAGCAGTTGATAAAATACTGTATCTATCTGCAAAATTATTTATAAAACCCCACAAGTCTTGTGGATTCTACCTTGGAAAATGTTAGAGTGCCCTAGGATTGGGTGACTTTACCTAGCAATGGGAATATTATCCAATAAGGGATGAGATCATCCTTTCAGTGCCTGTTCTAATGAATCGCGTCAAGCTGGTAAAAATCATATTCGCCACAGCTCTGTGAGAAGTGAGTGGGTTTGTCTGGAAGCTTCCTTGCCTCAATGGCCTTTTCACCTCTTCCTTGCTCCTTTGCCAGAGTGACCATTTGAGGGGCCCAAAGGCTCATCCTTTGGGAAAAAAAGATCCCCTGAGAATGCAGGTCATGTTATTTTCTGTTTTAATTTATTTACTCTTCTTGAGAGACTAAGAGAGTTAGTCAGGTTCGCAGACAAGAGACAGTCAAAATAAAGCCATTTGGAAATTTAACAGTGAGGCTTTTGTTTCCATCTTTTCTGTTGTGTCTATTAAAGAAGCAAAGTTAGAGGCTGAGGTTACCAGCCCTTCTCTCAGAGTCTGCTGTGTGCTTTCCTCGACCAGGACGCACAGAGGCATATCACAGTACAGGTCCAGATGCAAACGCTGGGATGGCGTAGAAAAATCCCAGAAACCCAGTTGACCACCGCTGTGCTGTTCTGCACTTTGACCAGCCCTGCCCCATGACAGAGGCTGAAACTTAGGCAGAGATTCAGAGGCAGGCAAAGGCACAGGAAGCCAAACCCAAGGGAGGAAAAAAGACAACAGCAAAAAAGAACATCTTCATCTTTCCAGCTTGGGCCAGATGCCAGTCAGTCTGGGCCCCTAGTCCAGAATCCAATGCCTGTCAAGGTGGGACTTGGCACTGTCAGGATCCCCACTCCCTGGAGGACAAGACCCCTCTTCAGTACTCCTCTGCCACCCCATGCAGATGTTGGCATTTAAAACATTTTGTGCCCCAAAAGGAAATTAACCAGCACACCCAGTTTCCAGGGCTTTTTTAAAGTTCCTTTTTCTTCTTTTTAATACTTTAAGCTATCCTTGAAAATTTAAAACCTCAATAGTCCTTTAAATTCTTTCCTAGACCCTGGTTTCCTGACACCACAAAATTCAATTGAGTGTGGGTTTCCCTTCCTATAGAAACAAGCAAGGGAATGTCATGGCCTTCCTTCCCCTCACGATCTCTTCGCCTCTTCTGATCTCTTCTGAATAACTTCTCCAACATGTGGAGTGTGGGGTTTCCTAGCTATCAGCACTTCCCAAGCCCATGTCCTCAGGGGCAGAGAGCAGCAGGATCCTTCCATGTGTCAGTGTGCTTTCAAGAGAGACACTAAATAGTCCTGAAAAATGCCAAAGGGAAGGCAACCCTCCCCAAGATTTAGAAAGGAGCTTAGATATGTCGTTCACTCTAATGGACCTCAACTTTGTCTTCCAGCCCTAAGAGCAAAAGTTTCCAACCTTGGCTGCACCTTACATTCACCTGTGGTGCTCCTTAAAAATATCAGAACTAGACAACATCTCAGACCAAGCAAGTAAGAATCTCTGGAGTGTTCCACTTTGTTGAGTTTTGAAATTACCAAAATTATTCTAATATGCAGTCATAGTTGAGAACCATTTTTCCGGCGTGACAAACCTGGGACATATACAGAACTCTTCCTTCTCAAAGGGAATGAGATGGGCAACTTTGAGGGCCCTACATCTCAAATCCATCCAAACATATTACCTGAATACCAGTACATTTTAAGATTGTGCATACACAAACAGTAATACATGCACTACATGTATATGTATAAAAGACATATAATATTAGAGAAAAATTATTTACTACTAGTAATAGTAAAATGGGTTTAATTCATTGTAACTTCTTCAGCATAACAATTCTGAAGAAGTAAATAGAACAAACGTGTTGACATTTTTGATGAGAGGTAAATGGGTGATTAATTTCCACAAACTTCAGTGAAAATATTCTTAAGAAAGGAACAAAAAATTTTGAAAATCACATTTTTTTTTTTACTCAATTCCAAAACATTCACTATTTCTACTGCTTTTCAAAATTTCACTGTCCTTCCTTTTAGGAAAAGTTGAATGATTGCTCTTCTTTTTGAGCATGATCATATATTAACTTCAGGAGCCCAAGTCTCATGAGATTTTAAGTACAAGAATTCAGTTTTGATGCTCCAGATGGGGCATATAATCTTTGGGATTTTCTTCTTAACATAAACTATTTTCTCCTTTCTAAAGAAGAATATGTATGAAAAATATTTGGGATTTCCTTTAGGAATCCTCCTTTAGAGCAGTATGCAAAGTGACCTTATTAGAGGTCATTTGATAATGTCCACCTGCTGAGGGACTCCTGCATTCTGCAATCTTTTAGTTACTTGTGTCTTCACTAGTTACTTTCTTGTCTTCTTTCCACATATTTGTAAATAATTAGACAAATAATAGTCCATGAACTGATTCTTTTTGTGCTAACGTTTGAATCAGCTTAATCTTTGAAAATAACCAACAATATTGACAAATCTCTAAAAACCTCCTTTTAAAAAGAAAAGAAAAAAACATAGACATGTTTGAAGGCTGCGAGAGAAAAAAATGAAGCTTTAGTTAAAAAGCAAAAAGTAACAATTAAATTTTTCTCAATTTCTTACAAGCAGGAAGAAAATCCATTTTGTTTTATGGATGCAGCATTAGGTTAACAAAACCTAATAAAAAATAGCTTAAAAGGAAAACAATCTCCAGAATCTTTCTTGCCAATGTAGTTAACATGCTGGATTTAATGCTAGCATTCAGCAGTTTTGAAAAGAATGCACCATGACCAAGGAGGATTCATCCCAGGAATGCAACGCTTGCATGAAGCTCAGAAAATGTGTTAATGTGATCCACCACATTAATAGGTTAAAAGAGAAATTTAATTTGCTCGTGTTAAAATATGAAAGTGATAGACATTTGATAAAGACAACATATGACCGGTTTTACAGCCCTGAGCAGGTCCTTGTGTACTCTTTTTTTTTTTTTTCCTCCACCCCCGACCCCACTCCTCCCTTCCCTCTCCTTGTGTACTCTTTTGACTGCATTATTCCTAGCTCTTAGGCCAGTGCTTAGCTCTGAGAAGTGACTTCATAAAAATCCACTGAATGGTGAGCATTTGTCTCCCTTCAATTTTTATCTTCTTCTTCCACCTCCATTTACCCCAACTCTTAAATGCACAATAATGAACTAAAAGCCAAGCTCCCAATGGTGGGGTGGAAAATATAAAGGAATTGAGAATATGTGTTAGGAAGAGAGAGAATAATTGATTTTGTCCTTTTTCTCAGTAAAAAAATAATTCCTAAATTGTTGCATGGAATGCAGGCATTTAACTCTTAGGAGATATAAGCATTTGAACATGAGCAGAGAAAGCAGATTAGTTTTCTTCAAGGAAGTTTCAGGTTTTGCACGGTTTACCTGTTAAGCCATGTATTACCATGTAATTATATAAAGAGCATTCCACAGTTTGGTGTATACAGTGGGAAAGGGTGATTTGGGGGGAGACTGACAGGCCAAAGTTCAGCAGGAAAAATCCCAGAACCTTTACGTGCCCATCATCTCAGAGACGCACTATAGGGAGGCCTGTGTTCTGAGATGGACTCCATCCTATTACTGTCTTTCCTTATAGGGCAATAAGGAGTCAATTTAATCAACAAGGGAAGAGACTCTTTGGAACACAGATGACCTGGGTTTAGTTGGCAGCTTAGTACCTTAATGACTTACAGGACAATTATTGTTGCCTTTGATGTTATTGCATATTATCTTTGCCATTCCTAGATTAAAGTTTGATGAAACTCCTGGAACAGACACCAGAATAGTTAAGTACCTGATAAAGATGGCATTTCATATTGGAGAGAAAATTTTAATAAACATGCTAAGACGATTAGTTAATCATAAAAAGCATAAAGTCAGATTTCTGAAAGATTTAAGAGACAAATATAAGAAAATTAAATCATAAATAAGTCAGAAGAATATGTAGATAAATATTTATAAGATCTTTGGGCAAGGAGGAATATTTTAAGCATTGCATACAAAGGAAGAAACCACAAAGAGAAAAATTAACTTACTTGGCCACATAGAAATTAAGATTTTCTTCTTCATAAAATGGCATAAACAAAATTAAAAGACAAATGGCAAATTGGAAAATGGCAAATAAGAAAAAAAAACTTATTATCCTTATGTTTAAAGTATTCTTATAAATCTGTATTAGCAAGAGAATTAAAAATATAGACAAAGGATATTAGAAAAGCATTTCACCAAAGAATAAATTCAGACAGACACACCAAGCATATGAAAAATCATTTAACTACACATATAATTATGGAAATATGCATTATAAAAAAAAACTTTTTTTTTTTAATTTCATGTTGGCAAAAATTAGTGAATATATCTTCAGCCCCAGAATTGGCCAAGGCTGGGTTTGTAGACACAAAACACATGTGCTTGCATGCTTTAATCCTTCACTGAGGTTAAACATTACTAATTTATCTTAGCATTCTTTGCTGCTGTTTCCAGATGTGGTTTTGCAGTCCTTCTCAAAAAGGAACCCCAGGTCACCACTGCTAATGCTGGTACTCCAGATGAAATCTGATGGCCTTTCCTGAGCTAACGTGATGAGAGTCCAGCTGTTCTATGTCATTAGCCCTTGGTGGACGGATTCAATAATTTGAATGTTTTTTTCTTAAAAAACTATAATAATGACCATGTCCTTTATTTAGGAATCTTTTCTAAAGAAATAGAAATGAGCACAAATATGTATGAGGCTGAAAAGTATAGTACTAATTACAAAAGTGAAATGTTGGAATTATTTGAAACAACTCTAACAGATAAAAATGAGAGTGGTGAGATAAAGTATAGTAAAGGAATACAAAGAATATTTATATAGTGCTACACTTATATTTCAAATATTTAATATCATAAAAATGCTCAATATGTTCTATTAATATGGGAAAGGAGACATCATATAAACACTGATGTAATAAACTTTTTGAAAAAATGCACACAGAAAAGATGATAAAAAGAAATGCAAATATGTTAGTATGGTACAGTGTTTATCTTAGGGTAGAGCATTTGCTATTGATAGTTATTTTATTCATTATATTTTAAACTGCAGAATATAATTTATATCTATATCCAAAGATATAGGTAAATACTGCTAGACATATATATGTATATACATACATATATGTGATCATCTATATGTGATATATATGATATATAGATGATATACATGAAACACACACACACATAAATACACACACACACACACACACACACATACATATATACTTGGTATCTTAGGGCAACCTAATTTAATATTGTAAACTTTCTGAGATATTTATTTGTAATATAACCAAATTCTGGTTTTATACAAATAACAGTTTCCGATTACCTGTTGGGTATAAAGTATCCTAAAACTTACTGCATTAAACTAGAATGCATTAAAGGATTATGTATTATTACTTTTTGTGATTCTGTGGGTTGACTGGAATCAGTAGAGTGGTTCCACTTGGGATTTCATAGGTGACTGCATTTAGAGGCTGAGCCTGGCCCTACCTACAGGTTCAACTGATAGACATCCAGATGGCTTCTTTACTCTGTGTGGAACTCAGTGCATTTTCCTATGGTGCATTCCCCAAGAGAATAACCTGGACTTTTAATGTAGTGTCTCATGGTTTCAAGAGGTAGAAAGCAAAGACTGATGTATCTATTAAGAGTGATGACTGGACTATGGAATCAATTCTGCCATATTCTGATGGTCAAAACGAATCTAAGGTCAATCTACATTCAGAGGTAGAGACGTGGACACCACCTGTAGATAGAAGAATAGCAAGGTCATGTTGTAGAAAATCATGTGAAACAGATGATAAAGTATTATTATGAACCACTTTGGAAAAGATACTCTGTCACTCAATATTAGAAGTCAATCACTTTTAGGAAACTCCTCCCTAATCTTCCAATTTGTCTGCACCGTACCAAACTTCCTATTTCATCAAAGCGCTTTACTATGCTCAGTGAAGCTTAAGCTGATGTAAAATCTAAAACATTGGAATATCTCTCTTATTTCACTGCTTGATAAAGAACCCATTTTCAGTAGTTTAATTTATCCCTTAGGGAATGTGATTTAAACTTGAACAGTTTAAAAGTAAGGAACAAACTCTACTGACTCCTGTTCATCCTTTTAATTTATACCTTGTTTTTTCCAGCCAGATGTTTCTTATACTTAATTTGTTTAACAATATTCAGACTAGGAAACCATTCTAGCATTAAAATGATGCACCAAACACATCCACTTTATTTTCCATATCCTTGGCTCTTTCTAGATCTTCCCTACAGCCTTTAATATCCTTAATTTCTATTAAACCCAGAAGGACACCATGTTTGCCAGCAAAGGAAGAAAACTAAACATGTGACAATATTCTATATTCTTTCATTTTAAGGAGAAGGTCTGGAGGTATAATAAGCTCTCACAATCATGCACACCAGGAATTGCTTTAAGATAATGTCATACAGGCAACTTCTAAAATGGTCCCTAATTATCCCTGCCTCCAAATATTCATACTGGAAAGTAGAAATTCCTTCCACTTGAATGTAGGCTGTCCTTAATGACTCCCCCCAAAATAAGATACAGCAAAAGTTACGGGATGTCACTTTCAAGATTAGGTTACAAAAAGACTGTTTTACATGTTTTTCAGTTTCTTTCACTGTCTCCCTCTATTGCTCTGAGAAAAGCCGCTTGCCATGTTGTGAGATGTCCTTTGAAGAACCCACATGGCAAGATCTGACAAGGACCTGTATCACGTCAACAGCCTGTAGTGATCTTGGAAGTGGAGCTTCTGAAGACAGCCAGTGTCATGTGAGTGAATGTGTAAGCAATCCTCTGTCCATCAGGCCTTGAGAGGGCTGCAGTGCAGCCCTGGCCCACACCATGATTGCAGCCTGTGAGAAATCTTGAGTCCTAAAAACCCAGCGAGGTGACACCAAGAATTCCAAGCCATAGAAAATGTCAGATGCCAAATGTTTACTGCATGAAGTCACTGAGTTTGGGGGATCTTTACCATCACAGCAGAAATGAAGGCACTTAAAAACCCAGAGTGAAAGCCCTTCTCTTTGTTTAGAAAAACAAAGAAAAGGGAACTTATGGTCCAGAGTGTATTGAGGGAATCACCATTATGTTTTTTTCATTCTGTTTCCTTTTGCTTCTTCATCCTGGGATGTCTCAGTTGCATAGACTGTCCACAGAATGAGGAGCTAAGACTCTGGGGGATACCTTGGCTTTCTAACCACAGAACAAGAAAAAGAGCTATAGAAGCTAGAGAGTGTGTATGTTATGGGTAGGGGTGGGAAATTCCTGGGAGGAGACGGGTGGAAAAAAGTATCCCCTAATTTTTAACGTGAATTGACATAGGTCCTTACTCATGATCTGAAAATGCATGGAACAGATACAAAGAAGTATAGTTTTGAAAAGTGAACCAGAATATAAACCACCACCTATCTCCCAGAGTAATCCAATGCTGTGCATGCATGGAGCAGACCCAAACAGAATAGAAAGGATTTTGAAGATTATTAGAACTGCAACCTACAGGAAGAGAGAAAGAACTTGGGGTCCAAACCCAAATGAGTTAATTAATGGCTAAAACAAAACATAATTGCCATCTACAGAGGATTTTTGAATGACCAAGATACTCACAGTACAGTAGTCAATGTTTCCAGGATACAACTCAAAATTACATCAAAGAAAAAGAAAACTCTGATCACCTTTCAAGGGAGAAGATAATCAACAAATGCAAACCCTAAGATGGCCTGTGTTAGTCAGCTTTTGTGCTGCTGGGACCACAATATCTGACAAAAATAACTTAGAAGAGGAGACGTTTGTTTTGGTTCACACTTTCAAGAGGTCTCAGTCCAGGGTCAACTGACTCCATTGCTCTGGGTCCAAAGTGAGATAAAATATTATGACAGAAGAAGGCTGCTTACCTCCTGGCAGCGAGGAAGCAGATAGCCAGCTCAAGGAGCCAGGGACAAAATATGTCTTCCTCACAGCATGCCCCCAGTGACCCACTTTCTCCAACTTCTCCCTACCACCTATAGTTACTGAAAGGCCAATGACCACACCAGGACCAGAACTCAGCCAAGAAGTCTTTATTAAAAGCAGCGACTGCCACTAGCCAGAGAAGAGTCTGGTAGCAGCAGCAGGGGACTTGGGGTAGCTGGCTTAAGTACACCCATGAGGGTGCTTGTCGGAATTGGATTGGCTACTTCTAAGGGAAGCTAGTAACTTTGAGCTTAATTTTTAGAATTTTGTGTGTGCATTAAGGATTGGTCAGAGGTAGTTGTAAACAACATGATAAAGTGAAAGTTTTAAGGCTAGTGCCAGGCTGGGTGGGCCTCCTAGGAAATAGAAACTTACAATGAGCCAAGGTCAGCTGGCAGGCTGGGCAGCCTTGGGGAAATAGAAGCCTAACAATCCATCAGATTGGTGAATCTTCTTGTTAGGTTACAGCTCTCCTAATCTCATCATTTCACCTTTTGCATTAACACAGGAGCTTTTGTGGGATACCTTATTCCAAACCATAAAAGCCTAGGTATTTGAATTATCAGATAAAGGCATTGAAACAGTAATTATGAACATGATAAAAGGTAAAGGGGAAAACTCTAAAAATAAACAGAAAAGTAGAGGATTTAAGCAGAGAAACTATAAAAATGAATCAAACACAAATTAAAAACTAAAAAACATAATGTCTGAAATAAATGAAAAATTACTATAGGACTGAATGATGAGAGAGAGAACAGAAGAAAATTTAATTGAATTTCAAAGTATATAATAGAAATGATCAAATTTGAAGAACAAAATATTGAAAAGAAGATTAGGAGAAAAGAGAACACAGGCTTTGTCACCTGTAGGACAGTATTAAAATTCTAACATTAGTGTCATTAAGCTCTCTGAGGAAAGAGAAGAGATAGATTGGTGCAATAAACACTTTTGAAGAAATACAGGTGAACACTTCTTAAATTTTGTGAATTTAGGCATAAATGTACATATTCTAAAGTTTGAGAATCTTACATAGGTTAAACTCAAGGAAAACCACATCCAGACATATAAAAATCAAACTGCTGAACCAAGATTAAAATATCTATAGATAGAGAAGAGGAAAGCAGCCAGAGACAAATGACACTTTACATTTAGGGCAACAACAATTTGAATGACTTGATTTCTAATCAAAAACCATGAAGGGCAAAGATAGTGCAGAATCAACTTTGAAGTGGCAAAAGAATGGAATTGCCAAAGGAAACTCTTTTTTTTTTAGTTGTCACTTGGACCTTTTTAATTTATTTATTTATATGTGGTGCTGAGAATCGAACCCAGTGCCTCACACATGCTAGGCAAGTGCTCTACCTCTGAGCCACAACCCCAGCCCAAGCTTCCTTTTTTTTTTTTTTTTTTTTGGCGGTGCTGGAGATTGAACCCAGGGCCTTGTGCTTGACAGGTAAGTACTCTACCAACTGAGCTACCTCCCCAGCCCCAGGAAACTCTTAAAGATGTTTTAAAAAAAACTAAGCAAACAAAAGATCCAGTGAGAAACAAGGAACTCCAGAAAAAAGAAAGAGCACAGAAATGGTAAATATCAAAGTAAGTACAATAGCCTATTTTTTCCTTTTAAATTCTTCTACTAAGAATAGCTATCAAAAGCAAAAACAACTATCTGATGGATTTTCAATATAACTATTTATAAAGAAGGGGGCATAAAGGACCTTTGTGTTTGTAAGGCTTCCACATTTCCACATTCCAATTAAAATATATAGACTATCAGATTCAATGTCTAAAAGAGACTCAACTACATGTTGATGACAGGAAACCTGCTTTTGCTATAAATTTATGGACAGATAAAAGTAAAAGGTGGGAAAAAGATATTCAATAAACCACCAAAGGAAGACTGGAGTGGCTATATTAATATCAGAGCAGAAATCAGGATAAGGAATATTGACCTTCACCAAAATTCTCAGCAAGAATGCATGTTGCATTAGTGCACCTTTCCAGCTACTCTCTACATGGTCAGACCCTCAGGAAAGGGCCTTTCTGCATTCAGCAGCATCATAGATGTATCTGAGGCTTTGACTGATGCTCAGTTCAGCCTTCCCTTCCTCCCCCAGGTCTTCTGTGAATTTCCGTTTTGTGACTCAGCCCTTAACTACTGCTGCAGACCTTTCTGCGCTGCTACCATAACACAGCACAGAATTCTCCTTGTTAGGGTCTTGCAACATTGCACCCCCAAATAAGCCAATTATTAGTAGCATGTGACATGTCCCATGAGCTTTATTTCCTGCTCTGAAAGACCAACAGAGTTCTCAGAGGGACTGAGTTTCTGCCCAAATAATTGTGGCAGGGTTAGGACATTAAAAGAACATCTGCTATAGTTCTTGCCTCTAATTCAAGGAAGAACTCAATGTGTTTTATACAACTTATGTCTGTTAGAGTCTGGTTCATGGATTACCGTCTAGGGCCCCTCCTCTCTCTTTGGCTTTTCAGTTAGTGTTAGTTAATAAGGAAGGAAAATACATATACTAAAAGCATCGCTCTCATCTCTCTCTAAAAATGCTCAACAAATTTTTATCAATTTCTTCTTATTTTGGAGTGGTATCCCCAAACTGATACTGCCTGAGAGGGAGAAATATACACTCCCAGGTAGCCTCTTGCTCGTAGCTCGGTAGGCATGAGAAGAGTGCATTCCTGGCAACAATCTGGGAGCGCAAGAGCAATGGAGTGTGCAATAGATTCACTGGTGAAGCCAAAAAGTGGAAATGTTTGAACCTCCTAAGAGCCACCCCCATAGTTAATATGGATTTCTCCAAACCACCAAAGCTGGGCCTCGTCTCTCTCCCACACTCCCTGGGAATTCTGATTCCCATGATTCTGACCTTCCCTATGATTTAGGACCAGAAAGACACAGTTTTTGCAGAAGCCTTCTCTTAGTCACATGTGGACTCCCAGGCCTTATGTGATCCCCAACTTTCCATGAACACCTGAATGCTGATAATGCTGCACCCGTATGAGCTGAGAACATCCCCATCATTGCCCACTCCCCATAACCCAGAATTGGTGGCATGTGCTGACCTTGCTTCTCCAAACAAATTTGGCTCTTAGTTCCCTCTTCCCTACCTTTCTGCCTTTCCTACCATCTCCTCTGTCATATAATTACCCCTTTCTTTGAGCTCTACCTTTTCTCAAAACAGGTATTTCCCTTTTTGTTCTCTTGTTTCCTTTTCTAAATCCCTAGGATTATTAAACTTAGGGTTTGGTTTTTACTTCAAAATGTTTCCCACATCTGCAGCATTAATATCCCTCAGAGGATTCAGTGAGGAAAATAACTGTTAAGTGAAGTATGAAAACCTCCCCCGTAACAGATAAAGCAAAATGCCAGTCAGTGATTATTTCTGAGACACGTAATGACATCCAATACCTTGTAGTAATCCTGAGAATGATAGTCAGTATTGGTAGTCAATAAAATGAATTTGCAAAGTCTTTCACCTTGACAACACCAATTTTCAAACTTGAATGCACATTGGAATCACCTGAGGAATTTAAAAACATTAACACCTTTGTCCCACCCAAATATTCTGATTAGCTTGTGTAAGTTACAACCTAGACCTCAAGATTTTTAAAAGTTGTCTAGGGGACTCTATTGTGCATTCTCTATTCACAAATATATGATTGCAAACCAATCACTCTATTGTGATTCTCTTCATGGTGAACTTTTTAGTGTGATCAGAATCACCAGCAAATTTGACAAAACACAGATTGCTAGCTTTTTGGATTCTCTAGGTTTGAGGGGGACCAGAGAATTTCCTCCTTCTACCTCTCTATAACTTGCATATTCTGGGCATTTCATATAAATGGGATCCTGTAACAAGGGGTCTTTTGTGCCCACCTGCCTTCATTTAGCATAAGTTTTCTCCTTCGAGATAGAATTCAATTAGTGTTATATATTTTTTGTCTGGTGATATTTAAAATTTAACTTTCAGTTTTTGTATCTGTTCTTTTTTTCAAGTGTAAATAAAAATATCCTAAACAAAAAAGTAAAAGTAAGCCAGTGTCCTAGTTTGCATGTTGAATGTTTTCCAAAGCCCCTGGGTTAAAGGCTTGGTGGCACTATTGGAAGGTAGTAGAACCTTTAAGAGATAGGGCTTAGTGAGAAGGTCTTTAGGTCATTGGGGACCTGTCCTTGAAGGGGATTATGGACCCATTACCCATACCTTACCTTCTGGCTATGAGGTGAGGAGTTCTGTCCTATTATGTGTATGCTACCTTGCCATAGGACCAAAGCAATGGACTGAGACTGCCAAAATTGTGGGCCAAAATCCACCTACTCTCTTTAAAGTTTCACATTAGGTATTTTGTTTTAGTGATGGAAAGTTGACTAACAACCAGTAACTCACATTTTGCTTTGAAGTATATAATGAACAGTAACAAATTCAACTCTGGCAGAGAAACAGGAAGAATACGTGAGGATTCTGCTTGTGATCATTGGTTTGCAATCATATTGGTGGATCCTTCCAGTTCTCCTATTTGGGATTACAAGTTTACATGACTTTAAGTGCATTTTGTGGAGTTTGAACTTGAACAACTAGCACCTTATTAAAACACACCACAATCCCTATGAAGTTCTCCCAAGTTTTCTGATGATCTACTTCTGAGCAGGATCACTTGGAAGGAAAACACAAATGCCAAGAACCTTGAAATACAGGTACAAGTTTTGTGATACTTTTCAAAATTATGCTGGAAAAGTGCCAGAGTAAGAATTGGAACAAATCTCTTTCCCAACCCGGCTCAACAGAAGGGACCGTCATGTGAGTCCACGTATGTCATAAGAACTTACAGACCGGATACAAGGAGCCCAAGAGCCAGGTCATCGACCCAACACCAAGGTCAAGCTGTGTAGGTTTCTCATAAGACCAAACAACCCAAAACACAGTTGTGCTGAAGAGTTGGTTTATGAGTCTCACAGACTCACAGTTTCTGTCCCTTTCCTGATTGATCCATAAGATGAAGCTTCCTGGCAAGGAAAA
Source organism: Glaucomys volans (assembly GCA_020662805.1). Lineage (NCBI taxonomy): Eukaryota > Metazoa > Chordata > Mammalia > Rodentia > Sciuridae > Glaucomys > Glaucomys volans. Next base: position 1,538,924 of record JAJEJO010002589.1, read on the forward strand.
ACAGAACAGCTGCAGTCATGGGGACCATAACATGACACATGGGTCCAGGAGACAACTAGAGTGAATGTGTGCACTGTGCATACACAGCCTCGTCCTCAGGCTGTAGTCCTGGACTCCCTGTGGGCTGGGCACTATGTCCTACTCTCTGGTCCTTGCAAGGGCCAAGAGGTGCACCAGCATGCAAACCAGGCAGAGGCCGATGGGCCTGCTGGGGCTACAAAAACTAACCCCAGATCTTACCCTGTTATTGAAAATATTTTGGATACTGAAAAAACAAAAGAATTGGAATCTCCTGCACTCATGAATAATTGTTTGGGACCATTTTCAAAGAGATCTCTAATTTTGTTTTTGCTGACCACTTCAGATTTCTTTATTCTAAAGACTTAAACTTAGGGTAAGTAATTTTTATTCCTTCTATTCTTCAAGTATTGATTTTTACATGAATGACAAATCACTTTCAGAATTTGCAACTTTACTTAGGGCTTTAGTTATCTTGGAGAGTGAGGGTCTCATAACAGAATGGGGAAAAACATTTGGTTTCCATGGCTTACCTCATATTCACATTTGAAAACAATGGCTTCAGTTTTAGGAACTCCTAAATCTTTTTGAAACATTTGAATGTGAGATTCCCAAATTCCAAGACAATATGCCAAGAACCTAATAAAATGGTACTTTTGTGTAACTGAACCTCTAAGATTTTAGACTTCAGAGACAACAATAGAAGGAAAAATGGCAAGAACAATAACAACCAGGAAACGTGAAAGATTTAATAAATACTTATATTTATGTATTTTTATTAATTTTGGTAATTTCTAATATTAGAATAAAGTCATTTTCCAAAATCTAATTAGGAACATAACATTTAGTAGATTTCAGTAAAAATAAAATTAGTAATATGTAACTGCCTTTCTTTGAAATTAGGATTATTCTGATCAGCCTGAGAGTTCACATCCAGAGGTGTAGAGGCCATGGGCAATCCATGCAAGTTCATGATTTGATAGGATGACAATCCATCTGAGCTCTCTGGAAAGAACCTACTAGTTGTTGTTTCTTAAACACTTTTGTAAAAAAGGGGTGTAGAAATTGTTTTGAGAAGCTTATGAAAGCTATGAACGCTCTCTTTGGAAAACTTCAGAATTTTGCCTGGCGTTTCCAGAGTTTTCAGATTTCCTGAAGATCCCTGATAGAACTGAGGACCTCTAGAACCCAGGTTAATCACACAATTTGCACAGTGCTTGGCATGTAGTAAATTATAAATGTTGGTTATAATGATAATAAATAGCATTGTTTTGTGAGGTGAAAAATGGGGGAGAAACTGTTTATTTTCACGAATAGCATTTTATCGAAGTTACTGATTAATAAAGCTCCTTCCCAGAATCTGGCAACAGGCTGTCAACATTCATTATCAGTGTTTGCTCTTCTGAGTGCTCATTCTTTTCTGTTTCCACTCAACCACTTTTGGCAACCTGGAAGAGAATCCTTTTAGAAACTCCTGTTTGTTATTTACTTTGTACCAAGCACACTAAGAAGCAGTTTACCTGATAAACTCATTTAACCCAAACAAATCACAACAGTTTTTACTTTAGACTTCTTGTAGCTTGCAATAGACCTGCAGGCTTTAGTGTGGCAGGGACGGTTTATATCAGGAAGTGAAAAATGTACAGAACTCAATCATGTTTTTCACAAATTCTCTTTCATTGACCAAATAATTACTGAAAATTTGTTCCAGAGTCTTGCAACAGTATGTTCATATTACTTTTCAGTGTTTGCTAGTTTGGATTGTCATTGTAATCTGGTTTCCATTGCTTAAGTTTTATTGGGAACTCTGGACATGATAAAGTAAGGACAGCTAGCCAGAGGCCATTCTAACCCTTCTCTCCACCATTGTGACTAAACTGTCATTCCCATGGCATGGCACCATTCTTGCCTTCTTCACTTCTTCACTATCTTTGGTCTACCCAAGACTCTGCTACCTGGATTACAAACCTAGCCTTATTTTATGTTTTATACCTGCATACTTTTTATTTTTCTTTCAGCTCGATTTCATACTAAACATGAAATTAGCTAGAAAATTGCCACTTGAAAGTATTAATAGAAAGGTATGATGAAGAGAACATGGTTTTAGAAAGTAGTCTTTAACTGATAGCAAAAATTATGATATCCAAACTTATTTGACAAATGTTTGCCATTGAGGTCAATAGGCAATGAACACTTCATACTGTTATCATCTGCATTCTCTTCCTGATCCTCCAGGCTTCTTCCTTTTTCTCCTACCATTTAAAAACTCTCTTTATGCCCATTCCTGGGTCTAGCCTCATATTTTCATGCTCCACACATTGTCTCATCCATTCTCAAGTATTCATGCAAAGCAATTCTACATTTCTAGTCCAGGCTTCTTTTTAGAACCTTGATTTATTTAATCATTTCCAGTGTGGATCCATCATCCAGTTTCCTATGGACATCTCAAATTCAAGAGTGTGTCCAAAATGAAGTCATCCCCAGTGGTCCTTCTGTCTCCTCTCCTATTCATTTCCTGCCCCTCACTCACCCATACAGAATTAACTTCTGATGTTTCTGACAACCTCATAATGATTATTTGCTTCAGTCAATCCATGCAAAATTCTGAATCACCTATTTTTATGATCCATGTGGTATTTTCACTCATTAACCATCTTCTTCTGCATATGTAAGTATGAATAATAGCATCCATTTACCTCAGCAGGGTTTTTGCAACTATTTTAAAGCCTTTCAAATATATTTTATGTGACTAAAAGGATGAAGATGTTTTGAATGAGTTTAAGTACAAAATGCAACACTTCCCAATTTTGCTTTTTTTTAAAATTTGGCTTAGAAAATGTTGATATTTTTATGCAAGCCATCTGGCTCTAGGAGATGTTGTGTGTTTTTGATAATTATCATCTGTGATAATTATTATTTGCATCTTCAGGAATTACTTAAGGAGTTCTATTTGCTAAATTTGTTTTCCCTTCTCTTTTACTGACAATATATTACAACTAACTGGCAATTCAAAACAAAATTTGGCAAGATATATTTATGCAGTTTGAAGTGAACATCACAGATACCAAATGATCAAATTGAAACATGAATAGCTGTGGATGACTCAGATATTTCCTTGACTTACTGCCTTTTATTTGGATGTAATTTCCTTCCATCTTTAAGAAATCCTTTAGCACCATCTGCTCCTGCCATACTTTGGCATGCTTAAAAAAATTTCAATTTCAGACTCTGCAGATTTGAAGTACCTCCATGGAAGTTTCTTAAAGAAAACAAATAGAAAGAATTTCCACTCCTCCCAACTTGTTTCTTAATAAACAGCAAATGAATTACTCAAGAAGCATGGGGCTGTCTGAATGTTTTGTTATAGTCACATACTTGCTTTCTGATTTTCCCATGGAAATTCTGGTTATATTATGCCCGAGGAAACAGTATTTCATGTGCTCTATGAGCATAATCTATGCAATCATTTTCCTTTAAAATATGCAGATCTAATTTTATAATCCAAATTTGAAATTGTGATAAATTCTCATTCATTTCATGGATAAGCAAACATTTAATAAATGAGCAGATTACCAAAACAATGTCTGCAAGGCAAGTTGGTAAACCAGCCAAAGCAGACTTACCAGTAAAAAAGATTCCAGTAAAGTAATGCATTTCCCCCTCTATGAAACTGAAGCACACCCTTACAGAAACTAGACTTTTCCAACTTTTGACAGCAGGAATGAAAAATCAAGTGGCTCCCTCTTTCAATATGTACAACTCCAAATTACCCATATTGATTTGGAAATCTAAATAAGTGGTATTAAGATAGTAATACTGAAATCATAGAAGAATGAATAGTGATAGGCCAATAGCCCCCCAGGAAAGTTCAAAGAGAGGTGTTGAACTATATGCAAATGCATATTCATCCCCTTAGTCACTTTTTCAATATAAATCAAACACTTGCAGCTTGATTTTATATCAACTTCTGTAATGAATCAATAATTGCTATCGTTTTTAAATAAAATTTGTCCATCATCTTGTAGATGTAACTAGTCTCCCTTCCTCCGGTATTTTAATTCATTTTTTACACACTAGCCAGAGTTAGCTTTGTAAAATTCTAGGGTGTTGTATGGTAAAGCTCCAACTCCTTGGTGTGGTTCGCAATGCTCCTTATTGTCTCTGCTTGCTTCTCAGGCCTTGACCATCATGCTCACTCTGGCATTTGCACGCTCTTTCCTCTGTCTTATATGGTCTCTCTTGTCTTGCCTCACTCTTTTCCCTTACCCTTTAATTTCTGGCCTTATCATCTTTCTTAGGAAAACCTTCCCCAAAGGCTGGTCGAAGGAACCTCCTGGGAACTGCAGAACGCCAGAACACTGTGCTTCCCACAGCCAATTATTTACTTCTTCATCTCTTCTACCAGACTGTACCCTCCTGGAGGGCAGGGAATATACCTCACTTTTTCTGGAATCCTCAGCACATGAAATAGTGCTTTGACACATCTTAGTGGTCATTTACTGAATGAGTAAGTGGGAGAGTGAACAGCATTCTTTCCCTCCATGTGGTGGAGGTCACTTACAGGAGCGAGTGAGTGAGGTGCAGGGAGTGCCCTTCAGCCTCTCTGTGTTCCTACATGCGTTCATGTATTTGGTGATAAATGTGCACACTTAACCATACTCTCTTTTCCCTCTCACACAACACTTCTAATTTACTAATAAAATGCTTCAGGCAGAAATCATCAATATCTCAATTTTTCTAATCAAGAGGATTATACAACTTATTCCTATTTGGATGCATTATGATGGATCAAAATGCAAGTTAGCTCCAAAATCAAGTCTTTTTTTTTTTATTGTTTTGGAAGCAGGATAAGAAGTAAAAGTTAATTAATATAGAGAAATACACATGCTCAGTAGAGTTTAGAATTGTGTTTGTCTAGATAAATTATTTTGCCCTACACAGTTTAACATTTAAGTAGTATTGCACTTGTAAAATATTTTATTCATAAATGAAAAATTTAAGTTCTCTGAACTAACATACAACCTTAACATACAATCTAACAGAGATGTTCTTATTCTCAATTAGATCACTGAAATTGATTGTATTTTATCAATGCTCTCATAAACTCTTGGGCTTATTTAGCAATTATATCATTTTTCTACTTTCTGCATCATAGTAATTTTGTGACTTGTTTCCAATTAATAATAGATTGAGACTGTGATCAAGTTTACTTCAGAGGTAATTCTAAAACAGCAATTGTCTCACTAAAGTGTTTTTCCCATTATTTTAAAATTAGTTTCATTGAAGTATAACTTACAAATATTAAAACCCGTCATTTAAAGTATGCCATCCAATGAGCTTTGACATGTTTTTGATATGAATATAACACTCCAGTGTTATGACATGATTTAAAACTATATCTATAAATTCTAAGATAAATCTACAAATAAGCATACATCTATGCATATCTGCCTGCGAAGAATTTATATCAAATGCTAACAGCAGATATCTATGGTTGGATTCTATTTTCATTTTGTACTTTTCTATATTTTCCTAAACTCTGAGAATGAACAGATCAAAAAAAAAATAATTATAGCATTTTTACACATAAAAAGAGCAGATAAGTTAATGACATTATTCAAGAGAAAGATTAGTAGATATAAATGTTCTGTTTTTGACTAGCTTCAAAATTCTGTAACTTTGTGATTTCCCAATTGTAATGGCAAAAATATATATTTTTAATCTATACTAAACATAGTTAGGATTCAAGTAGAAAGAACTGCCAATTTTTCTTTCATAATTAATAATTACTAAAAAACTTTATGATATGACTTAGGTCATAATGCCAGGCAAATGCATTGTACATAGCAGGCACTCAGTATTCAATGAACAAATCCATCAACAGGTCAATGAATGGTAACCGAAGTTTGTTTATTAAAGGTCCGTCTTTGCTGCCCTCCAGTGGCTCCCAGGCTTAACTCCAAAGGACTGGAGAGAAAATCAAATGTCTTCTGTTCCCAGATCCTTATTTGAGAGGACTATGACTTGTGGACTTGGTAATTTTCACAGACAGAGTTTTATATTTATGTTCTTAGATATATATGTTCTTAGATATATCTTGGAAGATAGGGACCAAATCCCTAAGGTCAAACACATATCCATTTGCGGAAGTTTAAGCCAGAGTAATGGTGATAGATGATGTTGATAAAAACTAACATTAGCTCATTCACAGTTTAAAGAGATTTTTCATTTGTGTTATCATATAAAACGCTTAATATTTGTGGTAATAATCACAACTCTTTTATGATCAACAACTCTGACCTCTTAACATATGAAGTGAGTGATGGGTTGGTGTTATCCTGTGCCATTCGGCATGAAATTGCACATCCATGACACACCTTATGAGCAACCTGATTCTCTGAACTTACAAACAACCTAACAGAAGTGTTTATTTGGCACCAAATATCATTAAATATCTTCTTCAATCTTGTGAATTTTAGAATTATATTTGCATTTCCCTGATCTATGACCATTACATCCTGAATTCATTTGATCTCTCTTGTGGGCACAGGAGAAAACCTTTCGGTATCCAGGAAAATGGGCTATCTGACATTTGTTTTGATCTAATTCCAGGTCTCCTCGAATTCAGACCTCATCCTGGGATTTTAGATAGTGATGTCCTATAGAGTTATCTTAGACAAGTTATCAAAATGCTTTACATTCACCTGTTATTGTAGTTCTTCTGGAATATTCTTTTGTTTTAACAAGGAAGACTTTCAGTTCCTTCCTAGATGGCTACTTACCTCTAGTAATTGGTATGATTATTTCCATCCTTTTGCTCATCTGCAGCCTGTCTTTTTAGATTATCATGTCTTACTACTTAAGCAATTTCTTCTCTTTGTACAGTATCTCCCATTTCTCCTTCATAACAGTGAACACTTGCATCTTTCCTATTCTCAAGTAGATCCCTGAAATTGGATGTATTTTATCAATGCTCTCAAAAAATCTTGGGCTCATTTAACAATTGTATCATTTTTCTACTTCGTGCATCATAGTAATTTTGCGACATGTTTTCCATTAATTATAGATTGAGACTGTGATAAAGTTTACTTTAGAGCTAATTCTAAAAGAGCAATTGTCTCACTAAAGTATCTTTGCCATTATTTTAAAATTAGTTTCATTGACGTGTAACTTACAAATATTAAAACTCATCATTTTAAGTATGCCATCCGATGAGCTTTGACAAATGTTCCCAATTGTGCACCCACCATCACAATCAAGACATCTGACACTTCCACCATGCCAAAATAATTTCCTAATGACTCGCAAGACTGATACCCTCTACCTGGTCCTACCCCAGGCAACCACTGCTCTACTGCCTGTGGTGGTACCTTGGCCTTTGCTTGAGCATCATAGTAATGGAAGCAAACAGCCTGTGGACTTCTGTGCACAGCTTCTTTCACTTAGCATAATATGCTTCTGAAATTTGTACATGCAGTTTGGTGCATTCACAGTTCACTGCTTCTCCAAAGCATTTTTTATAATAGTAAAGCATCAGAAGAAAACAATGAATTCAAATGTCCAAACAAGGGATGTATTATATGAATCCAGAACCATTATAAAATGTAGTATTATTCAGTAACTAAAATTGTGTTTAAAATTTTATGTGCCTTTGACAAGTCTATAAAATATCAAGTTGCAAGTAAAATTATAAAATGTTTTATAAATAAAAAGAAGAAAAACAAAGGAAGAAGTATGTGCAGTATTTTTCCACTTAAAAAATGGACATGCATGTATATATTGTGTGTGTTTATGTGTTACATATATTCACACATAAATGTCTGAAAGATTATATCCTAACAGTGATTTTATATGGGATTTTATTGTTATTATCTGGATCTAAAATTAAAAATATGCCCTCTCTCATTATCCTTCATGAGTCTTTAACCTAATCCAACTGTGTCTTAAACTTCATCATATACTTAATGGTTTCCTTAACATGTCTGTACATTTTGTTGTGATGGTATTCTTCTATTATCTCCCATTAGTTGTTAACAGAAAATTTTGAGAATTGGACTATTAAGATAATTTTATCAACCAATTGACATTATTGAATCAGGCAGAACTTCAGAAAAGTACTGTGTCATAATTTATTTAATAGAGTTGCAGCCATGATATTCGTTTTTAGTCTGATAAACATTATTGGAATCTTAGGCATACCCTGTCACCTTTGGCTTGGTTTCAACCTCCCTTCTCTGGGTCCTTGTTTGCTACATTGCTTACTGGTTCTTCATCTCACTAACCAAAAACCCTAACATAACCTGTAGCTGTTGACCCTGATAAAACCTAACAGTCTACATCAGAGTCAAGCTTCCCCCTTCAGGTGCATTTTCTTTAAACTAGTCAATCCATAACTACGGAGGGTATGTTAGTCAGTTTTTTGCCACTATGATCAAAATGCCTGAGAGGAACAACTTAGAGGAAGAAAAGTTTATTTGGGGCTCATGGTTTCAGAGGCTCAGTCTATGGTTGGTCAACTCCAGTGCTCTGAGTCTGAGGTATGGCAAAACATTATGGTAGAAGGGTGTGAGGGAACAAAGATGCTCAGCTTGTGACAGGAAGGAGAGAGAAAGAGATAGAGGGGGGGAGGGAGAGAGAGAGAATGAGGTGTCAGGGACATAATACAAGCCCCAAAGACATACCCCGAGTAACCTACTTCCTCCAGCCACACCCCATCTGCTATAGTTACCACCCAGTACAATAGTCTTTTCAAATTATTAATATATCAAATGGATTATTTCACAGCTTTCATAATATAATCATTTCAACTCTGAACCTCCCTGCATTCTTCTATCACATGGACTTTTGGGGGACACCTAATATCCAAACTACAACAGAGGGAAAGCCTACAGATAGCACTCATGAATAAAAGCACAGTCCCACGGGCTCATCTGTCTTCCCATAGTCCTCCCCGTCCCTACCTCTCTTCTCTCTCTCCACATCTCTCCCTTTCTCTTTTCCCTCTCTCCTCCACCCTCTTCTTTCTCTTCCCCTTCCTCTTTCCTTCTCTTCTCCCTTCCTCTCCGTCTGCTTCCTTTTCTCTCCTACTCTCCCTCTCTTCCCCTCCCCACCTCCAGATTTCCCTTAAGCCTTCTATTCTCACCCCTCACATCTCTGGGATCTGTAAGTAACACATTCTTATTTGGTGCATTTCAGTTTCCCCTCCTCATTGCCTCTTACTTGACTAACTTTCCCCATCAGGGCTCTCCTGGAGAAGGACTATCTTGGTGTATGGACACTCTCAAGAGAGACCTCAACACCAAAGTATAAAGAAACTGTAACAATAAAACTCATAACATGTTGCATTTGAGAAATGCATGGAAGGAAACACTTCCTTCAAACCTCTTGCTTTTAAACAAAAAAAAATCATAAATTCTGATGATGTGACAAGACAGGGACTTGGGCTGGAGGCTATAAATTGTGGGACAATGATTAGAAAATATTTGGAGGGAACCAATGGAAGACAGTAATTATTTTAATAGATTAGTTTGCACAGATTAATTTTGGCATTGACTCCCAGTCTCTGGTGATAAGAATATTCTTCTCTTACTGGTACACAAAGGGTACCTTTCTTGTGGGAGATTTATGACCTTCTTGTAGGTAGAAAAAGGAAGGTCAGTGATTTCTCCTTGCATCTGCTGTTTCTCAAGCTGTTTCTCCAGCTCTAAATAATCAGTATACCAAAGCAGAGTATCTCAGGGCAACACGTTCTGAACTCTTTCAGAAGCAGTAGGCATAAAACAAGATAAATAGATACATTAAGATGTTTGTCATTGAGACCTTAGAGAGAGACACACAAAAAGGAATCAACCAAACGGTGCAATGCATTCCATTATGGTTGCAACAAAGGTAAAACAGGAACACAATGAGAATTTGACCTAACAGAGTCAAAGAGGATTAATTTCTCAATGTCCTGCACAGGAGGACTTCTTTAACACAGCACCACACACACTATCCACAAAGAAAAATACTGACAGATTTCTAAGTATACAATTGTTAAAATATTCTTTTGGGATATGATGCTTCATGAACAAAGCTTCAAAGAAAAATGGTAGGAAGAAAATAGTTGCAATGTATGCAAGGAAAGGAATTAATATTTTGATAGACAAAAATACTCTTCCAAATCAATAAGCTAAAGCAAAATGACTGAAAAAAATGAACAAAGGATTCATGCAGACAATTCATAGAATCACAAATAGTATAGGAATATGAAAAGCAGATAATCTTCTCTAATAACTTAGAAATTCACATTATATCCAAAGCCAATACAAACAGTGTCCTAATAGTAAGAAGAGAAGAGACAGAGGCACATAGGGGAGAGAAGTTCATGCTAAGGCAGAAGCAGAGATTGAAGTGATGATCCTAGTAACCAAGGAACCCAATGATTGCTGGCAACCACTAGAAACTGGAAGAGGCAAGGAAGAATCCTCTTCTAGAACCTTCAGAGAGAGAGAGAGAGAGCGAGCATGGCACCTTGTCAAATTATGGGTTTCAGACTTTTTTCTCCAGTGCTGTTAGAGAATAAATTGCTGTGTTTTTCTTTTTGTTTTTTGTTGTTTTTTTTTTAAGCCATAAAGTTTGTGGTACTTGTTATAGCAGCTCTAGGAGACTAATACACTTACAGTCTTTGGGAAATTATTGATTTGGTGTTGTTTTTATTCAGTTCTTAATTTTGTACTTTTTTACTTTCTTCTTTTTTTCTTAAGTTACCAGTATTTTGTGTATTGTTTTGTTTTCCCCCAAGATGGGAATTTTATTTGTGAATTAGATTTCATTTATTTTTTTATTCTAAGCCTTTGCAATGCCTGTTTTTCTTTATCATTTCCTGGCTTACTTTTGTCTTCAGTCTATTTCGTTATTTATCTGGGATTTTTAAAAAATATTAGTTAGTTCTACTGTTGAATTTTTCTTCTTCTGAAACACCTGCTATATATTAATTAGTTTTACTTACCTGAAGACTATTTCAGCCACTTTCTTTGACATTTTAAAAAAATTTTTCTATATTTTATTTTCATTATCTTGGTTATTTTCTTACTTTTATTCTTTGCCCTTTATTACATTTTTATTTATAACTTTTCTTTCTCAGATGCCCTATAATATAGTCTTTATTTCTTACATAATTCCTCTCAAATTCAATCAACTCTCATTTTATTTCTCCTGTTCTTGACTTCTAAATTTTGAATGCAAGGTGTTTATTTTCTTCATATTCCCAAATGCTTGTTTGAGAATATTTAATTCAGTTTAGAATATTGTGTTACAGTTTCTTTCTGTTTTTCTTTCTTTCTTTCTTTCTTTCTTTCTTTCTTTCTTTCTTTCTTTTTTTTAATTCTGTGTGGGGGAAAATGTTTCTCAGATAAACCGCTTTGATTTTAAATTAGATTTCCCTTTAATAGTAATTCAGACAAAGACTGTGTGTCTACTTGGGTATTGTATACAGTTCTTAATTCAAAGTGCAGCCTTCTGTCAGTAGGGTGAAGTATGATTTCTTTCTGGATGGCCTTTGCTTTTCTTTAGGAGGTGAGGAGAAGGGTCATGGATTATTTGATAGCTTTACTTCCTTCTGTCTTCCAGATTCTTTCTTAAAGTTTCCTCTGTCAACTCTTATCTCTCTGAAAGATTTACTCTTAAAATTGCCTCCTCTTATCCCATGTACATTTTTAACTCCTTTTCAGAAGGTCAGTACTCTTTAAATATTTTTATATCCAAGGTTGATTTTCACTCTCTATAGGTAATTTTGAGTCAAACTTAGATCCCCTTCTCTCCTTCATTCAGTTTTTACCCAAACTGTTCGAACTCTCCGTGAACTCCTCTGTCCTGAGTGTGAGAGATGGTTCAGGGGGATTTTGTTTCCATTTTTCTAATTTTACAGGTGATATAAAGTTTGCACATCCTCTACTAATGGAAGTGGTTTTGCCGAAGGCAAGAGTTTTGCATGTTGTAATGGCTCTTGTTGTTCTTTAGGAGACAAGCTGGAAGTCTGAATTGTCACCATGGCCACTGCCTTGGATTTGTAAAATCCCCCCAATTTTATTAAGTGGTAGACTTTAATATATTTTCAACTTAATTAAAAACAACTGAACATGATTTGTGGTTTTAAAAGCAAACAGTTCCATCAAAAGGTCTGGGGATATAGCTCAGTTGGTAGAGTGCCTGCCTCGCAAACACAAGGCCCTGGGTTCAATCCCCAGCACTGCAAAAAAACAAAACAAAAAACAGTTCCATCAAGCAACACAAAATGCTTCTCAGTAAATTCAGATTATAGCAACAGGGCCCACAATTAGGCCTTTACCTGATACTTTCATGTAACATTAATGGCTGAGGGAAAACACGCAGAGCTCCTCTGACCAGATTCACTTTTGTCTTCTCTGTAAAGGAAATAATTATCCAGTGGAAAAATCTGGGAAAAGATCTTTCTTGGAAGATGACTAGAACTACTGACAGGCAATGACAGAGATAAGGGCGCTGAGGTAAATGGAATGAGTTTAGGTCTTTAGCCTGTGCTGAGAGAATTTGTTCAGAGGATGGCAGAATCACCCTGGTGATCTTTGGAGATGTCAAGGGACATGAGACAGTTGCGGGAGACTCCAAGTGGGTCCATTTTAAGTTTTCGAGTATAACAACTTGGATTTTGAGCCTACGTAGGGTTATAGATTTCAGAGCTGCTAAGATGAAACACTGGTTTGACCGCAGCTTCATTGTCAGCTAGATGAACTTTCTTTGATAGCTGAATAGATTTTGGAATTATTGTAAACATGGTACATCTGTAATTGAGAAGACATTTGACCAATCTTTTATTACATTCTTGCAGACAAAATGGAAAATTAGGCTGTATGACAATATCCTCTGTTCTTTACTATTTCCTCTAAGTGCTAGACATATCTGTGCATCAGATACTCACCCTCCCATATAAGATATCCATTAACATGCTCTTTTCTACTCTCATCCTGAATAATTTTCCACATTGTTAACCCAGCTTCTGATCAAATTCATTTTCCTATTTATTGTTTGCTAATTAAAGAATCCACTTTGCCTTAAATCTTGGAACTAGTGTTCATTACAGTTTTCTAGCTGGCATGTACACTTGGCTATGAATTCACATTCCCTTTGATATCTTTTTTAAAAATATTTTTTAGTTGTCAGTGGACCTTTGTTTTATTTACTTATTTTTATGTGGTGCTGTGAATCGAACCCAGTGCCTCATACATGCCAGGTAAGCACTCTACCACTGAGCCAGAACCCCAGCCCCTCTTTGATATCTTTTATAAAAAAAAAAAAAAAAAAAAAAAGAAGGAATATAAATTGAAGATGACAAAACTCCAGGGCAAAATTAAGGACTAAAAGAATGGTAGAGTCCATGCTTAGATTTTGAAAAGCATTTTAATGGCACCATATGTGAGATTTAAACTAAGTTTCACAAGATTTCTTCTTTAATGTTTTATGATGTTTGTCATAACTCCTCACTGTCCTTAGTTCTGAACATTTTTTTCTGAAGAAACACTCCCAAGATGATCAGCAGATGGCACTGCTAACTTGAAGAACCAATTCTTAGAAAAAATTGGAGACAATTTTTAAATGATTAAAAGTCAATAATTTCACTGCACATGTAGATTATGAAAACTGAGAAAATAAACCAGGTAGAAGAAACTTTAATTTTTCCATAATTACAGATGAAATAAGAATTAATATTTTTAATGTATTGCCAAGTTTCGTATACATGTTAAACAAAAATGGAATATATCCTCCAGGAGCTTACTAACTGGGCTTCAGAAATGAATGCTGTATCATAAACACGTTACCGTGTTAAGTCTTTCTCAGTAGCATGATTTCCTATGGTTGTACAAATTATATCATAATTTAGTTAACAGGACCTGTCATAGGAAATTCAGGTTATCCCAAGATCTTCTTCTCATAAACAACACTGTCATGAACATCCTTGTGCCTAATTCCTCATTCATATGTCCCATATTTAAATGTCCTCACAGGACAAATTCTAAAAGAACTTCTGTATTAAAATAATTTTTAAAGCATTAGTTTCAAGTTGATCTCAAGAAAGACTGGAATAATGTACATTCTCCTTTTTCCTTTGACATATGCATTGAATATTATACTAAGGACTCACTAGTCTCAAAGAGGTACAAAACATAATTTCTTAAATAATATATCTGATTATAGGTTTATGATACACTTGATTTTTTAAAATTTTATATTCATATCTTTTAACTATTAAAGTATTCAAAGTAATAATTTCTCTTCTTATTTTGTGAGCATTCTTTATATATTAAAGTTCTTATTGCAATTAAGGTTATCCTGAATATCCTGAATATGCCATTGATTCAAATGTTACTTGGAAGAGCATTTATTTTACTTTATGAAGAGCATATCTATATGTTTTTAAAGTTTATTGAACTTTTCTTTGAGAGTTATTTTAAGGTTAATTTTAATAAATGTCTCACAGGGATGAGTATATATTTCTATGATATGGATTGGAATACAAGTTTTACAACCATGTTACATTTCTCAGATTCTCTATAAAATGTTATATATTTTTTGGCCACTAAATTCTCATGGAAAATAGATGCTAAGATGCTGGAGTTGTGGCTCAGTGGTAGAGCACTTGCCTGGCATGTATGAGGCCCTGGGTTTGATCCCAGCACCACATATAAATAAATAAAATAAAAGGATTCATTAACAACCAAAGAATAAAAAAAAGAGGTGTTAAGATCTTCAACAATTATATATTTTTAAATTTACATATTTTTCTTTATATATTTTATCATTGCATCATTTGATACATTAAAGTTTGTATTTCAGTGTGATTTTTGCATTTTGATTTTTTGAAAAGCTCTTTGTCTTATTCCAGCTATTTTTCTTTTTTTGAAAACTCAAATTACACTTAGCCCACTTCCCAATTAGCATATGAATTTCTGTGTATATTAATGTATTGATTAATGCATGCTCCCAAAGTGACCTTTTCTATAAGCTTTAAATGTTTTCTTCCTAATATGGCCTCCCTTTTTTCAATAGCTTCCTTCAAAGCACAGCCCCATGAAGCACAGGTCCATGACATCACATGCTGTGTATTTATGGGATCTGAATTACATAACATAAATGCTATAAAGGTGATTGCTGAGTGACTCATATACTCTCAATCTTTAGGGAGCTGCCTAATCAAAATAGAACCATTTCCCATTTAAGTGAGTGGTTTTGGAAAAATAATGGCATGCACTTAATGACCGAGTTTTCAGGAATAACTGAAAAATTTAAAGCAAAGAATAGGTCTATTTACACATCAAAAATCCATTAGAGATAGATATAATTATTATTATAATTACTATTATTATCATCATCATTATCATTATTACCACCACCACCACTACTACTATTAGAACATTTTTGAAAGGAGGAAACAGAAAGCTTAAGTTACTTGCCCCAAATAAGACAGCCAGGATTCAAAACCACACAGCAAAAATATCTATTTGTGGTTTTACTTCCATAACTAAGCCAAGAAAAAGAGGCAATTTAAAAAAAGAAAAAAGAAAAAAGCTCAAAGTGCTTATTTTATTTAAAACTCTGTAAAATGCTATGATAGAGCACAGCTTGTTGCCCTGTGGCTAGGATCCCCTGTGGCAGCACCTAGGCATCTGCAGTGACTGTTGTACTGACAGCTTAGGGAGCATTAGATGATAGTCCCTTTGATAGGCCCCAGGACATTATTACAGGGAGCAATAGAAGTGGTGATGGTGATGAAGGGCTTTTACAACTGAGGTCTGGCATCTTGTCGCATAGAAAAGACTTCTGCCACAAAGGAAGATAATAACAGATATGGGGGTAGTAGAAGAGACTCAGTAGTGAATTTAAGTTGACACCCCACCCACCCTCCCATCCCAGGGAGCCAATGAGTGCAATAGATTCTACAAAAGGCCTTTTGCTACCTGAGGCAATGGAGTTTAAAAACAGAAAAATTTGCATATCTCTTGACAAATTCCTACTTCTCTGCTTCTACCACTCTGCTGATATGGCCTACAGAAAACAGGATTCTTCTACTAAGATGGAGAAACTGTGTTGGGATGGCAAAGTCAGTATAAAGGAGGTATTTGCATTCATGATATCAAGGGATTAATTTGCATAGTCCTAATTCAAACCTGGCCTGCAATGCCAGGTGAGAGCTAGAATCCAGTAAACCTCATTCTGAATTGATTAGTTCTTTGACTAAAACAATCTGCAAATAATGAAAACTCAACAGAACTTGGAGGGAAGCTATTGCAGGATTTAGAAAAATCCACTCCTGGGTGACACACTGCAGATTTTTATGGAGGATTATTTACTATAGTTTGGATCTGGACTATTCCCCAAAAGTCCATAACTAAAAAGCTTGGTCACCAGGCTGTGGGAGATGGTGGAACCTTTAGGGAGTTGGGTCTCATTGGAGGAAGGTAGGTGGTTGGGGACATGCCCTTGAAGGTGATATGGGGGACTGTGGCCCCTTCCAGTTTCTCTTTACTTCATGGTCACCGTGCGGTCAACAGACTTGGTCAACCACATGCTCCCACCATGATGGAGTATACCACCAAAGGCCCAAAGCAATGGTATCAAGTGACAATGAACTGAAACCTCTAAAATTGTGGGCCAAAATAAACTTTTCATCCTTGTAAGTTGATTATCTCAGGCATTTGTCTCAAAGAAGGAAGGCAACTAACACACCTCTATTAAACTAGTCAGCAGGAGTACCTCTAATTTCACCAGCAGAGTTGCAGCTCAAGCTCAGCCAACGGTCTTGAGCTTTGTGGGATCTGAGAGCGAGCCATGGAGGAGCCACCAATGGTGACCGCAGACTTCATATATTCCAGGTGACACTGATTCAAAGTAAAACTAGACTCTGTCTTATGGATAATATTAGTCGCAAATAGGCCCAAAGATATTTCCAATTTTAAAGGTAATGGAATACTATAGGAGTAACTGAGCAAAAACAAAACAAGACAGGTGATTTTCAATGGCACACATATTAGATTTCCTCAAACTTATAACAGGGAACAATAACGAAAACTCCGCACTCAGTCCATATCCTTTTATAACTGTAGGCTTCAGTAGACAATCTTTGATGTGCAAAGCCTCAGAAAATATACCCATTCTTGAAAAAAGAAAAAAAAACCTATTTTAACCAACAAAAAAATTAAGATGATTTTGTGACATATAGAACTGATGAATAATGTATAGAGCTAACTACAAAATGTCATAAGCACATCTACAAAAATGCACATAAATGTGAAAAGCATATAGAAATGTTTGTTTATAGATTATATTTGTATATGTATTCAAGAGTAAAATAGAAACATTGTGGATAATTTAGGGGATCAAAAAAGTATAAAGAAAAAGGTATTTGTAATTATACCTCTGAGAGAAAATACCTAATATTCCAGGATATTTCTTCTTTCTATATGAGATCAAGTATGCAAACTTGCATAGTATAAACAAATTTTTTCTTACATATTAAAAACTCAGTGACTCAAAATCCAGTTTTCTAAAATTCTAAAATCATGTATTAATATATCTATATAATGTTACATGTTATAATTTCAAATTTCCTTTCAATTTCCTTTCAGGAGCTTTTAGATCATCTGTACATTTTGGCGATTATTATGACATAGAAATAAATCTCTTCTATAGCTCTAAACTGGATAGAGTCCTAAATGTGGGATTGGTTGGGACAAAGGTATTGTCTTCATGAAGCTTTTGATAAAAATTTCTCATTTATTTTTTAATCTCCATTTGTGAGTGACAGTGTCATTCCTAGATATCCTTAGAGAATTTAATTTTCCAATTTTAAAGGCAAATGATGGTAATATTTTTTTCCATTTGACTTGTGTCATCTGAATCAGGGCATTCTTTCTCGGATAAATGTGGCTGACAAATTCCACAATGAGTCATGGTGTATCTCAATACATTACGTCAATCAACTGTGCCTGCATTTGATCAGCATCAACCCCTCACCCACAGCAGACCCACTTTCTACCTACCACCTTCACACAGTGCTTCCATGATACTGTCATTCTAACCCTTAGCAACTGTCAAAGTCTCATGCCAACCACCAGACAGACTAAAGCAAGGCAAGTTAGGGCTTGGGTTAGGAGCATGGAATAAATTCTCCTACAATTTGCTAATTAGAATTAGAAAATCAATTCTTACTGGTGCATTTAACTTCCTTGATGAGATAAAACTTAATAACATTAGAAATTAAGACATTCTTATAGTCACGAGTAGCTGATCAGTACCAGGCTACTTTTACCTTTTCACAATACCAGCTATGGGTAAACAAATGCACCCTGGTTTTCTCTCCTCATGCTCCAAAGTGAAATGATAACTTTCCGAAACTTCATGTATTTTTATTACTATTATTTGAATTTATTTGAATACTGATAAGTTTGAGAATTTTCATGTAATTTCATTAGATGTTGTAATTCTATTAATTTCCATGTCCTTTGCTCAACTTGTTGTTAGATTTTCTCTCTTTTTCTTATAAGTTATTTGTGCTTTATAGTCAGTAGCCAGTTGCAAATCCTGTAATGAATATTTACCCTTAAATTCTGTTAGGTGGAGAACACATCTACCTCATTTCTGACGTTTAAGTATAAACTTTATTTGCAAGATTCTTGGTCATTTTATGACCCTGTGATCTTTTGTTTCCAAGGGAGAGAAGCATTATAACCCTATTGATGAATTTGGGAGTAGACTATATATACATGTGTCTATATATGTACATATATATTCTTATACATACACACACATATGCATATACATACGTACATGCACACATACATATTAGTGCATCTGACGTCTCTGGGCTATAACACCCTGTTGATTTTTTCCCCCAAGTTCTATTTTTCAAGTTACCATAGTTATATATTTTTTTAATCAAGTAAGTACAATGTGATTATGTGAATACATGTTATAATAAAATACCATTTTTCCAATTATCAAGTCTGTAAGCAAATGTTTAATTTCTATAATAAACTTTGATGACTTGATATGTGTGAAATTTCAACATGGCTCATGTGGATGGGGCATGAGATGTTGACTGCAGTATTGTGGCTTGTGCCACCAGCTGGCCTGTTGCATGACAGAGAAGAGGCTCTACTAGTCACAAATTACATCTGTCTATGATTCTATTTGTTAGACAATCTGGCACCAGGAACAGCTGAGAAGAAAGATTTGAAAACAGCTTGCTTGATTGATGTGTCTAGAGTTATCTCTAAATCCAAATAAAATGTTAAGTGCTATCAAGAATTCATAAATCAGGCATGTCTCTCTTTGAGCTATGACAGGATCTTGCTAAAGGTTTTATGACACCCGCGTGTGAAACACAATTGGCTGGAATTCAACAATAGAATTTAAACCTGCTTGTATCACACAATTAATTAGTTCACATTTTTAACCTGAGTCAGCTGTGAGGCAGAGCCCAGGATCTAGCATTTAAATCATGTTGTTGAAAATGGCTAGATCTAGGGTTTTAAACCAGGTAAGAGAAATTTAGTGTCAATTAAGAATGCAGAAAGTTGGGAGAACAGCTGTGACCACCAGAGATCTACTTATAGATAGTAAGGTGCCAATCAACATAGGCATAATTGATTCAGGGTAGCTGAACCCTAACCACCAGGACCTCACTTTGGGGAAATCTTATCACTGAGCCTGACCTTCATGGGTTATAACAAGAAATGGTCACATTTTGATATTTGTGGAAAATCTAAATGCTCACGAGACAGAGCAAATGTATTTCATCAGGCAAAACTTTAAGAAATGTTTTTCCTTTTTTGTTGTATTAGTTGTGACTAACACTAGCTCTAACTTACACTGAAAAGGAATGACTAGAAAAAAAGTGTGAAGCTCAAGAATCAAGAGGAAGATTAGAGCATCAAACTCAAAATATGGGTAAAAAAACTGAGTCCAGAGCCACCAGTCAAAGCCATGCCCCAGGAGCAGATGGACTCTGTTGACATCTCCTCACCAGCCCTGCTGCCCCAGAATCTGAGGCTGTGATGCTCCTTGTGGACCTTGTGCACCTCACTGGTGAGTGAACTCTCGCTGAACTCATTCGAGACGCGAAGTCCTGGACAGAAGCATCTGATTGGCTGGTCCTGGTCACGTGCCCAAAGGACGCTGACTTTGACCACACGGAGGGAAAATCTAGAACTTTCAGTGTCTTGGCTGAAAGTCAGGGTCCTTGACTCCATGGTAAGCCCCTAAGAATGGGAGGGAAGGGGGACTGGATATTGAGTAGCTAAACACAGCAAATACACATCCTCTCTCTCTCTCTCCCTCCCTCTCTCTCATGAATCAGTGGTAGATTTGTGTGTCCGAAATTTCAAAGTTTTGCATACTTATGATGTAAAAATATTGTTTCTGTTTTTGCAACAATTTGTTTTTAAAGTATGTTTCTTAAGATTCGTTTTCTTCTTCTTTTTTTTTTTTCCAACTTTTGATCAAAGAATCTCTTCTTGTTTATGCTAATGATAAAAACCTGTTGTATCTTCCTGGAAATTGGGTGCTTGGATTCAGCAGCCCAGTAGCCCAAATTGAATGCAGAATGATGTGGGCAGTGTGTGCTCCTGGCAGAGAAAGCTCATTTCTCGTCTGTGGCTCTCAAAACTTGTACACCAGGTGCTGCACCTCGTGCACCAGGACCCCATTCCTGCAGCTGTCACTCCTTACCATGTTTAGCTCTGAAAGCTAGTGACCTAGGCCTTGACAGAAGTGCCCCAGTGTCATCCTTGTCCACAGACAGTGACTTCATAAGGCCCTCTGTGGCTCAGACTTCTCAGGGTAGCTACTTTTGAATCCTGTTAAACTCTCCAGAGATAGTTACATCATTACAGTGCTGAGCAGTGGCTCCTAAAAACCCAAGGGAAAAGGGCTATCCTGTGATCAGACAGCATGTTTCCAATGCAAGCTCTGGAACTTCTACACTATGGAATGCATGACTTTTGAATTGTCTTCTTAATTTTTGAAAGGTTCTACTTTCGAAGGCAAGTGATCTGCAAGTCATTCCTGATCACCTTCCTCCAGAAGGCAAAGTGATCTCCATTTGCTCTTTTTATGTTTTGTTACCTTTTTCCTTTGATTTCCTGTCTTACTATTTTTTTGATGTACATAGAAAGGTGCAAGGCAAAATGAGACAGGCAAGGAGGTTTGTTACACCTCATAGCTCGTAGAAGCCTGAGAGCGCTGCTCCCCTCCCCTGCCCTCACATCTACCTAGCTAACAACTGCTCAGCTCAAATGCTGTCCCCCCGGGGAGTCATCCCAGATTTCCTTCACCCTTGCCTGATGCCCGTCTTGCCCATACTGTTCCCCAAGTGTTCTCAACATGTTTTTCTAACACTTAATTGCACTCTCTCATAATTGCTGATGTCTTCACCCATTTCCTGAACCAGACTGCAAGCTCCCTGCTAGAGATCTACCCATCACTATAATCTCAGGGTCAAGTTCAGCTAGTTGAACAAATGCACAGGCTTGGACAAGAGGAACGAAAGCAAGAAGAAACATTTTTCTAAGAACCTCTAGATTTTTTCCTAAATTGGTAACATTCAAGATCTCTCATGGTTTGTTCAACCAATTTGGGAGAACCAAATTTAAGAGTTAAAGAATTAAATTACTCTTTTATTTCTGCTCTGATAAAAGCATATTATATGTCTTGCAGATACTGATCATAAATAATCACTAATAGAAAACCATTATATAAACATGTCTTTTGATAATAGTTTCTATGTAATACCCAATTCTTGGTAATAAATGCATTTATTCTGCATTGGTAGAAAAACTAATTGTTCACTATGAAAATGCTGCCCATTAGCATTGCTGTTCCTAAACAATATACAATCTCATCTTTTATGGCTCAGCTGCAGTGCCTGGATGATACTTTAGACATGAGCCAACTTTTCACATCTAACAAATGCCCAGTAAAGACACTTAGAATTCCAGTTGGACTGATCCTGCCCCTTCTCCAGAGGGCACATAAATGAATAAATACAAGGAAATCCCCTCCCACAGCGCACACACACATGCACGCACGCAATCCTCAGAGCAGCTGTGTTACATTATAAGTTGGAGGCCTTTTGTTAGTTCAGATGTCTCAGGTCTGCGAGGCACTCCAGAGAAGAAATAAATATTATGAGTAAGTCTCGTTTCCATGCTTGTAGTGGGGAAACACTTACCAGCACAGTTTACTACAGTTTTATACTAAAACAATCTCATAAAAGAATACCAGCATTACTCACTCAGCACATGACCGCTAAGACAAGATGGTGTCTGTTTTGTTCCCTAAATACTCAGAACATGATTTCATTCAGACTCATTTCCAGATGGACTCTCTTTTCAGCGAAACTAATCAGAATAATCATGAATTGTGTGCTCACTAAGCTGTTCTTTTAAAGAATTCATCATTTTTTACTTTACCAAATATTGAATATTTATAAAACTTCACACGTGAAGGAGAAAGATCAGATATAAGCATTTGAACTGTTGAAGGAAAGGCAGGTTGGAGCTGGGTGGGAACTCAACTTGGAATCCAGGTCATTCCTTTTAAGGGTTTGGCCTTCTTTGAAAGCTCAGAGTTTGAAGTTGACAACTTGGTAACAAGACAAGTATGTACCAGAGACTGGTATAAGTATGGATTTATTAATTTACAAGGGGAAAGAACTCATATTCATCAAAATACTAAATGTGGGGAAGAGGGGAAATACTGGGGAATGATATTCGCCAAATTATATTGTTACGTCAAGAGCAGGTATGAATACGTAACAAAGAATCCCACCATTATCTACAACTATAATGCACCAATAAAATATGGAAAAAGAACTAAGTGTCTACACAATCTGTACAGTCTCCTCTTACCGTCATATTATATGGGAAGCCAACTTATAAAAGAAGGTTTTAGTGAACGTCAAGTCAGGACAAGGGAACACAAAGAAATTTACTTTTAATGGCCCCAGCCTAAGATAGATCCATCTTCCTATGAGGTCTTGTCAAAAGGATTAGAAAACACTTGGCATGCTCTTCTCAAAGCCTGGGACATTCTTTCCCAGTTCTTCACTAACTTTTACTAATCCATGTAATCTTAGCTTAATTATCACTTTCTTAGAGGGACCTTTCTGATCTTCTTATCTCAGGGCCCCTGCAGTACACTCCAGAGCACCCTGTACTTTCTCTTTATAGGACAGACTCAGTTTGTGCTTCCATGTTTATTTGTTGCTTCGAATTCTGTCTGCCTCTGGACTCTTAGCTCCAGGAGAGCAGCTATGTGCTGGGCTCTTAGCACCTTACCGCGCTGCCTGGCACAGCTGCAAGCATTCAATGTGTATTTGTTCAATGATCAAATAATGCATTGGGGGGGTGGCTGAGAGCCAGGTGCTGGATTTGGGCTTTCTTGATTGAAATCCTGGCTCTGCTGCTTAATAACCACATACGCTTGAATGAATTATGAAATTAGTTCTCTTATCTGTAAAATGAGGACAGTGATGGTACTCGCCTCACAGCATTCTAATGAAGATTAAATATGTTAATAGATTAAAGTTGTTGGAAAGGTGACTGGCACCACAAAAGCACACAAGCAGAGCTGGTTGTTAAATCATCATCTTTGTTATTGTTGCATTGATGGGGATTGAACCCAGACCTGCCAGGCAAGTGCTCTACCACTGAGCCACATAACCAGCCCTTAATATCATCTTTTTTTAACTTAATTTTTTAAATTTATTGTGCACAAATGGGGTACAACTTTTCATTTCTCTAGTTGTACATGATACTGAGTCACACTGTTTGTGTAATAATACATGTACATAGGGTGATGATGTTTGCCTCATTCTATTATCTTTCCTTCCCCCCCCCCCTTTCCCCCTGCCCAATCCAACATTCCCCCCTTTCTCCCAACCCCCCCCCCCCCATTATGTATCATCATCCGCTTATCAGAGAAAACATTCAGCCTTTGGTGTTTTGGGATTGACTTATTTCACTTAGTAGATATTCTCCAGCTCCATCCATTTACCTGCAAATGCCATAATTTTATTCTTCTTTATGGCTGAGTAATATTCCATTGTGTGTATATACCACAGTTTCTTTATCCATTCATCTACTGAAGGGCACCTAGGTTGGTTCCGCAATCTAGCTATTGTGAATTGAGCTGTTATAAATATTGATGGGGCTGCATTACTGTAGTATGCTGATTTTAAGTCCTTTGGGTATAGGCCAAGGAGTGGGATAGCTGGGTCAAATGGTGGTTCCATTCCGAGTTTTCTAAGAAATCTCCACACCACTTTCCAGAGTGACTATACCAATTTGCAACCCCACCAGCAATATAGGAGTGTACCTTTTCCCCCACATCCTCATCAACACCTATTGCTGCTTGTATTCTTGATAATAGCCATTCTAATTGGGGTGAGATGATATCTTAGGGTAGTTTTGGTTTGTATTTCTCTTATTACTAGAGATGTTGAACATTTTTTCATGTATCTATTGATTGCTTATAGATCTTCCTCTGTTAAGTGTCTGTCCAGTTCCTTAGCCCATTTATTGATTGGGTTATTTGTATTCTTGGTGTAAAGTTTTTTGAGTTCTTTATAGATTCTGGAGATTAGTGCTCTATCTGAAGTGTGTGTGGCAAAGTTTTTCTCCCATTCTGTAGACTCTGTCTTCACATTATTGATTGTTTCCTTTGCTGAGAAAAAGCTTTCTAGTTTGAATCCATCCCATTTATTGATCCCTACTTTTATTTTTTGTGAATATCTTACAAACGATAATTTTAAGAAAAATTGGAAAATTAGTTGATAAACTCAGTTTCTCTGGAACATTAGCAGAAAGAGTACATCAATACTAACCTCTCAAGATATTTATTTTTCCATAGTGTAGTAGGATGAACTTTTTACCACAACATTTTTAGATTACATGTATGAATATCTTAAAACAGGTTATACCCAAACACTTCCAGCTTTTCTTCCATGGCATTTTATGTCTCTGTACTGATCCATTTTTCAGGGACTTCAGAGATTAACTCTGATGGCAATTATATCGTCCTTATTTCCAAGTTCTTGGGAGGAACATCTCTGGAACAGAGAATTATGGATAATGATATTCAAAGTAGAAATCTTATAAAATTTAGAAAGGGAAAGACATGAACATAAGAACTATATGCAATTCTTTAACAGTAGAGGTAACTATTATATTTGTTTAATGTCACTTTAAAGGTTTTACTCATAAATACTGTGGGGCAAAACCCCTGGTTTAACAATTATATATTATGATATTATAAGGAAAAACTTGCAATGCTGATAAGAGTCTTAGCCTCTGGTTTATTCATTCAATATTTATTAAGCACCTAATATATACCAGGCATTAAACTAGGTCCATGACACTTTTTGAGTTTAAATCAAGCAATGATACAAATAGTATTCTGTTGATATATGAATTGATATTTTGGTCATCTAAAATCTTATGAATTATTTTTATCCATTGCTGTCTGTAATTTCCAACAATAAAATACTGACAATGATAAGGTGTGAAAATCTGTTGCTAAAATAATCAAAATGGGTCAACAGTCTTTTTTTAACCTTATATATACCTGAAGTGTATCCTCAAGTCATTCGCTGTAGCTGCTATTCAATGAGCTTCTTTTCATGCAAAACAGGCAATTTTTTTTTACTTAAAATTATAATGTAGTCATAGCAAAAATTACTCTTTTGTTATCAGTAAGCTCATTATGACACTACACTCAAATCAGGTCTTCTTGATATGGCTTCTATATTTGAACCTTAATTTATTCACCTTCTCCCTGTTGGGATCTCTACCTTTTTATCCCATCACATAGGAATTCTTGTTTCCATTCTGTAAGATGAGATGTTAGCTTGCGCTCACATGAATATCCCATACACTAACCCAGTGCACTGATTCTCAGAATCAGTCTTGGTACCGCTGTTAAATAATTGTTATTCTTATTATTCTCAATGTCTTATGGGTTTCCTACTTTTTTTTCTTTTACAATGAACAGCTATAATGAGAAAAATATTTTTAAAAATGAGATCTGAGAGAACAAAGAATGTCTAAACATCAAACTGGTTTATTTGGTCTCCAAATATTTCTCAATTCAGAGAGAGACACAGCCAATCGCAGTTTCATCTGGCTATTGATAAAGTAGCATCTCAGAGTTAATTTGCTCACAAAAAGAGAAATCCACAGAAAAGATCTTCTTGGGTATGTATTGTAATATAAGTCACAGCTCAAGCTTTTCAGAACGAGCCCTAGACAACACAGAGCAGTCAGGTCCCTTCCCTGGGCTAACCTCTGGTCTGGTCCACAGGCCACACACCCAGGCTTTGAATGAGGGCCAAAAGCACAGTGGATGCGCCTACCCTAATCCTGGTGATTACCAGGACATTACAAAAGCAAGGCCAAGAGAAGGGAGAACTGATTGTATCTGTGGGTTTATATTTTTATTAATTTAAATCTCCTGAGAACATCAAAGTTATGCACAGACCATATTTATTTACCCTTGCATCAGCTCAAAGAGATTGTTGCAAAAATAGACTATGAATAAACTGATGTGCCATACCGATTCAGCGGGGTAGCGTGATTCTCCCAGAGTTATTTTGTGCTGTTGAGCCACTGAGCTGCTGAGGAGCCAAACTGAAATGGTGAATTTTCAAAACTGGAAAATTCTTAAGGTTAACATCACACACATCTGAGCCCTTACCTAGCCACTGTAAGTGTACTGCACCATTAATAGAGGATGCTAGAAGATACCATCATAAATTCAGTCAAATACAGAAGTATTTTCAAAATCTAAGTAGCAAATAGCAATTACTGCTAGGTGAGGAGAAGAGGGCGTTGATTGTTTTTTGATCTTTCAATCATCTGGTAAGAAAAAGTGCTAGTAATTTGGGGAAGCAATTTGCAAAGTTGCTTTAAATAGGGTGTTAACGGTTTGAATATATTATGCTCTTGTTTTCTGAAATAAAAATCCCATAAATCAAATTAAATAAACCACAATTAATCGATGCAGAGATCTCCTAAAGACATATCATGTGAAATATTATAACTTTTTTTTTGGTGTGTGCTCTTATCAACTCAAATCTGCAAGTATGAACCATCCTGTCAAGGTGATTGGCTTTTCAAATCAGATTAACGCTTCCCATTTCTGAAAACCCCAATCATCTCTTCAGTATTCATCAAGATGACCACTCCCTGGCTCTTGAACTTTCTTCCCCTTCTGCCCACAAGAATGCAAACATCTGGATTTCTTCCAACTCCCCTGGCAATTATTTCTCATTCTCTTGCTTTATTAACTTTCCCTTCTTCCTCAAAACAGCCTCTGAAAATAGGCTTTACTATGGGCTCAGTCCTCATTTTTGTTCCATCTATATTCTACCCTGATGATCTGTTTCCTGGTGAATAAACGACACCAACCTGCTGAATATCCCCAAATTTATCCTCATGCCCAAACTTCCTTTCTGATCTCCAGTCCTAAATCTGAACTGCCTACTAGATGTTTTGAATGGGACATCAAATAGCCATCTCAAACTCAATGTCCACACCCGAAATCATGATTAAAAACTTTTTCCTCCTTAAGCCGGGCGCAGTGGTGCACGCCTGTGATCCCAGCACTTGGGAGGCTGAAGTAGGAGGACCGGGAGTTCAAAGCCAGCCTGAGCAACTTAGTGAGGCCCTAAGCAACTCAGTGAGACCCTGTCTCTAAATAAAAATACAAAATAGGGCTGGGGATGTGGCTTAGTGGCCGAGTGTCCCTGAGTTCAATCCCCAGAACCAAAAAAAAAAAACCAAAACAAAACTTTTTCCTTATTCAATCTTCTGTCCCTCAGTCAATCACAATGCATCCATCTGGTTATTCAGTCTGGGGACTATTTTTGACCCTTCTTTCTGCCCCATCAAGTCCTATCAGTCCAACACCCAGAGGGAAACAGCAATCTTTTTATAACCTAACCTCAGAAGTGACACAACAGTATGTCTTCTGATTTCAGAAGTGAGTTATGAAGTCCAGCCCACACTCAAGGAGAGGGGATTACACAAGGGGACTTATGCTAGGGCCATCACAGAGGCTACCTAGAACATTCTGCTACTCTTAGGGCAGATTTGGCAAGGAGTGCTCTCATCTTTTTGCAGAGCTCCAAGCCTTGCCTGGAACTTCTCTTCTCACAAGCCACATGGCCTAGTGGATGCAGTTGGCAGTGTTTCTTTTGGATTCCAGTATCTGGCTTAGGGCCTAGCAATGGTTTGCTGAATGGGATTGAACTATACAATTCCAAGTCATAGTCAGAATATATAAACAGTGCTGATGGTTGGAACTACACTGAGAAATAAGGCTTATTATATGGGATATTTCTTTTGAAGATGGCATAGTTCATTGTTTTTTCATTTTCCTATAGTGCTCTAAAAACATATCTGTTTTTAAGGAATGCAATAGGAATGTGGAGACAGGCACAGAGAAATAGGGATGATACTTGTAGGGGCTCAGATGATGGTTTCCATTCTGCTCCATCTGTCCAGAACATGTTAGGGAATTCTAATGGGGTTTAGGATTGAGTGAGGCAGAAGAGATGAGGACAGAAAGGGGGCTTGTAGCACACTTAGGCACCAGGTACCAGGTGCGTTATAAAACAGAAACCAAGCAAGGACATTGCTTATCACTGCCCTCAGGATCCCAAATGATTAAGCCCAGGGAAGGTCAAAATAAAATTAACTCAGGTGGGCAAGGCAGTGCATGCATGTAATCCCAGCAGCTCAGGAGGCTGAGGCAGGAGGATCGAGAGTTCAAAGCCAGCCTCAGCAACAAAGAGGTACTAAGCAACTCAGTGAGACCCTGTCTCTAAATAAAATACAAAATAGGGCTGGGGATGTGGTTCAGCGGTCAAGTGCCTCTGAATTCAATCCCCCATACCCACCTTCCCCCCCAAAAAACAACAAAAAAAACCCTCTTTTCCTGTACATGGCATATGCCCAGAATTTCCCCAAATATATAATATTCTTTTTTCTCTATCAAAAGCATAAACTTCAAGCATCCAATATTATGAAACCCCAGTCCATCTCTCTCTCCAGTGTTGAGCATGTTGCCAAACGATCATTTTCCCAAGTTGTAAAAGCAATTCTGTATGACTTATTGCAATTCTTAAGAGGAAAGAAAAATAAGGCCCAAGAGAGTGAACCAAGAGAATCTCTTTTAGTGACTTTACCCCCTCATCAAAAGAATTCATCCAAGGCCTAAAATTCCTAAGGAGAAAAGAGGATATGGACTCATTTATTCACTCTTTCATCATAAAATAGGTATAGAGTGCAACCACACGTTAGGAGCTCTGCTAGACACAGGTCATAGAATAAGAGATAAAAATCAGTCTTCAGCGAGCTTCCATTCTTGTGGAATGAGAGATTCACGAACAGATGAGGATTGTATTGCATGGTGTGCTGTAAATTTAGAGAGACAAGCACAGAGCGGTGCCCTCAATAAGAGCAGAGGGCAGAACATCCTACTTTGAGACAAAAAGTAAAACTTCTCAGGTTAAGTAGAACCAGGTGGAATCTTGAAGGGTAGGGGTATTTGGCTACAAAGAAATGAGAAGGACCTCCCAACAGAAAGGAAAACTTATTGAAAGGTATGGAGGCCAAAAAGAACATGGTGGTTTCAAGGAACTCTTGTTATGCCTGAAATGAAAGATGTGGGGAAGGGAAAGTGAAAGAGGAGAGGTGGACAGAGGTTTGCCCTGCTATGGAGTGTGCAGTTCATCTGGAGCCAGGGGCACCACAGAGCATTCCAAGCAGGACAGCAGTGTCGGCAAGGGTATGTATTAGGTGGAGCTCTCTGATGCTGGTGTAGAGGAATGATTGGCAGGGAGACCCTTTAGGAAGCTGCTGAAGAAGGCCTTTCACCATGTCAGGAAGTGGTGAGGAAGGAACAATTTAGAGAGGGCTTCAGAAGGTAAAAGTGGTAGGACTCAGATTAAATACAGGCCGAAGGAAAAGTGTCAGGGATGATCTATACAGCACAATGACTTTGGAAGCTGATTAGAAGATGACAACATTCATCAAAATAAGAGATTAAGGAATTTCCAGGTTTCAGGGAGGATGATGAGGTTAATAATGAACATATTAATATTAGAGACCTTTGACTAATTTCTCCTGATAATTGGGCACCTGTGATCTTAGATTAATTAATTTAAGACAGACTGCTCGGTGGCAATTTAGATCACAGTTCTTGAGAAACTTTCCCCAAACTCTCCACAATAACTTCCCACTTTATATAGAGATCAGGACAGGGAAGAGAACACAAATGGATATTACCTCATTTGATGGTATAGCTAGTTATATATGAGTAGCTCTTTATCTAACACTATTTTACCCGTAAGACCACTTCAACATTGAAAACCCATGTTTTAGGGGTCAATGTAAAGCCATGTCAATTTGAAAAGTTTTGAATTTATATACAACACATTTATTAAACACGTGCCAGTCAGTATTCTAAAGTACTTGCTTTAATTGAACTCATCAATAGGAGGAAGCACTTTGTTGTGGTTTGAATAAGAAATGTCCCCTAAAAAGCTCATGTTTTGGAAACATGATACCCAACGCAGGAAGTTTCAGATGTGAAATGATTAGATTGTAAGAACTGTAACTTTATCAATGGATCAATCCATTTGATGGGTTAATAATATGAATGGATTATGGGTGGGAACTACAGGCAGGTGGAATATGGCTGGAGGAATTAGGTCACTGAGGTATGCCCTTGTCCCATGTTGCTGCCTTCTTATGTTCTTTCTCTCTCTGCTTAGTGGCTACCAAGAGCCAAGAAACTTCCCTTTACTCTGCCCTTCCACCATGACATCCATCCTCACTGTAGGCCCATAGCAATGGAGTCCATGGGCCATAGATTGAACCTCTGAAACTGGAGGCCCAAATTTTTCTTCCTCTAAGTTGTTCTTGTCAGGTATTTTGGTCAAGGTGATGAAAAGCTGATTAACACAGAGTTATTCATTCCTGCATTTACTTCCTAGACCTTAATTTACAGGAATTTGGAAATGGGTACAGCATCAAGTTATGTTGATTTACAGAAGTATTTTAGCATAATGAGAAGAATAGAAAGCCATTATGGAGATATGGCCTGTAAATGACATTTTGTTTTAAAACGTCTCTTGCAGTGGATAGAAGATAAGGTAAACATAAAAGTTTTCTGTCTTTCTATCTCACTGTTAATAGTAGTTGAATATTAACCCTTTTAAAGATTAATTTAATATGATATCTCAACAGTGGTTTTTCAGTTGCTTGTGGACAGCCATGCAGGAAACCAGATATACAAATGTCTCCAAAGAGATGTAGGAGTGGGGGTCATACACAGAGAGGTGCTATCAAATGCTGTAAAATGGATAAAACCATGTTAGCAATAGTGAAAGTAGCAGTGCCAAGGACTTAACTTTGGGAGAAGCAACTTTTAAATTCTGCAGGGGATAAGAAAGATTTTATGAAGATAACAAAAAATGATAAGAAAATCAAGAGAGAGCACTCCCAAAGGAGAATTTCAAGCAAAAAGAATTAGCTTACATTGTCACAGACTGAGGAAAACTCAAGTAAGATAGATGTCGAGATACTTATTAGGTTCGCTAGTTCTTCTTTTTTTAAATTTGACTTTTGGCAAATATTTTTTGCCAGGAAGATTTCAATTGTATTCATCTTTATGTAACTTTTAAGTTTTGTGGTATATGAAAGCTGTCACAAACAACAAAGTTTCATTTAGATATGTAATTTTATAAATGAAATAATATATATTATTATATATAATATATTATATTATATTATACATAAATATGTATTATATATGTATTATTATATATATTATATAATACATATATATTTATTATATATTATGTATTATATAATATATCATATATTATGTATTATATATGTGAATATAATATAGATATTCTCTCTCATGTAATTTAACTTTGGTATAATGTATAAGGTACATTATTATTTTTACATAATTATTTTTAAAGATAGATACCCAATAATTATTTTTAAAGATAGATAACCCAATAACCCACTGACTTAAAATATCATCTTTATCATTGCACTATCTATTTATAATCTGGTGTGACAGTACTTTAATTATTATGGCTTTATAACATATTTAAAGATTTGGCAGGAAAATTGTCCATTTTTCACATTTTTCATGATTATATTTGCTTATTTACTTTCTTCTAAAATCCTTTTTTTTTCTGAAGAAAGAAATTAAAGAAGACACAAGAAGATGGAAAGACTCCCATATTTGAATTTACACATAATTAACATTGTTACAATGACCATACTACCAAAAGCAATATACAGATTCGAAGAATTCCCCATCAAAATACCAATGACATTCTTCACAGAACTAGAAAAAAAATTCCCAAAATTCCTTTGGAAGAACAAAACACCCAGAATAACCAAAGCAATTCTAAGCCAAAAAAGCAAAGCTTGAGGCATCATAATACTTGACTTCAAATTATACTACAGAGTTATAGTAATAAAAACTGCATGGTACTGTCATAAAGACAGATACTTAGACCAATGGAATTGAATAGAAGACACAGAGACAAACCCACACAGATATATTATCTGATCCTTGACACAGATGCCAAAACGAACACCGAAGAAAAGACAACCTTTTAAATAAATGGTGCTGGGAAAAATGGTATCCATAAGTAGAAAAATGGGACTTAATACTTATCTCTCATCCTGCACAAAAGTCAACTCAAAATAGATCAACAACATACTAAGTAAAACAGAACCTATGCAACTCCTAGAAGAAAATGTAGGGTCAACACTCCAACATATAGGCACAGGTAATGACATTCTTGATAGGATTCCTAAAGTTCAAATAATAAGATCAAAAATTAATAAATGGGATGACATCAAATTACAAACTTTGCACAGCAAAATAAACAATTAAGTATGTAAAAGGGAGAAAAATCTTTGCTAGCTACTCTTCTTCCAGAGGATTAATACTTAGAATACATAAAGAACTAAAGAAATTTAACACAACCCCCCAAAAAAACCAATTAATAAATGAACAAATAAACAGACACTTCTCAAAAGATGAAATACAAATCACCAACAAATATATGGAAAAAAATGTTCAACATCATTAGCAATTAGGGAACTACAATAAAAAGTACACTGAGATTTCATCTAGAATGGCAACCATCAAGGATGCAAACAATCAAATTCTAGAGCAGAGTTAGGGAACAAGGAACAGTTTTATACCATTGGTGGGATCAAAATATAGAAATCAGTATCAAGTTTCCTCAAATGGCTAGGAATGGAACCACCATGTGACCCAGCTATACTACTCCTCAGTATTTATCCTAAAGAATGAAGTCAGCGTACTAGGATGATATATGCACACACGTTTATACCAGCACAATAGCCAAATTATGAAACCTGCCTAGGTGGCTATCAATGGATGAATGGATAAATGTGGTATTTATATACAATGGAATTTTATTCAGCCACAAAGAAGAATGCAATTATGTCATTTACAGGAAAATGGATGGAACTTGAGAACTTTGTGTTACACAAAATATGTCACACTCAGAAAGTCCAGGGTCGTATGCTTTCTCTCATGTGGAAGCTAGAGAAAAGAAGCAAAAAGAAAGACGATGGGGAGGCCTCCCATGAAAATTGAAGGGAGAGCAGTAGAGGAAAGGGACCAGGGGGAGGAAAGCGTGGGAGCAAGAGGGAAATACTAGGGAATGATATTGGCCAAATTGTATTGTTATATCATGTGCATCTACAAATATGTAATAAAGAATCCCTCTATTATGCATAATTATAGTGCACTAATCAAAAATATGGAAAAAGATAAAATCAGTTTTTCTAGTTCCAAAAGTACTGTTGGAATTTTATTGGGTTTACCCTAAGTGCATGAACTATAGTATCTCAGGGAATAATAGTTTTGATAAAACTGTGACTTGCCATTTTTCTTCTTCACAGACAATGGTAGGAACCGTTTGGAAAAACTGAATATATATTAAACCCTATTACAAATAGCCTTCCTTCAGTGTCTAGATCTCCAACTCTAAGAAGAAGTGCATGAACTAAGGTTACATGTGTAAATGTGGAAAGGGGAAAATATTTTCTGTTAAGAGAAATCAAACTCCAAAACCTCTTCATAGCTTGCAGACTTGCCTAACCTCTTAGGTACTGATTCACCAAGATAATGAGGTACCCCAAAATTTCATAATTAGAATTAATGACCACAGGCTAAATAGATAAGATTCAATAATCAAATCTCCCGTCCACAATCCTGTGGGTGGCAAAACAATGGACTAACATAAATGATAGTGTCCCTATGGTGAAATCTTCATGCTCCTAAGGTCAGTAGGTGCTGGTTCAACCATCTGCTCTTGCAGCGAAGTCATTACCTCTTTTATCTCCATCGATAATGTGGTACTCAGGGATGAGATTAAATTTAAAGGCAGTAGGTTCTGAGGCGTTTCTCTTACTAGATACCCAGGAAATAGCAGGGATTGGCAGTTTATTCTGAAACCCTGCTTGAAGTTTCTGGTTTGCTAGAAGTTCAGGAAAACTAAACCATGTCTGTTGAGTCCCAGAGAGAAGGAGGCATCCTTTTCTACCTCTCAAGTTCATGAGGACAAAGCCCCACCAGGATCCAGAACATTCTCATCATTAGATATCTGTACATTGGATGGCCATCGAAGCCTGACTGCTTGTCAAGATTGTTTACAATCTTGGTAAAGAGATCTGGCTAATTCTCCCACATACAGTAGGCTTTGTCCAAAGGGATTTTTTGGGTAGCTCTAGCTAGGCCCCTTGTCTTTCTAGACTCACTGGTGAAACATGTTTGCTATTTTCATGATTTATCAGCTGTACCCATTAGAGAAGAAGACACAATGACCACATACTTCAACTAGTTTAACCCCTAAACTTGGTAAGGCATTAAAAACACTCATTATAATGTGACATATATATTTGTGACATAGATGCAGTGGTTTAGAGGAGAGAAAATATAATCAGAAGTCAGACAGACTTCTGAGTCTGTCTGTGCATTAGAAATCTACCTCCATTATTTACTAGTTATGACTTTGGTTACTTTTCTTTGTATTGAGGATTGAACCTAGGAATGCTTAACTACTGAGTCACATCTCCAGCCTTTTTAAATATTTTATTTAAAGAGAGTCTTGCTAAGTTGCTTAGGACCTCAATAAGTTGCTGAGGCTGTCTCTGATCTCACAATCCTCCTGCCTCAGCCTCCTGAGTCATTGGAATTACAGGCATGTACAGAAGGGTTATGGAAAATAATATTCCTACAAGATAACTCCCCAAGAAAATGGACAGTGTGGCTCGAGAAGTGGGAAAGGAAATTGGCTGAACGTTAAACCTCTCCCAATGCATTTCTGATGACAATGAGCCCCAAAGGAAAAGGACAGATATGGAATGTCAGGCCCTAAACCTTGGCTTTCCCCATGTCAACTTAGTCCTGAATGACAATGGGCAAGATTTGAATATTCATCCTTCGGGGCCTGGTTTTAACCTGTACAACTGGCCCCTGATGGTCGAAACTGCATGTACACAATGATTACATCCTCCTCCTCATACCCTATAAAATCAGAATCCCCCCCTGTAACTGAGGGCCATTTTCCCATCCAGTAAATGGACCCGAATGACGCCCGAATCTGTGAAGGAATAAAGGCTTCTCTGAATCTGTCAAGGTCTGCCTCCAGTCCTTTTGCATTTATATGTACCACCACACCCAGCCCACAATTCTTTTTTGTTGTTCTTGTTACTGGGAATTGAATTCTGGGGCACTCAACAACTGAGCCACATCCCCAGCCCTATTTTGCATTTTATTTAGAGAGAAGGTCTCACTGAGTTGCTTAGTGCCTCACTTTAGCTGAGGCTGGCTCCTATCTCAGCCTCCTATCTCAGCCTCCTCCTATCTCAGCCTCCCAAGCCTCTGAGATTACGGGTATGTGCCACCATACCTGGCTCCAGACTACAATTCTTAATCTTTCACAGCATTGGATTTCTTGACTGCAAAATAAACAGTTATTGTTGCAATGAATAGAGTGATTTTGGTTAACTTAGAAGAAAAGGAATTTATTGGATATTGGGTGGGTTATGGAATGCTTAGAAACCTTGAAGAGCCAGACAGGAATGAAGGACAGTCAGAAGTCTAGAACAATGGCCAAAATCTCATCAGAGGAACAGCCTGGTTAGGTTGACACAGCTCTGCTGCTGGACACTGAGAACAGCCACTGGCAATGCCATCACTGGACACTGGATACTGCTGAAGGCACCGCCATGACTACAGAATGCTGTTGGCACTACTGCCACCGAACACTTGATGCCACCACCACTAGAATAAATCATAACTCTCTCTTCTTTCTGCTGTTTGTTTCAGATGCAAAGTCCCTTCAAAGGAATCTGGTTGTCTGAGCTTAGGATATTTATCCTGTGCCCAGAGACCAAGGATGAGAAGAGTATTTGCTTTTCTTACTTTTTATGAAGAGCAGGCATCTATTACCCAAACTCATATAAACATACAAAGAGGCTCAAATACTAAATTTTTTAAAAAAGAGTTCATTATAGAGGATAACGCCTTTCCTGCAGACCTACTTTTATGATTAGTACTAGGTCATAAAAATGGCATCTGTAGTGGCCATAATTTTAAAATGATTTAAACATCCCCCTCAACAGCACTGAGAGTCTAAATTGACCACAGCTATAGATCGAGTCAAGGTAAATGAAGCCTTAAAAATAACAGCAGCATCTTTTCTCTAGTAAGTAGACAATGAAATTGAAATTTGTCTCCCCAGTGGACAGTGTGGAGGGCTTCTTCCTCAGCACTGTTGGTCAACTTTTCATTGCTGTGACCAAAACACCTGACAAGAACAGCTTAGAGGAGGAAAAGTTTGTTTTAGACTCATGTTTTAAAGGTTCAGTTCATGGTCAGCTGACTCCATTGCTGTGGGTCTGTGGTGAGCTAGAACATCATGGAGGAAAGCTGCTCAGCTCTTAGCAGTCAGGAAGGATAGAGAGAGAGAGAGAGAGAGAGAGAGAGAGAGAGAGAGAGAAGAGAAAGAGAGAAGGAGGATAAGGACAAGGTATAATCTCCAAGGCCAGGCTCCCAGTCACTTACTTCTGCCAGCCATACCCCACCTGCCTAAAGTCCCCACCCAACCTGCAGACCATTCAAGTTATTAATCCATCAAGTGGATTGATCCACTGATGAGGTTACAGCTCTCATAATTTAATCATTTCTACTCTGAGCACTCCCACATTGCCTGATGCATGAGGTTTTGGGAAGACACCTCACATCCAAACCACTATTAAGCCCAGATGTAACAACCTTAGGTCTTTGAACTACAGTCATCTTAGAACTTTCCACGGGGTTTTCAGACTGTTACCTTGATTCTTGGTCAGTTTTCAAATTGATATCTTAAACCAGAAAGGAGAGCTACATTAGTAATGTGACTGATGGTTGTCAGAGACTAGATTTATTTTTTTCTTTCTTTCTTTCTTTTTTTTTTTTAGAGACTAGATTTGTTTCATTGTCTGGACAAGCCCCTGTAACACACTAGTGTATTGAAGATGTACTTTAAAGGGGCAAGGGAGTGGTATGATGGAGAAGCAGTGTAGTCAGTCTGAGAGGTGAGTAAAGGTGTGACATGCTGATTAAATAATTCAGAAAACAATGTGGCAACAAACTAGAGAGCTGGCATGCCTCTTATTTAGTGCTTCATCTGTGCTCCAAGAAAGGCTGAGGCTCCTTAAAGAGGCCAGCTGGAGTGACCTTCTATTTGTCCTCCAGATCTACCTTCCACCTTCTTCACCTGCCTTGTGCCTTTGGAAACTGACCTCTATCAATGGCCTTACTTGTCCTTGAGTTTTCTGCTCAGTCTGACCAATGGAAAGAGATCTGCTGGAAATCCAAGGCATGGCTGTGGGCTGAAGTCCTCAACCAAAGGTATCACCTCATATTGGAAAGCTCTTTCTACACAGTCACCTCTGCCTCTAGCTTCCAGTAACCATTTTTTTCTGCCCCTTCAACTCAAAGGTCTAGAGATGGCAAAGATCACCTTCATAATAAAAATTCAGCAAACTGGGACTAGCAGGGTGGGGAAGGGGAGAGTCTCCAAAACTATTAGGATAGAGACTACAGGTAGATTCATGTTTTAGGTGGCCTACACCTGAAAGTTTGCAAGGGGACTTTTAAATGAAAATGTCTGTCTATTGAATGAAGGCGCACCTCCCTTATGCTGTGCATTTATTTAATAACAAACACGGTAAAGCAATGGATCTGAATGTCTGGTGAAGGAGTAAATATTAAACACTTGCATAAATAAGTAACTACTTTGTACTCTAGGGAAGTATACTGTAGTGAGAACTTATGTAAAATGAATCTGACCTAATTTAAGGACCCAGGAAGTGCTTCCATAAGAAAGTGCCACTGTGGCCGAGTCCTACAGGGTAAATAAGTGTCAGACAAATGAGAGAGGGCCGGTGTGGGCCACAACATGTAGTGGGAGAAGGCCGAAGAAATGCCCAGGGACATGAAAGAACATGGTGATGGATAGAAATAAAATCACATCAGAATGTTTGAAGAATAGGACACAAGGGTTCAACTACAGAGGCAGGAGGAGACACTACGCTTTACCTTGCATGTCATCCTGACTCTTCCAGGAGCTGAGCAGCTTTTTTCCATTGAGCCCTTCTCCCATGATGTGCTGCTTCACCTCAGACCCAGGGCAATGGAGTGGTCTATGGACTGAGAACTCCGAAACCATGAACCTCAAGGAAACCTCTAAGTTGTTCTTGTCAGGCATTTTGGTCATAGCAACACAAAAGCTGACTGAAGTAATAGGTACTTTAAATTAAAAAAAAATTAAATTCCAGGACATCTTTTTGACTCTTCAAGTTTTCTGGAAGGGGTAATAAATATAAGAAAAATCCCATTACCAATAGTATTCAGTGAAACATGTGAATCACAACAATGGAATGACATCTTATTCTACTTAAATGTACAAATTCAAAGATAATAAGTGTTGATAAGAGTGAGATGTATTCTCTTACGCATTGCTGGTGGTAAGCATGGTGTGATTTAGCAATTTAGCTGTATCTTTTAGAACTTAAAATTTGCCAACCCTCTAATCCAGTAGTGTCAATAGGTAGTGTTTTTCTTAGAGAAATTTTTTTACGAAAACAAAAGTAAATGTTGATAGGAATTTGTAGAGTTGCATGTTTGTAATAGCTTAGAATTGAAAGTGATTTCTGTTCATTGAAGGCATCTCAAATGGCCATCAATAAGATGTAATTAAATATACCATCGTCCATTCATGACTTAGAAGGCTATGTATACCATAGAAATAATAAAATAGTACATTTATATGTGTAATATGGCAAAGTCTTCGCTATGGTTTGAAAATGGCTTGTTCACTGTAACTCATGTAGGCATTTAATCCCCAAAGTCATGTTAATAGCATTAAGAGAGCAAAAATCTAATCTGACTGGTCTTTAGAAGTGAGACCTTTAGGAAATTATTAGGATTAAATAAGTTCATTAGAGTGGAGGCCCCATGATTGGATCATGGTGGCTTTGTGGGAGGAGAAAAAGACCATAGGTAGAATGGGCATGCATGCTCCCTGTTTCTTGCCATGTGATGCCTTGTGCCACCTTGGGGATCTGTCAGCAAGAATACCATCACTAGAACTGACCCAATGCCAGTGCCATACCTTGAGCCTTCAAAACTGTGAGCTAAATAAACCTTTCCTCTTTATAAAGTAAACTGCCTCAGGTATTTCAATACATTAATGAAAATTGACTAATATAATCTCTAATACATATTGTTCTGTAGAAAAGGAAATTCACAAAATAGTAGTACATTATGACATCCTTGGAAGTGTGCCTTTGGGTGTGACTTCATGAGAACTTATTGCAAGGGGTGTAATTAGCTGAGTCCCCATCTGACAGTGTTCACACCAAAACTACACTCTCCCTGGGCTTCTCCATTAGAACCCCACCTTTTTCTGCCCAGTTAAGAACTCCCTTAACAGGTAATCTGTGCTTGGTGACTCCCCAAGGGCATGGATGAGACTCTTGGAGTTGACTGAAATATGAGTCTCTTCTTGCCCAGTCCGATTCCTTTTTTATCCCTTTTTATTTCACAGGGGGTCATACCAGTTTTGCAATCTGAATTTTCTTACTGCCTACATAAGCTCCCTTTCCCCTTTCTTCTTCAGAAGTGCTTCCCCTGAAAATCTCTAGCATCTTTAATTTTACCTTAGCATCTACTTTTCTTCAGATACAAGATACCATTTATAAAAACCTTGCTACCAAACAACACGATCTATTTCTTTATGTACCAATATATATGTATAAATGCTGATGAAAACATCTGGAAGGGTACCTGACAGATTTAAAACCCTGTTTATCTCTAGGTAGAAAATGTAGATTGGGTAGCATGTGGTAACTTGAGTGAAAACAAGTTACTTATTCATAAAAACAGTTGTGTAAGAATACATTGCTTCTGGAAGGTTAAAGAACATATTAACAAAAATAAACAATTGCTGCCACAGGGAAAGGGAACTGAGAGCCTGGGCCAGTGTGAGATGAGTTTTTCACTCTATGCTCTTACATTGTTTACTGTTTTTGTTTTTATATCACGAGCATGAATTAATTTTAGATCACTTTTTAAAGTGGAGAAAGAAGACCACAGCATGCCCATCATCACTGTATTTGCATGCATTCATTAATGCCGGTTCATCACCCTCTTCCCAGATTATGTCCTTCTGGAAGTTCCAATGTGTCCAATTCTCATACTTGGGGGAGCAGGAGGTAGCTGTGGTCTCGTGCAATCTATCACAAGTGTGAGAAGATCACTGTCTTCCAGTCGTTGGGGTAACTTGGGAACCGCACCCTCAGCAGGTTGTTGAATATTATAATAAGCACAGGTTGTAAAGGATAAGGCTAACGAGGCACACAGATTCAGGTGAGTCTTCCTGTGTCACATTAAGGAGATTTGCATATGTTTTTGTATGATGCTGGGTCACTAAAGGTTTTTGTGCAAGAAGGGCTGTCTGAAAAGATATTAGAGGATAATAAGATACAGACAGGAAGAAAACACAGGATGCTATGCCTGTCAATCAGAGAAAATGAATGTCTGGGGAAAGGGTTGGAATAGCATGATACTGTGCGAACAAAAAGAGGGGAAGAATTCAAGGACTATTTAATCGGCAAAATATGAATGAATTGGATGTGGAGGGCGGGGCGAGAGATGGAGAGGGGTCAGAATTAAATAGACCCACTGCTGTGCAGGAGAGGTAGTGGGCTGAAATCAGATCAGAAAGTCTGTACCTCAGGGAATACAATGAAGGTTGCCATAGGCATCTGGCATTGTCCTTGTGCCACTGTCTTAAAAGGGATTCTGAAGGGATTTTCTTTCCCTTGTTCCTCCAGCCCTTCACTTGCATTACTGGCCTAAGTGGATACTCACCAGCTGGCCATGTCCATCATTACAGCCAAGACTGAGAATTCCTGATTATACTTAGAGCCCGTGGAGCTGCTGACACAAACAGTCATTAGCGGAC
This sequence comes from Glaucomys volans, assembly GCA_020662805.1. NCBI lineage: Eukaryota > Metazoa > Chordata > Mammalia > Rodentia > Sciuridae > Glaucomys > Glaucomys volans. Next base: position 1,580,604 of record JAJEJO010002589.1, read on the forward strand.
AACGCTATTGTAACCAACTATGCTTTAAAATGTAAACTGTGGGGCATTTTCCTTGCGTTGTCCAGAAGGAACCTTCTCCTGCTTGAGCCTGGATTAACCATGAGAGAGCTCGCCAACATTCCACTGGTACATATTCTCACTCTGGTTGCCTTCAGCGGGACTGAGAAACTTCCAAAAGGTTGGTTTGAGCGATCTTGTCCTCTTGTTGCTTTGTCACACTCCTAAACTGTTTGTGTGTGTGAGTGGCGTTCAATGATCCCTGATTCATAGCATGATAGGCTTGACTTTTACTTGGTGACATCAGGATGAAATGTATAGAGAAAGAGGAAACTAGATACATAAGCCATTGGTGAATGGTCTCCTCTCTGCTGATATCCCCCTCCTAAGTTCCATGCGGTGCATGCAGAGCTCTCCCTCCTAGGGGAAGTATTAGCAGATAGACTGGAAACTGTCAGGGTCTATTCTGTTTATATGTTTGTTAAGCTTCAGGGTGGTCTAAATGGATGACAAAAACCATTTCATACCGGGTTTGCCTGGAATATAATCCACCCAGCTTCTGGGTGTCCAAAGTGTTTTGCTTTGAACAAAAATCATTTTGCATTTTCAGTTTCTGTTCACTAAATTCTTAATAAAAAATTTAGTTGCTGAAAGTCAGAAATAAAGATGCACACAAAGTGCCTATGTAATGACAGCCTGAGGACAATGGGTTGTCCATACCTTTGAGGCTGGAGTCATGATTTGGCTTGGCAAGAGCACGCAAACGTTTTTTTCAGAGCCTTTGGAATGTACCGGAAATAACACCACCTCAGGGGAAGGGAAAGCAACTTAAGAAACTGACAAACACCTGTTTCAGTAGCAAGAATGTACACAGCGATATGGTTTCTGGCCAGTGTATTATGAAACTGACACTAGAGTATTTCAAATCAGGAAGACTGGAAAATATGTGATTTGCCAAGTGACTTAGGGCTGCATTGAAAGCTTAAAAGAAAAGGAGAAAAAAGGCATGAGAAGGCAGACTGAGTGGCATCGAAGAGTTTTCAAACTAAATGTTTCACATGAGTGAAAAGAGTTCTGTGTTTTAGCTGAAAAAGTTTGTGTCGTGTAGATAAATGAAGGTAGTATCTGCAATTAAGATGGGAAACATACCTTTGCATTTTGTGGTTCACCCAAATTTTGGAGCTCACGGTCAAATTCCACATGCAAACAAGATACAGCTTTCTTTCAGGTCTGATTATTTAGGTTTGCTTCGTTGTGTTGTTTCTCTTTTTCCATTTTACTTGATCAGAATGGTGTCTTCAAAGGTATTACAATGTTTAATTTCCAATGAATAAGGGAGCTTCAGATAAAAGAGAATCTAGACCTTTTCAAATATCTAATAATAGCCAGAAAGACTTAACTTCGGCTTCAGATTATTTTAATACTTCCTGATCATACAACGGATGTCCGGAAAGGTAGCACCTAGATGCTGGGACTTATGGATTGCCATGAATCTTTTCTGTGCTACTTTACACCATACAGTTACATAAAAGTGACATGACTAACTATTGGCATTTACCAAAATCCAGTCTTATAAACAGCAGGACAATTGATTTTGATGATCTAGATCAGAATTTGGTACGTAAAACAAAAACTTCTCTGTATAAATAATTCCTAATATATATATTCCAGAAAGAAATGATTTCAGTTTCTAAACTTTTCAGGTAAAGTCTTAATTCAAATACACACTTTTTCTATATCAAAAACTTCAAAGCACTGTGGCATGGAGGCCACACTGTCCAACATCCTGGCGTTAAATAAAGTAATCGTACCATCACAATTCCAAATTTGTTTCTTATAGTTTATCAAATAAAAACAATATTTTGTTCTTACTCTGTTTATTGCAAAATCTAAATTAGCATGGGTTTAACTTCAGCTTTAGCCCAAAGTATTATGTCCAGGAGATCAAATATTCACTTAATACACACACTAGCTTTGAGACTAAGTAACAGCAAGAAAATACAGCCTTAAAAATTTTAAACATTGAGGTGCATGGAATATATTGAAAGAAAAGAACCAAATTAATGTGCTATATTTTAATACTATAGAAGTTATAAAAATGCTCCACCCCGACCATCTCGTAACTGTTTTCTCTGTGCTTGGCGGAAGGTAACATCAGAAACATCAGAAAGTTATTTATAATTTTCTTTTTTTTTTTTTTCTTGAGGTGCTGGGGATTGAACCCAGGGCCTTGTGCTTGCAAGGCAAGCACTCTACCCACCAAGCTATATCCCCAGCAGCAGAAAGTTATTTAGATGGTATATTTTTCCTACATCTTTTATCATAATTGAAATGAAGGAATCTGTAAATAATGAATTATGAAATAAATGGACACATTTAATAGTATAAGAGTATTTAGGGGATTCTTCTCTAACTCTGCACATAATTTCCTCAATAAATTTAATACTCAATACATACAAACAATAGTTTGTTGTTTTAGTTTAATTCCAGACTTCTAATGTTTAAACACAAGGACACTGTCTTTTGCCATCATTTCAATTAGAGAGACATTCAATGATGAGCTTAATTTCATTACCTCAAGTCGGAGAATTTGACAAAGTGCCATATACCAAACTAGACAACGTTTTGTTGAATACGTGCCTCAACCACATACTTCAATGACACTTAATGCTTTATTGAGGGGTATTAAACATTTGGCAGGATATTAAATTCTGAAGGAGTACAGGAATTCACATAAACAACTCTGGATTTGTTCAATGTACACAAAAACCTCCTATCAAAACCCCACTTTCAAAATAACCTCATTTACTACCATACCTAGAAACTTTTGAGTCTCTGTGATTTATCTTTAGATATGTGTTTGAATAACCTCCTCTTTTAAATTATATCTATATAGGGATAGGATTCACAGATTCAACATATGACTAAGTCAGTATGGACACAGCTGTCATTGAAATCCAGGACACCAAGTCCCGGATGAATGCTTTATATTGACCTGCATGGCAAGAGTTACTCGCTGCATGGTTAGGGAAACACAGTTGCTTCAGATATTATTGACCTTAAAGAACAGAATGAAAGAGCAAAAGGTCAAGATTTCTTTAATCTCCACCTTTTGGCCCAAGGGGAAGTAGGACTTGAGGTCACTGGGGTAGACAGACAGTGAGGGGTGGGAGGGGACCTGAGGGTAGTAGTCCATTCAGGAAGATGACAGAAGGATGACACAGGTCATGCAGAGGACCCAGCTGGGGTTGAGGGAGCAGTTCTCTGGTGGCCCTGACCTGAACAGTTGTTTTCCTTTGTCCAACAGTGCAATATGAACATAGGGGTAGCAAGGACAGATGGTGGATTAATTCATGACTGGTGCTTTCCAGGGTCAGTGCAGCTAAAGAAGGAGAGGGTAACGGAGTTTGGGTGATATGACAAAATACCATGGGACAGAGGTAGGATAAGGAATAAAGGGCAGCAAGGACTCTTGAAGCTTGGAAGAGAACGTTGAGGTCAAGTTTCCCCTTCCTTGTCCCCAACATCTTTCTGAGCCTCTGGGGAAAGCACAGTCTCTGAAAGCCTCTATTTCCTCATCAGATGAAGAAGTGCCTAACACAATCCAGTATTGTGCTAAGGATTGGCAGTGATTGATGTAATAATCACCCCTGGATAATACCCAGGCATGTTTCACATGGGTCCTTATGAGTCTCTGGTTTAACTCAAAGGTGTACCCCTAAGAGAGGCAATTTCAGAAATTCTAACAGGCTGAGCAAAACTGCCTGTTCCAATGCCACCCTTGAAGGCAAGAACCAAGAGGTGTTGTGTTGCAAGGAATTAATGACACAGGATTGATAAGTGGCTATTGAGCAATATTATCAGTGAATCTTACAAGTTACCGCAAATCATAACCAAAAATAGCTTCTACTTTATAACACCTTCAATTAAATATGTCAGTTTCTAAGGTGCCAAGTGATGGTCCATGTTGAATATCCTTTTTGGCGAACTGGAAAATCTTCTAACACCAAAATGTTTTCTTATATTGAGGAAAAATACTGCATTCATGATGTTAGAGAAGAAAGAAAATTTTCCAAGTTTCGGCTCTGATTTTGCTGAAACAGAAAGAGGAAAGTGCACCTGGCTTCTGTGTATACCCAGTCATTGAGTCGTGTGAATCAGCAACTTTTCAATAATCAGAAGTTGGTTGGTCTATGGCCACATCCTAGAGCCCATGATATACAAAGGAAAGGGAATATATGGTCCTACTTGTCAGACAGCTAGTATTCAAGTTAAATTCTCTTTGGGTCCAGAAAAGTGCTGTGCTCGTTTTCATGTATTTGTTATTCATGTCGCCCTTGGAGTGTGAGAAGAAATAGTGCCCTAGTTGAAACAGGCTCCGGCTGAGATGAAAGCTGGAGAGTAGAACGAAAGTAAACAAGAGACAATCTGCTGAATCAACAAATATCACTAAATACAGGGATGTGAGGGTGTCACTAAGAATTTGAAAACACGTTTGGATCATTTTGAAATATGGGTAATGTGGACTTAATCAATTATATTCCACCTGTAAAAACTGATGCTGATGTAAATTTTCCTTTTATCCTCTGTATATAACTAGGACTGAAGACGCAGTGTATCTTTTTTTTTTTTAAGTACTTCTTCTTTTTAATTTTTTTAAAGTTGTCTATGGACCTTTATTTAATTTATTTATTCATGGTGCTGACAATCAAACCCAGTGCCTCACGTATGCTAGACAAGCACTCTACCACAGTGTGTCTTATAGGAGATAGGAACTTTCAATCAACCTTAAACCAGAAATTCAGATCTATCACTTCCTACTTTTGTAATGTTGAGACATGTTATTCAACTATTCTTAGCTCCCCTGTCTCATTGGCAAATGGGAATATTAATAGTGTCTACCTTTGTGTTTGTTGTGATAAACAAAGGAAATAATGAATGAAAAATACAACGCAGGGCACACCGTCGGTTCTTAATCTAAATAGACACTGATATTACTAGTCAAAGTTTATGTAAGACCCATCATGTCCCTGAATGTGTTAATATAATGAAGTTCTCAGTAATGGCTCACATATTTCTCCATATCTAAGATTTTCAAGACTTTCTAAGACTTCTTAACTGTTGTTAACAAAGTTTGTGTCATCTCAGGTGAAAGATAATATTAATAATAAAATTATTGCTTCTGCCATTTCCACATCTGTTTATTGAGTAAAAGAAATTAATGAATAAGGTGATTTATATAAAAATAATATGTGAGCCAGGCGTGGTGGTGCACACCTGTAATCCCAGCACTTGGGAAGCTGAGGCAGGAAGATTGCGAGTTCAAAGCCAGCCTCAGCAACTTAGCAAGGTCCTAAGCAACTCAGTGAGACCTTGTCTCTAAATAACATACAAAATAGGGCTGGGGATATGGCTCAGTGACCGAGTGCCCCTGGGTTCAATCCCCAGTACCAAAAATATATATATATATATATATATATATATATATATATATATATATATA
>JAJEJO010002589.1:1586113-1725381 GCA_020662805.1 Glaucomys volans
TATATATATATATATATATATATATATATATATATATATATATATATGTGGCATTCAAGATTTATTTTGAAAACACAAAGCATGCAGCAAATGTAAAACCAGAAAAAGTCACTTATACCTCTGGGACTGTTAACATACATTTTTTTTATATATTTTTTTTAAAGTTTGGTAATATTGTGTATACAATTCTGCCACCTGCCACGTTTAGCTAGCACTAAAGCATAAGAATATTCCAGATTATTAATACTCTTCAAAACATTACTTGCACTGACTGCACAGATATCCTGTTTAAATAACCACGTGCTGGTATAGATTTAATATCCCCCTCCCTAAGAAAAAAACGGCTGGATTTTTTGCACTTGATTTCTATAGTGTAAATATTCTAAGCCACGGTCAATTTTCTGTGACCAACAAATACTGAAGACCGAGTTGGAAAAAGCAAGTGTGGAGCTTTCCTTTACATACTATTTCTACCATACAGATACATGGCATGACAACCTGAAGAACATGGATAACAGTAAAATTTAGTTGACCAGGAAGTGATGGTGTTTTTAAGTATTATTACTTTTAATATAACATTTAATTGTGAATTATAAAATTTAGTTTTTACTTATAGCTATATTTAACAATTATTTCACAAAATTCCTGAAAAATTAATAATTGTCTCTTGCATGATAGTATAAGCCAGCTCTCCTAAACCATAATGGGAAGACAGAACCAGAAGAATAGTCTGGGTTTTTCTGTTTATAAATTATAGAATAAAATAACATTGATGCAGTGTTCCATGCAGAACAAGCAAACTTTTAAATGGTTTTCATATATTTACTTATTTAGTCCTATGACATGCCTGTGTGGGCTTTATTATCGTCTCCATCTACAGCTAAAGACACCAAGGTGAAGAGTGGGTGATTGTCTAGGTGGAAGTAATGGAGCTGGGATCTGAATTCCAGTCCTGTGGTCGATTTCCTCTCAATGTCTGGTTGCTCAATGGTCTTTTTAAATAGTGAAAGCATCTAACATCATCAGTTGAACTTTGGATCCACCATTACCTATATCCCACAGCTCAATATTTTTATTTTTTTTTATTTTTCAAAATCTGTGTGACTATATTATTGATTGCTTATTTTATTCATTAGTTATTTAGGAAAATATACTTTTTTCTTAAGAGAGTGACCATTGCATTTAGAAAATTAAAATTTTTGGTGATATTCTGATCTATTTGCTATAACTACTTTTTTCTCCTACAAAGGTAATAATAAGTATTCATTTTTTGAAAATCCTGTAAGATATGGCATGACAAAAAATATAAAATCACACATAATGCTCATACCTAGGAATACTTTTAGCCTTTTGGAATTCAATCATTCTTCCCTTTCCTCTTTTTTTCATATATATATATATATATATATATACATATATACATATAATACATATAATGTATATACATATATACATATAAACATATAATTTCATATATATATAAATTATATATAATCATATATATAATTTTTTCATATATAATTATTTGTGTATATTACATATACATTTATATGTTATATATGTCCATGTACATATATTGTGCACATTTATGACATATTTGTGTCTATAGTGCACATCTGTGGGTGTATATAAAATTCACAGATTTAGAGCCCAGTCATTGAGAAAAGAGGAGCATGAAGACCTTGCCCTCTCTTCAGCTTCCTGCTAGCAAATGGAAAAACCTACCTCTGCATCCATCCTTTGCTCCTTCCCCATCAGTGTGCCCAGGAGGACTCTTTAACTCATGGTTAATCCCTCTTTCACCCTGAATCCTGCCTTCTCTGCATCTTCAGGAATCTGTTGTCTCTCTTTTTTTCTCCACTTTTGAGCATTTTGTTTACCACATGACTTCCTGTCAGCACTGAAACCCACTTTGCCCCTTTATTCAACTTTGGTGCCATCCAGCCTCTCCCCTCCCTCCCACAGTTGAACTCTTGGGGATGTGCTCCCTTCCCCACAGTCTCCACGGCCCCATCATCCATTGACTCCTCTCCCACTGTAACTGGGCTTGTGCTGCCTGAAGACCCCTGAATCTGCATGTGCCAAATTGAATCTGACTTCCCTGTGAGGAAATTCAGTGGGCACCCTTCTAACAGGCCTAATTTTATTTAATTTGCGGCATCTGCTTCTCCTTGCTTCATGAAATACATGCTCTGCTGTCTCTGCTTATTCTTAGTTATACCGAGCTGAGGGAATAAGAAAAACTCCTTATAATGTTAAATACATACTGTCATAATCTTGCTTTACTACACACCTTTTTCCCAAGAGGTGATGGATAATAGATTGTTATTACTTTTTTGACATCTGTAGATGTCCTTTAAACTGTTGCTATAATCAATTCTATTAGAGAACTCTCCTAATAAGTTTTTCTTACATCTTTGTAAGATTTTTTTTTTTCTTGTGACTGCCATGTAGTATTTGTTTTAAAATATGCCTTTGGACTTGATTTTTTTTTAAAAAAATATTTAGGGTTTTTTTTTTTCCTTTTTCCAGATTTCATTTTGATCCATTGTACACATATAGGGTACAAATTTTCATTTCTATGGTTGTGCATGATATACATCCATATCATTATTGTTAATCATACATGTACATAAGGTAATGATGTCTCTCTCATTCCACCATTTTTCATACCCCCACCCTTCCCCCTCTCATTTCCCTCTACATAAATCTAAAGTTCCTCCATTCTTCTCTCACCCCCCACTCCCCCAGCCAGATTTTATATTATCATCCACTCATCAGGGAAAACATTCAATCTTTGTTTTTTGGGGATTGGCTTATTTCACTTAGCATGATAGTCTCCAATTCCATCCATTTTTCTGCAAATGCCATATTATTCTTCTTTATGGCTTTATGGTATTCCATTATATATATATATGTATATATATATATGATTATATATATACCACAGCTTCCTTATTCATTCATCTGTTGCCCAATCAATAAATGGGCCAAGGATCTAGACAGACACTTTACAGAAGATGATGAACAGGCAATCAATAAATATACGAAAAAGTGTCGAGCATCTAATAATTAGAGAAATGCAAATTAAAACAACTCTAAGATTTCATCTTAGTCCAATTAGAATGGTTTTTATCAAGAACACAAACAATAATAGATGTTGGTGTGGATGTTGGGAAAAAGGCACACTTTTACATTGCTGCTGGATTTGCAAATTGGTTCAGCCACTCTGGAAAGCAGTCTGGAGATTCCTCAGAAAACTTGGAAGGGACCCACCTTTTGGCCCAGTTATCCCACTCCTAGGTTTATACTCAAAAGACTTAAAATTATTTAGGGTTTTATATCTTGTTTAACTTACATCAACATGTACTAGTCCAAGAGTTGACAGGGGAACTGTATTTTGTATTTCTACATTTTGTATTTCCTGAAGCTTTTATGGAACTTGAGATTTAATTTTTTTCAAAATTTAAAAGACCTTACCTAAAAACCTTTGGGGGTATCTCTTGATTTTTACAGAAGTGTTCTTTGATAATGTAATTTCTCTTATGCTCTTGGTGATGATTTCAGATCAGCATTTTTACTATATTCTGATGTGTAGTTTCTCATTATAGAAGGCTTTTAATTACAATTTTGGTTTCCTTATTTTTGAACCAGAGATTGAATCCAGGAGCCCTTAAACCACTGAGCCATATCCCCAGCCCTTTTCATTTTTTTATTTTGAGATAGGGTCTCACTAAGTTACTGAGGCTGTCTTTGACCTTGTGATCCTCCTGCCTCAACCGCCCAAGTCACTGGGATTATAGGTAGGTGCCACTGTGCCCAGTTTGATTTCCTTTTTGATGTTAGAAATACTTAGAACAATTTTGGTTTAAAACTTCTTAATTGTTTGCAGTCCATTTTTCAACAAATTATTCTTTAGAGGTTTGGTTTCATTGAACTGTGGTCCAAGGATGTGATCTGTATAATCAGTGTTATTGAAATTTATAGTTTTCATAGGAATTTGAAAAGAATTGAGAAGTTTCTTGTCTCTGTGCATATACAGTTGATCAATTTTGATCTACAAGCAAAATGTAAATTCATGCATTTTACTAACTTCTTATTGTAAATATATTTCAGGTTTGCATTTGGTCAGAAAATAGAGATTGTATGAAACTGACTTTGAGAGCTAGGTTAAACTCTCCTTTGTAGCTTAGTAGGTTTTCAATACTTTGGAACGGTTAATCTATATTTCACTTCAAATACATTTTCTCATTCTGGTATCATTCTATACATCAGAGCTGTTAATTTTAATGTTTTTATCTTCTTTACTCTTACTACTATTTTTGTTTGTTTTCTTAGTTTCTGAAGGAGATACATTGAACACGTACATAATGCCAGGAAATTTCTCCATGTATTCTTGTGATTTTAATTTTACTTTTGGCTTTATTTATTTTGAGTCTATTCTTCTAAGTAATGAAGTTTCATGGTTTTGTATCTTCTTGATGGATTACTTCTTATCATTAGGTAGTATTTTTTTTTCTTTCCTTGTAAAAGCTTATCACCTTTTTTAAAAATATCAGATTAAAATCGCTATATCACTGTGTTTGAGGTAATATTTGCTTTGTGTGACTTTTCTTCCCTTATTTTCAATACTTCTGTTTTATTTTGTTTAGTGGTATCTTTTCCTCTTTGGTGTCTTGCCTCATGGGTCAGTTTATACCATTGGAATTCACTGTGCCTGCTGGCGTATCTGAGCTTGTCTCTTCCTTATGCTATGTCTTCCTTTAAACAGGCCTTATTCTTAGCTTAGTCTTCTCTTCCTGTCTTTGTTTATTCATTTGTTTGTTTGTTTTTTAGTCATCATAGTTTTTCTAGTCTCCCTGTTTCTCCTGCTGTTTTGGAAGCTTGAATTTTTAATCTATTCTTTTAGTGTAACTATTAATAAGGTTGTGACATTGGCATTCAGCCATGGATGTCTCTCCCCATTTGTAGTTATTCCATATTCTGTCATGTTATTGCTGATGGCAAAAGGCTTAGCATGTTTTATCTATCCACTTACCTTCTTCTCTGAACATTCATCTTGTAGTGTTTGTTGGTCTAGAATTTAATTCCATTCTTTTAAAACAGAAATTAATCATTTGTATTTTAATATTACGTAATATATTAAAATTGTGATTCTGTCTTATCACCAAGTACTCTGTTGTTTCTTCCAATGCCCACTTTTCTATGGATTCAAGCTATTTCCTACCAAGTTTATATGCTCTAGTAACAGATTTAGCCATGAAAAGTTAACACTTACTTTATGTATCTGTTTACAGGTACCCTATACAATTCCAGGCTGGCAGTTATTTTTCTCAAGCCTGTAAAGATATTCTTTTTGTCTTTTGTCATAAATTGTTGCTGAATAATCCCAGGTTATCTTAATTGGCATTCCTGTTAAAGTATTTGACATTTTCTTTCTGGTAGGGTTAAGTTTTCCTTTTCTTTTAAATTTTCTATAGTTTTAATCCACTTTATCTGGTGATGAATTTGTTTTTTGTTAAAATCTATCTTGGCACTTGGTGGTACTTTCAACTTGAATATTTGTGGTTTATTTGCTTTCTTCAATTTTAAAAAATGATTAGCTATTCATTCCTCTATATACTGTTTCTGGGTCATTCCCTTAACTCTTCTTAAATAATGTTCATCTCTCTTTCTTCATATTGCATTCTGCATATGTTAACAGTTATTTATTGGGAAGTTGGGAAAAGGGTGACCCTGAGGCTTGCACAGAGGAGGTCATTTATACTTAAAAATTCTGATCTCCTTTTTCAGCTATGCTCTTGAAATATTTTCCTTTATTCCTGTTGTAGAGACTTCAGAAATACAGATTAATTCATTTAAACAGTATATCAGTAACTATGCTAAACCCAGGATTCGAAAGAGGTCTTAGACACCGTCCCCAAGCTCAAGGTTTTGATAATTGAATGTGGAGCAACGACTCAAACAGATTTTTAATAGAGTCTTTATGGCAAATCCTGGAAGAGTGACACACAGGATGATCTGAGGTTAAGGAAAAGGACATTTGGTTCTGTCTAGCAACTCAGGAGACTGGAAGGAGAGGATGCTGAAACTGGAACTTAAAGAATAACATCAGCAAGGGAGACATGAGCCAAGAAAACACTCCTGCCCACCATTTCTCCTTTCTTGCAGCAGATGAACTTGGCTTTGACTTCACTGGAAAAGTAAGGTTTGCTCAAAGAGTGGATTTGTCTTCTATAGCCAAACAATGGGTCAGTTGTTCAAGGCACAACCTAAGACTTTCACCAATGATCCCACCTCTGAATTATCCCACCTTGCATTTCAACTAAAGTCAAGATATAATTTGTCGTTCAAATGCTGGTATTTTTGGAGTGTAGGGACACACGTTATTCAGGAATCACAGGCATAACTAATTATTATAGCTGATCATTTTATGTATCTATCCTAACTCATCATCTAGGTGGTAGGCCCTTACAAGGCAGAACTTTATAATTTGTTTCTTATAGGATTTTAAAATTTACTTTTATTTTGATCAATACATAATATTTGTACATGTTTATGAGGGTCAATGGGATGCTTTAATTCATGTATGTATTGGATAGCAATCATCTCAGGTGATTAGTGTATCTGTCACCTTGAAATTTTATCATTTCTTTATGGTGAATGCATGCAAATTCCTCTCTTCTAGCTATTTTGAGATACACAATGTATACTGTGAATTATTTTCATTCTTCTGTGTCATAGAACACCAGACTTATTCCTGCTAGCAAAGGATAACATTGTACCCGTCCATCAACCTCTTTCTCTCCCCTTTGCCCCTCTTCTCCCCACTCTGTGGTAAATACTATCCTGCTCTCTGGGTCTATGGAATCAAAGTTTTTAGATTCTATGTACAATAGTGCACTGTTTGTCTTTCTGTGCTAGACTTATTTTACTTAATAGAATGATCTCTACATTCATTCATGTTGTTCCAAATGACAAGATTTCATGCTTTTTATAGCTGAATAGTATTCCATTGTGTTGATATACCATATTTATTTACTTCTAATCCAACCCAGTGCCAGCTCCATGGAAAAGAGTAAATGAGTATGTGCTGAATAATAATAATGGCAACACAGCAGTGATTCTGATAATTATTTTGAATAAGAGTATGCCATGGGTAGAGTTCCAGGCTCATCTAAATCTAGGTTCTAGGACTTTCTTTTTCATACCATCACAGCCGTTGAGGTGACCAGGGCTCCACATCCTTCATTTTGGTATGATTCACAGCTTTCCAGAAGCGTTAAAGAGAGGGCACCTTTTATCAGTCTGTTCTTCTTTCTAACCTCTTTTTCCTGTCTCATTTTTTAATTCAGGTAACCCTCATTTTTTAGAAGGATGAGAAAAGAGAAGCACCATAGCTATGGCCTCTCTTCTTGTGCTCTAGCTTTATTAAGATACAATTCACACACCATATACTTTGCACATTGGAAGTGTGCAATTTAGGGTTGTGCATTCACCACCACAGTCTATTTTAGAACACTTTCATCACGTCTTCGTACATGAAATCCTGCCTCCCTTACCACCACCTCCTAATGCGTCTCTTCTCCCTTTCCCACCTAGTTCTAGACAACCAACCATTGGTATGTTTTCTGTCTCTGTAGGTTTGCCAATTCTAGACATATTATATAAACAGAATCATAATATGTGGTCCTTTACAACTGGCTTCTTTCACTTAGTTCATTGTTTCCAAGGTTCCTCCACATTATTTATGCTTTATTATTTATTTATTTATTTGTAGTCCTAGGGATTGAAACTACAAGTGGTCCACCCCTGAGCTCCATCCCCAGCCCTTTTTATTTTGAGACAGGGTCTCACTAATTTTGCTGAAATGGCCTCAAACTTGCAATGCTCCTGCCTCAGTCTCTCAGTTAGCTGGGGTTGCAGTCGTGTAAACCCATGTCCAGTGGGTCATTCATTTTTATTGTCAAATAATATTCTTTTATATGGATATATGTCCTTTTGTTTACTCATTCATCTATCCATGGACACTTCTTGGGTTGATTCCATCTTTTGGTTATTGTCAATTTGAACACAGGTGTACAAATATCTATTGAGTCCCGACTTTCAAATCTTTGAATATATATACCTACAAGTGGAATTTTTGGATCATAGAATAATTCCATTTTTTTTTTTTTTTTTTTTTTTTTTTTTTTTTTTTAGGAATCACCATACTGTTTTCCATAGTGGCTGCACAGTTTTAATTTCTACTAGCATTGCACAAGGGATCTAATCTCTCCACATCCATGTCAATATTTATTATCTTTCTTTCTGATTCTAGCCATCCTAGTGAATGTGAAGTGGCTCTTGTGGTTTTATTATTTATTTATTTATTTGTTTGTTTGTTTATTATAGAATTTGATAGGCCTTTATTTTATTCATTTATTTGTACATGGTGCTGAGAATCGAACCCAGTGCCTCACACATGGTAGGCAAGTGGTCTACCACTGAGCCACAACCCCAGCCCCTCTCGTGGTTGTGGTTTTGATTTGCATTTCTTTCACAGTTCATGATATTGAGCCTCTTCTCACGTGCTCATTGGACAATCATATACTTTCTTTGGAGAAGCATCTATTGAGACCCTTTGCCCATTTTTTTATTTGGGTTACTCATCCTTTTATTACTGAGCCTATTTCCATTCCACTCAAATGCAGTTATGTATTCTCTATAAAGCCAATGAAGCATAAGCTTCAGAGCCCCTTCTAAGACCCTCCATGAATCCAGCAATGGGAACAATGTATTTTTATAAAATTTGGGAAAAAATTTTTTTCTTTAAGATTGCCATTCTTTTCTACTCTGACTTCCTTTCAGACTCACTTCTGTTCCTGTTGATTGGTATTGGGGCAGCCACGGAATTTTATTCATAATTTTATGTTTGGGGGCTCCACACAATCTGGGTCTGCTTCTATTCATATATAAAATAAATTCTAAGCCCTCCTTTCTGGAAAGCCTTCTCTTTTGATTCCCAAATGCCTATTTTGGAAGTAGAAACAATGATCTTTACTTAAAATCTTTCCTTTTGGCAAGTTTCTGCTCTGGGGAAATATAATTCTCATTGGGGTACGCAATGGTTTCTGACCACTTAGAGAATGGGTTGTAAACAACATTCTAGAATGTTCTCCTTTGATTTCTCTTCTCCTTTAGCTCCTGTCATCACCACCCCTCTTGAAACTGTGGATGCCTTAGTTGAAGAAGTGGCTACTTTCATGTGTGCAGTGGAATCCTATCCCCAGCCTGAGATTTCCTGGACCAGAAATAAAATTCTCATCAAGTAAGTATTCTGTCTTATTCTGGTAAGCATGTCTGCCGCTACCTTGCAGTTTATCTTTCACATAAATGCAAACACAGCTCCTGGCAGTACTGAAGTTCACCTCTGGAATATGAACAGTACAAATTGTCCAATTTAAAAAATCTGAGATCTGAAGTTTGGTGAGTTTAAGAAAAGTTCCCAAAGAAAAGCAGTGGTTTACTGACCTAGGGAGGTCAGGGAAGCCCCTGGACTATTATTAGAAGGTTCACAGTAATTGGGAAACACCAACATATCCTAAGTCTGGGGCACATACTCCATGACCTGCTGAGGCATTAATGGCGGCAAGCCTCATAATCTGTTCTTCTAATACCCCAGTAAAGTGAAGCCTATTCTTTTCAGTTAGAGAGACTCCCATGCATAGTAAGGCAGACACAAATGGATAAAATTCTCATTTGGCAGGTGAAATTTCTG
This sequence comes from Glaucomys volans, assembly GCA_020662805.1. Lineage (NCBI taxonomy): Eukaryota > Metazoa > Chordata > Mammalia > Rodentia > Sciuridae > Glaucomys > Glaucomys volans. Next base: position 1,595,874 of record JAJEJO010002589.1, read on the forward strand.
TAGTCCTGTCCTCATTATAGTAATTATCTGATAAAAAATGCTCTTTTAAAATATGTGTAACAAAGAGAACCCAAGCGTTCTAACAGGCTCTGTAGCTTGCATTAGAGCTGAATGTTTTTTAACCCATTTGGGCTAGTAGGACAAAAATATCAGGAGTGGTTGGTTTATAAACAACAAATTTATTTCTCACATTTCTGGAGGCTCTGAATTCCAATTCAAGGAGCCAGCATATTCTGTGTCTGGTGAGGGTCCAACTCTTGGTTCAAAAATAGTCACTGTTTAGCTCTGTCCTCACCTGAGGGAACCTAAGAGAGAGCTTCTGGGTATCTTTTAAAGGGATATTAATGCCACTCACGAAGGTTCCACTCTGATGACCTAAATCCACCTTCCAAAGGCCCCCCCACCAAATACTACCACACTGAGGATTAGGTTTCAACAAATGAATTTGGGAGGAACATAAACATTAATTCCATAGCAAGAGCTCATTCCAGTTTCCATAGCTGGGGGATGATATCTTTATTTTCTTTCTCTTCATTAACTTCTAACTGAAATTTCATGTTTCCTTCTATTATACTGTTCTAATGTGGAAACTTACCCTGCACTATAGCTGTTTAAGTACTCCATCAGGCAAGCTGTCCCAGAAGTTCTGGATCAAAAACATTTACAGACAAAATTAAAATATTTACAATTGTTTTAAATATCTTCTACAATCTGGATAGGTTGAAAATTTCCCAAATCATCAAGTCCTGCTTTCTTTTCTTTTTCTTTTTTTTTTTTTTTTTCAACGGTTTTTTGCCATTTTTAATACAAATTTTTTGCTTCTTTCACTTTTTTGTTTCTTACAGGTATTCCATTACAGTGAATTGTTAGATATCCAAATTGCTTGTCACTGTAAATCCCTGTTAGAAAATTACATTATATTAGCCCCCCATCTGAGGTTTCACTTCCTTGCAGTTTAACTTTCCACAGTTCAGCTACCCCTTCCTTATCAACAGCAGTCTGAAAATATTAGATAAAAATTCCAGAAATGAACTCATACATTTTGAATTGCACCCATTTTGAGTAGCGTGATAAAATCTCCTACCATCCTGCTCCATCCAACCTGGGATGCAAATGTATACACTGCCCTCCTGTTAGTCACATAGTAACTATCTCAGTTATCAGACTCTCATAGTATCACAGCACTTGTATTCAAGCAATCTTTATTTTACTTAATAATGGCCCCAAAGGACAATAGTGATGCTGGCAATATATTAAAATATATTGTTATAATTAATCTATTTTATTACTGGTTATTGTTAATCTCTTATTTTGCCTAATAAATTACACTTTATCGCAGGCATGTATGTATAGGAAAATAATAATATATATATGGTTTGGTACTATCTTGGGTTTCAGGCACCCAGTGAGGGTCTGGGAACATATTATCTAAAATTTGAGTAATATGTGACTCATGTATGATTGTTTCCATCAGCAAGATCAGAGATTACTGTGTAGTATGCTATTCTTTATTTTGAAAATTATGTAGAATGATTAAGAAATATCTAATTTCTTTTTCTCCCTCATAGTAATGAATGTTCCACTAAAGTACTTTCTATATCAGTTTAATCTTCATAAATAAATCACTATTAAGACGACTGAGAAATGAAATTATTTAAACTTTATAAAAAATACAGAGCCCTTCTAAGCAATTTGATTTTAAATGAATTTTATCTATAGTGTCTTATGCATAAAATCCTTAGACAACCATTGAAAAAAAAAGTCAGTGACAAATTATTCATAGAACTGTATCACAGACCTCAGGAATTGACATTCAGAAAAGATTTCAAGGTTACTCAGCAACAGCCTCTGATAAAACCCAACAAACCTTAAAATTGCAATTAGAATTCAAAGGGATCAAAATATTGGTTTATACTGAACCAAGATTAGGAAAATCTTCCACTGTTGGTATTTTCATGTTCTTAGTTTTTCAATCAAATAATCAGTTGTGATAAACCAATAGGAATTTATTCTATAAACCAACTTGGATAAGAATCCAAACTGACTGACTGGTGCCAGAACGTGAAGGTGCAAGTGAGGAATGGAACAAAATGGTGGTACATGGAAACCCATCCTCATATTTGAAAAGTCAGTGAAATCATTCTTTTTAAGAATGCTTTTTCCAACAGTTACCATGTCCTCCACCAATTCTATTTGATCTCTCTTTAGATCATTGCAATTTCTAATATGCTTCTTTGGCACTACAAGATAATGATGAGGTGCTGCTGGTTTTATATCTTTGAAGCAAACAAGGTCTTCATTCTCACAGGGCAGGAGTTTGGTGGTCTCCTGCTGCCTAGCAATCCAGCAAAACAAGCAGTTTCTGTCGTAGTCCCCGGACTCCAGGGCTCTGCGGCGACCTTGGAGGTTTTCTCTGAGTTACTGTCAGAGGCTGAAGGCCTGTTGCAGATCACTTGCTCCTCCGCCATGGTACCTGCCTGGTTTCTTTTTTTGTTTAGCAATTATTCCTCAAATTTTCTTTTCCCTCCTAAATTTTACTGTAAATGGCAAAAGAAAGCAGGTCACAGCTTGAACACATTCCCTGGTAATTTCCTGAGTGAAATATCTGAAATATTTGTTTACAAGTTTTGTCTTCATTTGGCTCAGCTCTCTGCCATGAGGATCCTCTTTCCTTCCTTTTCCAGTATCATGTTCCTCATTTCCATCTGAGTCTTCACCTGTAGTGCTCTGACATCCGTATTTCCAACATTCGACATTCAACATTCAACATTCCAACATTTTTTTTTTCTGATCACGAGCATTTTTTCTCTTCTAAGATGATTTAGACTTCTTACATGCCTCTCACCTCCTCTGAGTCCTCTGTAGCAGAGTCATTAACAGCATATTTCTACTGACAGTCTTTTCAAAAAATCCAGGCTCCTTCTAACAGGTTTCTCACAATTCTTCCAGTTCGACCCATTCCCCAATTGAGAAGCCACATCTCCGTTTTTAGATACTTGTTGCAGCAGCACCCTGCTTCTAGCTACCAAAATCTGTATTTATTTCCCATATCTGTTGTGACAAATTGCCTCAAACTTAGTGGCTTACAACCATATAAATTTATTACCGTATAGTTCTGGAGGTCATGAGTATGCCATACATCTCACTGGGCTAAAATCAGAGTGTTAGGGAGCCGAGTTCCCTCCGGAGGCTCCAGGGGAGAATCTGTCTCCATGACTTTTTTTTAGCTTCTAGAGGCCACCTGCACCTTGGGTCCCTTCCTTGATTTATAAAGCTAGTAACTGCATCACTCTGGCTTATGTCTCCATTGCCATGTCTCCTGTGACTCCTCTGCCTCTCTCTTCCATTTTTTAAGGACACTTATCATTGCCTCTTGCACATGTGGCTGATCTAGAATATTCCATTTAAGATTCTTATTCTTAACATGTGCAGAATTCCTCTGGTGATTGAGACATTGGGGATTGTCATTCTGCTTACAATGTATATGTGGCATATAGAACACTTTACGTTTGTAAAAACAAACAAGCAAAACAACAACAACAGAAGTCAAAAATACTTTTTTTTTTTTTCCTGATACTAGGGATTGAACCCAGGGGCACTCTACCACAGTTTCTTCCCCAGTCCTTTGTATTTTTTCATTTGACAGAACATCTTGCTAAGTTGCCAAGGCTGACCTCAACTTGCCATCCTTCTGCCTCCAGAGTCACTGATAATACCACACCCAGCTACAACACACTTTGTATTGATGGTTCCCCTCAAATTTCTTTCTGCTGCCCTAATCACCTTCTCAATGGACAATTTGCATGCAATTAAATAGATAATATATATAATGCTGTTTTTTTCAAATTGAAAGTTTTTCTTATGTATTTCAAGTAACTGGAAGTGTGCCTGGCACTTGTTAATCCCTCAAGTATTTGTTTAATGAAAGAATGAATATTGAATTGTTAGGCCTTCTGTAACTATTTGAATCTGTTCACAGTGTGTGTGTGTGTGTGTGTGTTCATTTAGTCGCCTCTGCTCAGTAATTATGGAAGAAGACTTGTTATGATATACTATCCTGAGTAAAGGAAGTTTTACCCTTGGTCTTAGCAGCAGCCATCAGCTTTTAAAGGAATGTTAATGCTTTAATTACTGAAAAGATTAGAATATAATGTTAGTTGCATGCACTGTGCCAACAATATCATTCTATCATTCAGAACTCCCTCATATTTTCTTTGGCCTTTTAACAATATATTAATCGAGGCCAAAAAAAATCACAGAGCGTGCACTGATCTGCCATTTCCCTCCGTGACCCGCAGGCTCTTTGACACCCGGTACAGCATCCGCGAGAACGGGCAGCTCCTCACCATCCTGAGCGTGGAGGACAGCGATGACGGCATCTACTGCTGCGTCGCCAACAACGGCGTGGGCGGCGCCGCCGAGAGCTGCGGAGCCCTGCAAGTGAAGATGAGTGAGTGCCAAGGAGCATCGCCTGGGTTTTCAAGTTGACTTGGTACCATGGGAAACAGCCCGAGAACAGGCCTGGAGGTTGGGCAGGGAGACAAGTTCAAGTTCAAAGCGCAGCCTCGGACCAGTGCATTCCACCCAGCTCTCTCCTGCCTCCGACCACCACTCTGAGGCAGTCCTCTTAGTTCTCCCCCACCTCCCATTTCCTTGCAGTCCTGCAGATCTTCATTTCCTTCTCCACCCTGACTGGGAACTTCCCTCCACGTGATTCACTGCTCTGTTGAAACACAGTTTCATTACAACCAAACACCCTTTTTATCTCATCCCTTATAGACATTTCTACTCTTCTGCCTTATTTCAAACTTGAGTTTCTGCTGAGTCACTTTCTGGTTAAATAGGGGATGCTGGATTTTCCCTACCTCCTGTCGACAGGGCTAGTGAGCATGAATGCTGATCTCCGAGGCTCATTGCTACTTTTGTGCCATTATATTTAAAAGCCTGTGTGAAATCTGTTCTCTCAGGAGGGCTTATGTCATGGGACCACGCTTTTCTCTGACTCTATTCATCATGTCATCCATTCTAGACTCCCTCCCCCATACTCCTGCCAGCATCCTAAAGGATTTTTCACAGTCCCTGAAATAGGACCACAGGCCACTTCATCTTCCCAATTCTATGACCTTCACAAATGCAGTGATGTTTGTCTTAACTCTTTATCAGCCTGCCTAATCAATGACCAACTGGAAATGATCTGCATTTAACATTTCAAGCTTCAATATGTTGCTGTCAGATCATGGACACATCTTTGTCCTGCTTTGTGGGATTAAGGGAAAGTTTCCCACACTCATGACCTGCCTCCAAGTGGAAGGCACGAAGTGCCTTTCTCTCACTCCCTCTCAGATAACAAGGGTATCTAAGTCTCTTTTCATTCCCTTATTCCCACCATACACCATCACCCACATGTTCTGCTGCCCCAACTTCTCTCTCTTCTCTTGTCCTTGAGTCCTCTGTTCTCCTGTCCATTGACACCCATTGGCATTTTATTTTCATCCACACTTAGTTCTCCTGTTTGGTGTTGAAATATCCACACTTGCAAACTGTCCACCTGTAAGAATGCAACCTTGATCTTCTCTGACACCACACTAACAGGAAAATCATACAAATGCACACTGCCACCATACAAACTGGTGGATCGACCGACGACCTTTATTTATTAAGTTTATGTGATGCCTTTCATTACAATCTCTTCCCTTTTGTTGTTTTGCTGGAGGAAATCAATAGGTATTTTTTTCAGAGTGTGAGCCTGTAAGATTTTGTGACTCCTTGCATAGCCGAAAATCACTGTGCCCTAACTGTTGACGATATTTTTGAAGGGTGTGGAGTCAGCTTTTAACAAACAATCACTCATTGTCACATGGTGTCCTCTGTTGCAGATGAAATGTCTTCTTAGTTCTTTACCAGTGAATATGATGTTTACTTTCTTTAAAAACACAAGGCTGTTCTTTTTATTTCTAGAGTTCATGAATTTTGCAGATTGAAAAGAATATGTTTGGTGTTTATTTTCTTATTCTTACTCAATTTTAGATGGTGCTTTTTGATCTGAAGATGAAAGGTTTTCAAAATGGGGAACATTTTTCCTGTTGTTTCTCTTTCTTTTTATTCTTTCTTTTCTCTTATTCTCAAACTTGTAAAAATATCAGCTCTCCTTTTCCAATTATTTATAACTCTGAATATTTCCCTCATTTTCTTTTTTTTATTTGTTCTTTTTAGTTATATATGACAATAGAATGTGTTTTGGCAATTATACATACATGGAGCACAGCTTATTCTGTTTAGGCTCCCACTCTTGTGGTTGTACATGATGTAGAGTTACCCTGGTCATGTATTCAAATAAAAGGCTAGGAAAATGACGTCCAATTAATTTTATTGTCCTTCCTATTCCCCTCCCCACACCCTTCCCTTGGTTTCTCTTTGTCTAATCCACTGGATTTCTATTATTCCCCTCCCCAATATCCCTTGTTTTGGATTGGTGTCCACAAATCAGAGAGAACATTCAGCCTTTGTTTTTTTTGGGATTGGCTTATTTCACTTAGCTTGATGTTCTCTAGTTCCATCCATTTACTGGCAAATGCCATAATATCATTCTTCTTTATGGTTGAATAATATTCCATTGTGTATAGATACCACATTTTCTTTCTTCATTTATCCATTGAAGGACACCTAGGTTGTTTCCAAAGCTTGGCTATTATGAGCTGAGCTGCTATAATATTGATGTGGCTGTGTCACTGTAGTATGCTGATTTTAAGTCCTTTGGGTATATGCCCGATGAGTGGAATAATTGGGTCAAATGGTGGTTCCACTTCAAGTTTTCTGAGGAATTTCCATACTGCTTTCCATCACAGTTGCACCAATTTGCAGTCCCACCAGCAACATATGAGTGTACCTTTCTCCTCACATCCTCACCAACATTTATTGTTACTTGTATTCTTTATAATGACAGCTTGCCTCTTGAAGATTTCTTACCTTTTCCTTCTGTATCAAAAATTTGGCCTTCAATATGACCAAACTATTATTCCAACCTTCTGTTTGATATTTTGATCTTAAAAAACATTTTTTAATTTCTAAAATTTACTTTTCCTCTGATTGTCCCTTTTCATAGTATGCTCTACTTGCACAATATGACACCCACTGAGGCTTCTCTAGGGATGTCCTCATACCTTGTTTAAAAATTAACATTTTCTTCTTCTCCTTGCTTTATTTTTGTTTCCTCCAGGATAAATTTTAATTTCATTTTGGTTCCTTCATGTGTATGTTTTTCTCCAATGTGTGTTGATCTGTTATTGTTTGAGTAAGTGTAATGGAGTCCCGGATTAATCTGAACAGGAAGCTGGTGGGGGTATGGGCTTTGTGGATGAGCTGATTCAGTAACCACCAGGAGGAAGTAGGTGGGGATGTGCCCACAAGCAGACACTTTTAGCACGTAGAGAAAAAAAATCAGGTGAAGAAATGGAATAGTCTCACTTGCTAAATTATGACGGCTTGATTCTGAGGTGGATGCACAGTTAAGTATTTCAATAGTTTGTGGTACTACCTTTCTCTCGAATGCTTCCAATAATAATTGGAAGCACTAATGCTCTCCAGCACTAATGTTCTTGATCTTACTTCTAAACTAAATCCTCTTCTTTTATCTTCTCTTTTTTTTTTCTACCCTCCCCTCAGGAGAATTCACCCATTCATGTGGACACATAAAAATGTGGCCATCCCAACTGTTAATTTTTTGGAATGCTTTCATTTGCTTGGAAAGAGCTGCTTCTTGAGTCCACCAAGGCCCCCTGACTCCAAGCTATTCCAGCTAGCCTAGGCCCTCCCCCAGAACACCTCTCCTCAAACTTCCTAAAGTTCATTTACAAAGGGTTCCGTGTTGGCACAGGCGCGTGCTGCATCCTGCTTCAAGGAGATAGTCAGTACTGGCTGGTCTGTACTCGTGGCTCCACCAAGAGTCATGTTGCCTTGGCATGGGGATCCACGACTCCACATCACATTCTACTCATTCCTAGTTCATTTTATGTTCCTTTCCCACCAGGGTTCTCCTCACCTCCCACCCTACAGACGACCACTGGGAAGATAGATAACCTCCTCGTTGACAAGCATAGGAACATCAGGTCCTGAGCTGAGCTTCTCTCAGCAACTGTATGAAAGCACAACTCACAGTCAAGGCAGCCGGCCAGTATCTAGCACCAGGCAGTCACTGGTGTTGATCAGAAAGCTTTGTAGGCTATGGATAGACAGCAGAGTGGCAGAGGGTTTATCTTCCCATAGTATATTTGCAAACCCGTCTTGTATCTTTGCCACAATGCAGAACTGTGCCAACTCTGGTAACAAATGCCTAGATTAAACCCAGTAGGTCATACAGGCATTGCAAATACCACTTACACTTACGAATACCACCGAATTTCCCAATGCCCTCCGACACACTGAAGTGCGTGAAGAAAAAAAGAGAAGTCCTTCTTTTTTGCCCTCCTCTGCTGAAGTTATGGCACATGACCTGAAAGAAATATCTCTATCCCAAGAAGTCTCTCCTGAAAGACATCCCTCTGTTCTGCATCTATGTAACACATTGCTAAGGATGTAATATAGTTTTGATTATTTTATAAATGTTTTAAGTACTTAAATAACTGCCATTTGAACTTAACCAGTTCTTCTACATATTAGATTTAATAAGTTCTCCCTTCAAAAGCTTTATATTAGAGAATAAAAATGATCTGACCTTAACTATTTCTTCTGAAGGTGACAGAATAGCAAATTGCACAAGTTTGCTTTGCAGAATTGAGTTCCTCCAAATTATTTGACAATTTGTTTTCTGGTTTCTAATATAATAGCATTTGGTTTATTTTCTAGAGATCCAATGTGCCTTATTATTGCACATCAAATGTAATAGTCAAAATAACATTAAATATAAAGGGAAGGTAGGTTATAATTCAGAATTATACAGAATGTATTGATGTCAGTTTTTTCAAATCTTTTCATGTTTATTGTTGTGAGTTAAGTTATGTCGACTTGTTATAGTGACAGCTTATGTTATCCAACTTTTTACTATCTTTTAAAGTCAGGAATACTATAGAAATTTCAGACCCCTAACATGATTCATGAATTTGTGTTTTTCAAAAGAGATTTTAATGAAACAGAAACAACCCAAACTTTTTAAAATTAGGGCTTTATGGTTATGCATAATAGTTGGGTTCATCCTGATAGCTCATACATGCATGGAAATGGATCTCATTTCATGATCCCCTGTTTTCCTCCTCTTTTCTCCTGCCCCCTTCCTCCTTCCTTTACTCTACTACAGTAACTCCTCTGTTAATTTACTCTTGATTGGTTCTTTATGTAGTCTTATCCTTTCCTCCTCCTTTCCTTTATTTTACTTTAGCTTTCACATATGAAAGAAAACATTCAAGCAAGGGGCAGTGGTGCACACCTATAATCCCAGTGGCTTGGGAGGCTGAGGTAGGAGGATTGTGAGTTCAAAGCCAGTCTCAGTAACTTAGTGAGACCCTCAGCAACTTAGTGAGACCCTGTCTCTAAATAAAATACAAAAAGGGGCTTGGAATGTGGCTCAATGGTTAAGTGCCCCTGGGTTCAATCCCTGGTACCAAAAAAAAAAAAAAAAAAAAAAAAAAAGAAGGCATTCAACCTTTGCATTTCTGAGTTTGGCTTATTTCACTTAACATGATATTCTCCATTTCTATCCATTTGCCCCAAAATGCCATAATTTCATTCTTTTGAAGGCTGAGTAGAACTCCATTTTTTATATATATACCACAATTTCTAAATCCATTCATCTATTGAAGGGGATCTGGATTGACTCCCTAATTTAGCTATTGTGAATTGTGCTGCTATAAACACTGATGTGGCTGTGTTGCTATAGTCTGCTGATTTTAGATCTTTGGGGAAAATACCCAGGAGAGTAACCAAACTTTTAAAACTGGTTTCTTTTTGATATCCACTAAGCTGTCTTAACATTTGAGGAATTTTATAATGTAATATGCTTAAGATAATTCTTGAAAGGACTATTTAGAATTCAATGAAAAGTTAAAACTCTAAGTTCAATACAGTTATATTGTCTTTTTAATTTTGAACTTTTATTTCCCTGTAGAACCTAAAATAACTCGTCCTCCCATAAATGTAAAAATAATAGAGGGATTAAAAGCAGTTCTACCGTGTACGACAATGGGCAATCCCAAGCCATCCGTGTCCTGGATCAAGGGGGACAGTGCTCTCAGGGTAAGTGACTATTGTGTACATAAAACATTTTAAAAGATGACAACCCCTTGAACACTCAGTGACATGCTTACAGACTCCTAGTGTAAAAATGTTTCCATATACATTTTAACCAAACTTAAATATGACTATTCCTACTTACGCAAACTGTAGGGCATTCTCGTCAGGACTGGCTTGGGAAAAAAGAGATGGAAACCAGTAATGTGAGGGATGGAAAAGGAGGCAAAACCAAAGCGAATCTGCAGTCATCTTGGTTGGTTGGTTGGTTGGATCATTTGTTTATTTTTTGACATTGAATCATTGAGACTTAGAGGATAAATTAAAAAGCAAAACTAAAAACCAAGCTTGAGAATTGACAGTTTCTGAGAGAAGGGAGAGAAGTGAAGTTTGGAAGAAAAGAAATGAGCACTCTGGAGAGAAATTGGAGCCAGACGACTTAAGATCAATAAACACTTTGACACATACCCTCTCAGCCATGAAGACTTGTCAATTAAAAATCCATTATTTATATGCTTGTTTGTGCTGCTTTTGCATATGAGCCCCACATTCACTAATGTGCTGCACCCCGATTGTCCGTACCATCTTTGTAGCACCTACAAGTGGGATCATAGACTATGTTTGCATCTTTCCATGCCTAGAACATTCCATGGGAAATACACAGGGGTCCATGTATGCCACACAACTGAAATAAACTACAAAACTGATAAGCTTTGTTTGATTAAAGTAAAACAAATAATTCCCAATTTTAATGATATGTGTGTAATCCTCTGACTTTCCTTGTGTTATAAATTTTGCTGCGTTTCCTACAGTGAAAAACAAGATGGGCTGTATATACATTACTGAATTCAGGCCCTGGATGATAAGATAAATATATTTCATCTCTGAAGAGTAATTTTCATATTATTTGTGGAAATCTCCAGTTTTTCAAAGGACATGTAGTCTCCTTATGCTACATATAGGGTGGATAGTAAATATAAAAGTTAAAGGCAACGCTTTTATTTTTTTGGTACCTGCACATGCTGAGCACATGCTTTACTACGGAGCCATGCCCCCAGCCCTAAAAAGCAATGCTTTTAATCAAACAGCCAGGGATATGACTTTTAGGAAGTCAAGAGAGTCCTTGGGTCTTCATGAGATGAAAGAAAACAAAAACAGTACCTTATGGCATGCTTGTGATGGTTAATTAGGTCATCTTGCACTACCTCATTTAATATCATGTGTTATATGTAATAAATATCCTATAAAGGTTAACAGTGATGATGATGACTTGATGAGACAAGTGTTTCCTTGGTCACGAATGTCCTCCAACTTATGTTCCTGTCTCTGGCAGGAAAATTCCCGTGTGGCAGTTCTTGAATCTGGGAGTTTAAGGATTCATAACGTGCAGAAGGAAGACGCAGGACAGTATCGATGTGTGGCCAAAAACAGCCTCGGGACCGCATATTCCAAACTGGTGAAGCTGGAAGTTGAGGGTAAGAAGCTGCAAGCCTTCCCGTCACGGTGTTGTCAGGGGGTCTTATGTCTCCCTGGGAAGGCTGTCCTTGAACTTGAGAGAGAAGAGACTTTAGGTAGTCCAGTTCTCTCTGTGCCTCCAGATATTGACCAGAGGTCAATACCATAAGAACAGGAAATTAAAGGAAATTTTCACTAGCATAAAAACCCATGTTCTGACAGGCACAGTGGCATATATTTATAATCCCAGCAACTCAGGAGGCTGAGATAGAAGGATCACAAGTTCAAGGCCAGCCTCAGCCACTTAGTGAGGCCCTCAACAGCTTGGTGAGACCCTATCTTAAAAAAAAAATAAATTAAAAGAGCTGGAGATCTAGCTTAGTCACAAAAGGCCCCTGGGTTCAATTCCTAGTACAAAAAATAACATAAAACCATGTTCCATCTATTATCCTCAATCTCTGATAATTTTGACTATTACTGACTAAATTCAGTATCATACCAAAACAACAGGACAGCATGTTAAAACTTTTTCCTGGCTTGGACAATTCTCCCTCATTGACAAGTCTGAAGACAATAATTTTAACTTTTTGAGCACGTAGAATGACTTTTTAGAAAGATATAATGAGAAAAATAGTAATTTTTTTTCAGGTTGTATTCTGTCGTAGAGGGATGACAAAAATAAAATACAACTCAAAAACAAAATGATCCTAGTTCTGTGGATTATGGAATATGTTATCAACATAAGTGATATGTTGTCAAAATATTTTTAATTAATTAATTCAATAACTCAGTGTGCAGGGGCTTCCCTGAGAAATCAGAATCCAAACAGACCTTAGTGTTCTATACACTTGTCCATTGGGTTCTTGACCTATGAAACTGGATCACATTTTGCTTAAAAGTAGGAATCACCTGTACTAGGTGAGTGTAAACTGAGTACTGAACCCTTCCTGTCCCAAGCCACAGATTCAACATCTCTGGCCCTCAGTTTTCTCCTTTGCAGAGTGGGGTTTGTTGTTTTTAGTGAAATCAGTCATGGGGGTGGGGTTGTGGCTCAGTGGTAGAGTGCTTGCCTCACATATGTGAGGCACTGGATTAGATTCTCAGCACTGCATATAAATAAATGAATAAAACAAGACCCATAAACAACAACAACAACAAAAAAAAACAAAAGAAAAATCAAGAATCAGCAGTGTTTAGCAGAGTCTGGTCCCTTTGTGTGCACTTGGTAAGTGGTGACTACAAGAATTGCCACCCATTTTTTCTGCTTCTCTTAAATTGATAAAGTGTTGGACTATCACATGTTGGCTGGAGTTATAGTTCAATCAGGAAAAGCTTCCAGTGTTCCTCTTTGATTCCTTCTGACTTGCTTTGGCCCAAATCCATCCTTTCTGGCTTCTTCTTCCTCTCACTCACTCTTGCAGTTTCTACTGACTCTTTTTAAAGTCGGTTTTATTTCCTGAGTGGATTTGTGCCCTTCCTCTAGCAGCTTTAATGACCTCATTTCCCACATTTGCCTCTAATTGAGGCAATGTTTTAGTATGTCATTGCACTGCTTGCTCATTAAGTTTCCATTAACTCACTGTAGGAAAGAATGAAGTTGGCTAATACTAGAGGCTTTCAGAACATAAAAAGATACATTTTCAGCATAGTGACTTTAATATCTTATGAATTATTGAATATTAGTATGCAACAATTGATATGGTGATTTTAGTGAAAGCTAAATAAAAATATGAACACATTCAGACACATTGAAGATGTACCTGGATTCTGCATTTCCTTGAACTTCCTATGGAATGCTGCAGAATGAATGCTATTCATTGGTATGAAATTCCACAACGAGTTTTCCTCATCAAAAACATCAAATATAAGCCCTCTGTACTCTAAAATACAATGCTAATCATTTAGGTCACTGTCATCATAGGTGTTTTTAAAATATTGTTTTAACACTGGCCTAGAGAAAGTCATCACCTGTCTCAGTTGGTTGGAATCCAATTACATAGGTCTTGTCTTGACACTTTTTGAATTATGCTTCTCAGTAAAACTAAATACTGCCTTCTTTCTTCCTAACATTTTAATGATAATGCTGATTGTTTTAACAGTTAATATATGGTAGAGATTTGATTAAAACTTGGCAGTACTACTTGGGCACAGTGGCTCCCACTTGTGATCCTGGTGACTCCGGAGGCTGAGGCAGGAGGATCTCAAGTTTGAGGCCAGCCACTGGAACTTAGTGATCAGGGAAAGAAAGAAAGAAAGAAAGAAAGAAAGAAAGAAAGAAAGAAAGAAAGAAAGAAAGAAAGAAAGAAAGAAAGAAAGAAAGAAAGAAGGAAGGAAGGAAGGAAGGAAGGAAGGAAGGAAGAAAGAAAGAAAGGAAGGAAGGAAGGAAGGAAGGAAGAAAGGGAGGGAAGAAAGAAAGAGAAAGAAAGAAAGAAAGAAAGAAAGAAAGAAAGAAAGAAAGAAAGAAAGAAAGAAAGAAAGAAAGAATAAATGAAAAAGACCAGGGCTACAGCTCAGTAGTAAAGCAGCAAACAACCCTGGGTTCAATTCCCAGTACCAAAAACAAACAAGCAAAAGCAAACAAAAAACTTGCTAGTACTGAGAGCTCACATATTAAAAGTTCCTCTAAGAGTAGGTAAGATAATCATTTTAGCTCACACGTCTATTTCTACCCTCTCTAGTCCCTATTAAAATAGCCCAAATACATGACATCTCAGCACAGTCTCTGGAACCTAATAAGGTTTTAATAAATCACATCTACTCTAATTATAATTACTATTAAAACATAAAGATTGCAGCAATTCCCTTTGGACTCTGGAAGTTCTGAAAGGTTGACTCCCACTTGCGGAAATAGTTGACAGTCCTGCAAGATAGAATGCACACATGACCAATTTAGAGGAAGGACCAGCTCACAACAAGTGGAAAAGCAACAGAGAAATGACTGGAAGGACCCAAAAGTGCTTGGCAGGGGTGAGGGGTCAAAGGTGAGGCTGAGCCACGGTCAGTCAAGGCAGATATGTGTGTGTCATGTAGTAACTCTGCAAATAGCAAGGTGGTGGCTGCTTTAAATCAGAGTTTTACAAGGCCATTTGATGCTGTGGTCCACTTAGTGCAGATGGGCATACCAGGAAAGGATAGGGCTTTGTCACCGAGAGTTCCTAACAAGGATAAACACGCCAGGCATGTTCACACACTGTATCTGGTGTGTCATAACAAACAGGAAAGAATCTCCTACCCCAGGGGAAGTAAAGCTCCCTCTGTAAATGACTTACGGATTTCCGGGAGGGCAATGTAAAAGTATTCTACCCTTCTGTCTCATCTCAAGAAGATTCCAACTGTAACACGCAGAGTCTTTCTATAAGGACAAGCAAGGAGATGGCTAGCATTTTAAAATGTAGCATGGATGCTCAAAGCTTTACAAGGATGATTTCATTTAATCATGGCTAACAGTCTGTGGGGAAGGTCCTCTATTGTGTCATTTTAGGAAAACGAGAAAGAGGAAGGGATAGCTAACCTACACAAGGCCACACAGGGAGTAGAGCCTAAGAATCTGAGTCACACTGAATGTTGTGTCTCCTGCTGACGCACAGCACAGGCCTGTGTGACACTGTCAAGAGCAATATCAGAATGGAAGGGAGGGAAGAAGCTAGAATACCATAAATGAAGGAGAGAATGTGGAGAGAGAGAGAGAGAGAGAGAGAGAGAGAGAGAGAGAGAGAGAGACAGAAGGAAGCTTTGACAAATTTAGCAGAGAAAGGAAAGGAGTTTAAAGAGGGAGCAATTGTTTTAAAAATGCTACAATATTAGAACATGAATGAGAAGGGAAATTTGAACATAGAGTGAGAAGGCAATGTATATTCGAGCCTGCACATGGTGTGTTTCAGGGACCTGGTGGGATGATCGACTTTGCACAGAGGGTGACCACATGTCCTGGTTTTCCCAGGACAGTTCTGGTTACACCTGTTGTCCTGAAATAATTATTAATAGAGTCTTCCTTTCGCTTTCAAAAGTATCTAGGCTTCCACAATAAATTATATGGTTACTCTCCTTGGAAAGGAAGAGAATGTTCTTCCCTGTAATAGAAAGAAAGGAAAGGGGAGTGTTTTCTAGTATGAATCAGTTCATAAATTGGGTGGATGGAATTTGAGAAAACTCTGGTTTCTTGATTTCCATTTCCTTGAGGAGGTAGAAAGTAAGCTATCCTCTGAAAATGCTTTTGTAGGGGGGCCTGGGTGGGGGTAAGGAGAGTGGAAAGGTTTTAAAATAGCTGCAGGATGGGAAGGATGACTCACAAGGGAAATTAGGACTGCCACGCAGCATGAAGGTTTCAGTGGAGAACAGGGCAGGGTCATGCATATGGAGTGGCATCAATCTGCACATCGTTGGGTCCCCCACCCACCATCCCTCAGCTCCACAGGTGAAGTTCAGAGAGAGTAGAAAGTTAAATTTAAGCGCAGGACATAAATGTTGAAGTTTTGCCAGACAGGAAAATAGACCAAAGGAAAATATTGCAAAAGAGATTGAAGAGATAAATCATGGAATCTTTATGTACTAAATAAGCCTAACATTTAATATCCAAATATCAAATATACCAGGATCAAACACTACAGTTTCTGCAAACACCTAGAAATCCTGGGTTAGCTGTATTACTCACAGGAATAAAAATGTTAATCTCCATAAGCAGAAATGGAAAAGACTTAAATAGCAGAAATGGAAAAGACTTAAAGTTCATGAGCAGATTCTCTGATGTTTTGGAGACAATGGGAGAGATGCCCATCTGTGTAACCTAAGTGATTGTTAAGAAGCAGGAGACAAGGTCTCAGACCCACATGAAGTGGGGGCTAGCATTGAGACCCTTTATAAAGCTGAGAACCACAGAGGTGACAGATGGGTGAGAACAACTCCATCCAAGGGCACAAAAAAGACAAAACAATGCAAGAGCTGTGGCTTCCTGAATTCTAATTGCGAGGGAGGAAAAAGATGTTCTTCTAATTATGGATCTTAAACACTTAGGACACATAGTCTTGATATTGAATTAATACCATCAGCAGTCTGGAATGGTCGGCTGGAGAAACTAACATAATGTTGGTTCCAGATCAACATATTAACAACAAAAACACTCTAAAAGGAAGCACCTTGCCCAAGTGACCTAGGATTTTCACAGATACAGTCACACTGAGGATGAGTTCAGAGTGCAAAAGTGTAGCATCTATAGGAAGCAACCTACCTTGAACAGGTGTTAGCTTCCATAATATACAAAGGAATTCAGTTAATAGAGCAACATAATAGGGGCTAGAAAATAAATATGTCAAGAGTGATTAAAGACACAAAAGGAGGAATAAAATGTGAAGAAAACACACTATGAAAGAATTTTTAAAAAGAAATACAATTTTAACCTATTAAAAATGATTGAACTTAAAATTTAACAGAAGAATAATGGCCTATTTAGAGATTTTTAAAAAATTCACCTATTAGAAGAGATCTCTTTAAAATTTAGAATTCAATGCAGAGAGAAAAAAGAAAAGATGAAATTGAGTTTAAGAAATAATGAAGGAAATATTGCAAAAAGGGAAAACAAAGAAAATGTGAGAGGAAATACTCAAAAACATGACTGAGAGCTTGTCAACATTGATGAACAACAAATCCTCAAGTATAAGAAGCAACTCAAGTCCCAGTTGGAAAAAACGAAGAGCTGATAAATAAGCAATTTTACCCAGACACTTCATAATGAAATATCAAAGATGAGATACTCTTAAAATACTGAAAATAGGGCTGAGGATATAGCTCAGTCGTGCTTGCCTTGGCAGCACAAGGCTCTGAGTTCAATCCCCAGCACTGCAAAAAAAAAAAAATATATATAAATATGTATGTGTGTGTGTGTGTGTGTGTGTGTGTGTATATATATATATATATAGTAAAAATCACTCACCTGGAACAATTTGAATTGCAACCACAGAGGGGATTGTCAGGAAACTATTGCTTTCATCTATGCTTATAGTTTTGTGTAGCCTAATGGAGGTCTTTTTGGAAAAAAAATCAAATTTAAAAATGCGTATAGATTTGTCTCAATTTGATTTCTGTTAACTTGTCTAAAGAAAATTTTTCACAATTGTATATGCATGAGTATTTATTACAAAGTTGTTTATCACAATAAAAAATTTATAAAGAGTTTAACTTTGTATCAGTAGGAGATTGTATGATGAAATTCCATTCAGACATAAAAAAGAATGAAACAGGTCTGTATGTAATAACTTCTAAAAATATCCACCATATACGTGACGTGTGTCTGTTTCCCATCTCTGAGCTTTAGTTTTCTCCTCTATAAAAACAGAGATGAAAGCAGCAAGCAGCACTTACATCTTGGGTCTCTGTAATTATTAGTCAATATAGGCACATACAAAATTCTACATAGTTGTTTGCTGCTTTAATTATTTACTTCATTTAATAAGTACTTGCATAGTGCTGATCATGTGCATGGTACTCTTCCAAGTGCTTTAGAAATATTAACTCATTAGCAACATGCTATGTTCAGAAGTGAGAAGTAAGTTAAAGAGCAACATATGGTACGTATTAGAGTGCATGTGTATCAAACCCAGCAGTCATCAAGGATTGTGCATATAGATTGCACGAGAGCTAACTTCCATTTTTACTTTTCACATAGCTCTATGTTTTTGAACCTTTATGATGAGGACCAACTAATATACCTATTTATGCTTTCATAAAGCATTTCTTCCCGATATGTACGATTTGGATAAAGTTCCATGAACCTTTCTGTCATTGGCGTACATGATATGTTTGCAGATCTGTTGCCCCCTTCCTCTCCAAGACAACCTTAGAGATGGGAAAAGTCCTCTCAAAGGCAATTGATCCCCATGTTGATTAGGTATTCATGGCACTTGACTCTTGGCTGAAGAATACTGGGGTGGAGGTCTGATGAAGGGAACGTGGAACACAGCATTTCCAGAGGAAATGAACCAATGCATAGAAACAGAGTGAGGCCTGCAGAGGAAATGAATGGAGCCATCCAGAGGGAGGAAGGGAAGGGGATCAGAGAACAGATGGATGGATTTTCTATCAATTTGACTCTTTTTTCTTATGGGCAGAAACCTGGCCTTTATGGTTTTATAGAGATTTGCAGGATCCACCGTGAGCATTTGGTTTGGGTTCTGATTTCTCTATGAATATTTTCCACACTGTTAGGTGCTATTGACTTAGAGCATCAAAGGAAAAGTAACACAAACAGAAGTTCTCAGAGAAGTGAAGCACAGTCTCATAGCTGTAGAGGTGGTTCCTGTGGAAGGGTCAGCCCCTATCTCAGGTACCTCTGGGATGACGAGCATTAGAATAGGTTTCATGGCAGGAGGGACGAGGGACATCTTTTTGTCTGATATCACCAGAGAAACCTACATAATATATTTTACATATTCTAATTTGACATTTTTTTCTTGTTTTATCATATCTGGGTTGCATCATAGAATCATTGGCTTCTTGCAATCACCATTGGCTGATTTTATTCTTTTCTTTGACTTATATTTTAATGCCTCTGAAATTCAGATTTGTCTTACAGCTGCTAAAGGCCATTATACCTGTTTTGAGGTTTTTGCCCTCTATCTAAGATAATTTCTTAGCTATCTCCAAACATGGGAATACATATACAATGATAAAACTAATGAACTGACCATATTGTCTCACAAAGCCTTCTTATTTTTAACTAGAAATATCATTTCTGCTTGTGATCATTTATGTTACATAGGTCCCCACAGAAATAAAAGCAGCATTTTCAGTAGAATGATTCTGCATAGCCTTTTCCCCCTCAAAAAATTATATTAACTACATCATACCTTCATTAGGTTGAAAACAGAGTCTGAGTGGCTTTTCAGGGCCTCATAGAAAAAATTTCTCCCAAGGGTCGGTCTTGCTTGTTTCTTTAATCTGCTCCACATTTTACTGTAGGGGGTGTATATCCAAAGAATGAGCCACAGTGTTTTCCTTATACATCTGGAACAGTTTTCTCCTGATCACCCCGAAAGGTCAGGAAGTAATAAACTCAGTGGCCAACAGAAAGGACAATGACACATGCTCACTTGAACAGTAGGGCTGGGGTTTCAAGGAGAGGTTGCCATTGTGGTCACTTTGGATAACTCCCAAATGACATATTGACTTTATGTTCCCTTGCTTGACCAGCAGCATAGGCTCCTTTTGAAAAATACATATGTTCAAAGAATAGTAATCCCACAGAAATTAAATCTCTTTAGCTTGATAACCTGAATCTTGTTTTTATATCCAGATGAGTCTTTGTTTTCTTAATTAATGGAAAAAACCCTTTTACAATGTACAAATAATATAATTCTTTTTCTTTCCTTGTGTTCTTTGACTTAACTATGATAACATAATTTATCTGAATGTGGGTCTGACTACAGTCTATGAATATCACACTCAGATAAATCCTGTTTTGTGTATAAAAACTGATGGAGTAGAGAGTCCTTGAGACCCAAATTGAAACGGGTGGATTTGGAGTATAACCAGCTCTCTGCTGATTGCATTTTCCATTATTACCTTGTTTGCCCTGAGAGTTTTAATCCATTAAGACCAAGACTGGGAAGCTGGAGCCAAGAAAGGGCTGCAGCAGCGTCACCGGTAGGGACATGTGGCTTGGCATCAATACTGCCAATGAGACTCAGGGAGGATCTAGAGGCAGAACAGCAATGAGAACAGTCCTTCTAGGTAGAGGTGTTGCAGGTTTCCCTAATGTCTGCAGGACTCCTCATCTCCACTGAGCTTTGAAAAGCACCATCCTGTCTCCACATGTGGGTGAGGCACTTTGAGGAGGGGAGGGAAGGCAACACCCAGGAACAATGTAAGTGGCCTCAGTGCACCAGCTGCTGTCACTTACCAGGGCACCTGAGTGCTGTCAGTATGGTTTCTTTGCAGTCTGTAAAGCTTCACCATGTACCTTAGGGCTGACCAAATCTCATCAGAAACTTTTTCTTTGAATGTTTTTTTAAATTTTTTTTGCAAACATATATGCAGTATGTAAGTGTAATTTCAAAAGACCCTGCAAATTCATATCTGCCTATCTGTCCTATTTTCTTTCTATCATCTGTCTATCTATCCATCTGTCTATCTATCATCTATCTAACTTTCATCTATCTATCTATCTATCTATCTATCTATCTATCTATCTATCTATCTTCTCCCAGAAGCAGAGGTCAATAGAAATAACCATAAGAGATCTGTGCTCTTTTCATAATGTCAGCCTTCTGGCCACCTTCTGTCCTAGAGATCACATTTTTCCTGTTGTACCTGCAAAAGTGGAAGCGATCATGTAATGTTTACAATGCTTTTTCCTTTGTTTATGCTGCAGCTCTTAATATGACAAATGCCACAGAGAGAGGTATTTAAAACCCCAACGTGTGCTGTGCTTTCCATGATTGCAGTTTTCATAAATTTGCAGTGGTCCTGTTCCCGGCATCAATCCCACCTGTTTGATGCCACTAACAGGTTTGATTTGCTGTCATGAATACATTGTGTATTTTAAAACCAAACCAAACAAAAAAAGTCATAAGCCTTTGATGTCCCTGAGGGCCATCATTGGGGAAATTAAATCTGCATGATTTAATAGGTTGCATGCTGTAAAAGAAGAGTTTGACCCATTGATTTTGACTTTAGGGGAAATTATGTTGTGATTTCATCTAAAAAGTTTTGTGGGACTTTTCAGGGAAAAGGTTAAAGTGGTTCTTTCTCTGAGGAGTTGTCATAAGCCCGGCGTGGTGGCGCATGCTTTGTAATCCCAGCAGCTCCAGAAGCTGAAATTGGAGAACCAAGAGTTCAAAGACAGCTTCAGCAATTTAGTGAGGGCCTAAGCAACTCAGCAAGGCCTTAGGCAACTCAGCGAGGCCCCTGTCTCTAAGTAAAATACCACAATGGCTGGGGATGTGGCTCAGTGGTTGAGTGCCCCTGGGTTCAATCCCTAGTACCACCCCCCACAAAAAAAAAGAGGTATCGCAAAAGTTCTCCAAGGGAAAAATAATAATTATAGCATGCCAATTAATGCTTCAAGTCAAAGGACAATTAGGTTCTCTTAAATTGCAATGTTGAAGACTATGTGTTAAAAAGATAATTAAATTGTTTCATAGAATATTGATATGATATCACTTGAAATGAAAAATTAGTGTGACCTGAAGCGGGGTACTCTAATTGGAGTAAGTTTTAATTTCATTTTTCACATATTACAATGAGATGCACAGGTTCTAACATATGTACACAGAAAGGGAAAATTTCTTTCTCTTGGATGAATTCATTCATCCAAAGAAAATTCATTGAGCTGTGTTCCAGGCACTGTGTGAGACAGAAAAAGCCACACCTTCCTCAATGGGCTTGATTTCAAAATGTAAATTTAAAATCCATGTATTTGGATTCATGCTAAGGTGTCATGGAATTAGCATTCAATAGAAATATGGAATTCAAATAATTTTGCATTCAGTTGCTTCCTTTAGTTATCAATTCTTAACTATGAGATTTTAATTAGTATATTTATTTCCATGAATGATAATCTATGCAGGCATGAGTTTTGGAGAAAACTTAATGCATTGGAGACCAACCCAGGTTCTAGATTATTCTCAAGAGAACTACCTGGGCTCTGAAGTCTAGAACAAACAGCTTGAGTTCAAATCCTGACTCTACTGCTTACTACCTGGGCAACTTTCAGCAGGTTACTTAATCTTTGTGCCTCAGTTTTCCCACCTATAAAGCAAGGCTAATAATACCATTTACCTCATACATTATAGTTAGAAACATTACATAATATATTGATAACTCTTGCAAGAGTGATTTGCACACAGAAATCACTCATTGATATTTCATATAATTTCTGTATCACAGAAACAATGAAGTAAGCACTTGTGAAGACAATTATTGCTCTCTCTCCATGTGCTATCTTTACCTTTGAGGTAGAAGCAATCAAGTTCAATGGCAAAAATCTGAATTTTGATCTAAAATAGGATTCATTTGTATTAACTTTGATTCTCTCACAAGAGTAACCATAAGGCTTAAGTCTAGAACAGAGCTTCAAAATCATGTAGTTCAATTTCTTATTTTGCAGATAAGGAAACTTGATACCAGAAAAATCATTACTTTGCCCAAGTTAGCAAAGGAACTTGGATGTTTTGATTCCTGGGGATCTTCCAGGCCCCATTCTTGAGTTTTTCCTTTTGTAATGTAATGTTGGGTAGATCAATACTCTGCAGAGAGGGGTGAGACCTGGGTGTGAATCTAGACTGTGCACTTACCAGTTATATGAGGTTGGATAGTTTCCTTGACCTCTGCAAATCTATGCCCTCATTCATGAGATGGAGGCAATGTTACCTAGTGCCTAGAGTTCTTTAAATGGCCTGGAATAGCAGACACAGTGTCTACATGGTTTCTCTTTGATGAATGGCTGTTGTTGATATTATTGTCTGTTGTTTGCATTGTTCTAAAGCTGAATGACTTCTATCCAGAGACTACTGCTGGCTAAGGTTCTCAAATTTCATCAATAGAATGTCAACATTACCAACTGCTCATCTGATTTCCAAAGAACATAAATCTACCCTCAATCAGCAATGCTTTGTACCTGCATTCTTGGTACTTGTCAGAGATTATAACTTTGATTTGGCCCCACTGTGATGAGAGATGAGGGGAGGCTTAGCTGAGGATCTGTGTGAAGATGGTCTTTTATAGCAAACTGGAAGGAGGCTATTCGGGGATAACCCATCCCAAATGATAAATGAATAAATAAAAGACACAACAGCATGAAAGAGGAAGCAACCTCAGTGTGTATCCTGAACTTATATTTTATTCACCACAGAAATAGATATTTGCCAAACATCTTGTTGGAAATATTGATCATGCTCTCACTTACTATTTCCAAGTAAATTCCAAGTGGGGGAAATTGTTTTTAAAAATTTAGTGCCTGGGAAAAATAAAAGGTCTTTTATGAGAAACCAGCATTCTCCTATCTTCCTTAATTTATATTTCACCCTACCTGGCATGTGTCTCAGAATCCAGTTTGAAGCTTAGTCATAGTATCTATTTCACTAAAGGGACCAGAAGTTGCCTTCTCTCTTATGCTAATATGTTGTATTTTTGTGATCATGTCATTGATTATACTCACTTCAGAACCTCTACAGGAAGAGATAGAAATAATTGATTTGATGGATTAATTGATGTCTTCCCTCGAGTGGTTTTTAAACATCAGTGCATACTGGAAGAATTTTCAGATCTTCTTAAAAGACAGCTTCAAGGTGTGTTCTCCAGAGATTTGGATTTAATAGGTCTGTGTTAGTGCTTTTTAATAACACCCCAAATCGTCCTTTATGTAGGTAATCTATGAACTATACTTTGAGAAACACCGACTTGAGGATTTCTACTTGGAATTCCTTAATTCCAGAGGAATCTTAAAGATCTAAGTAGAAAGTTAGCTTCTTGGCATATAGCAATATATAAATGTTAGGGTAGTTTCAAATTTATTTGTTTGTTGAGTTCTACTCTATTCCATGTAATGAAGTAACTCCTAAAAACGTAGAGAAAAACAAGACATGTATTAGTTTTCTGTTACTATGACAAAATACCTGAGATAATCAACGTAAAAGAAGGAAAGGTTTATTTTGGTTCATTGTTTCAGAGGTTTCAGTCCATGGTCAGATGGTGTCTTGCCTTGGGTAATACATTATGTAATGGAGATAGAAACATGTGGTAGAGGGTGAGTATTTACCTCATGGTGACTAAGAGATACAGAGAGACCCAGGAAGGGCCTAGTGTCCCAATATCCTGTTCAAGGGCATGTCCCCAGTGATCTAATTTCCTTCCACAGACAATGCCTTTAAAAGGTTCTACCTCCCAGGGGCACATTTGAGATCCAAACTAGAGCAACTTAGTTCTTAAAAAGTTTTCAAATTTAGTGAGGAATATGGACAGGCAAGTAAGTAGTTACAATAATCAAAGTGCAATCTATTTGCAGTGATACAGGATTATGTAGGGTATGGACATAGGAAGAGGAGGCAGTGAGAGATCAGTGAAAGCTTTAGGGAGGCCAGACAACAGAGTTTGATTGATGAAGAGTAGGTCCTGGTGTCAATCATCTCCCAATGAGAGAGGAAAAGAAAATAGAGGGAAAATACAAATGTACCCTGTATGCACAGCTGGACACTGACTCACAACCAGGGAGTAAAAGAAGGACTAGAGAATACTAGAGAATTTGGGACAGTATCTATTAGTGGTCCTATAAAAGCCACAGTGACCTGTTTGACTCACAGGCTCACCCTGAGATCCTCTTTGATGGTATCCTCTCTTGGACATAATTTTTAGATGGGTAGATGGCTACCCCTGCCTCAGCCTGGGAACCTACAGTTTGGGACATGTGGCCCTGTTTGACATTCAGAATTCCATGGCCACAGAAATGCTCCCAACCCAGGCCACTTTAGGAAACCAGGACACTATGGTGGGATTTCAGATGAAGGAGGTTATGACTCCTATTTCTTTTTCCAGCTAAAATTTTAGCTGGCTGTAAAAAAACCTCTTTCTTTATAAAATTCAGCTTATTTGATGACTGTCAAAATGCAGGTGTCTTCCCAAGTGTAGGTTCCTTAAAAATGCCATTTAAAAGTCAGCTAAGTTTTTAAAAGTGTATCATTGTTGTGTAAGATAGGGGAAGCTGGGTGACTGTACATGAAACCATCTATACTATCTTTGCAGTTTTTTGTAAACCTGAAATTATTTCAGAATGAAACCATTTTTAAAAGGGAAACTAAGGAAGACTTCTGTCCGAGAGTTTAAGCCATCTGGCCTCTCATCCACCAAAAACAGAAGATGAATTTTTTTTAAAGAATGAATAAAGTGAATCAGAAAAGTCCAACTTTTTATTAACTGATGGTTTAACTCCCAATGTATTTCCAGAAGCAATTTAACTAGAACATTCTCAATAGCTTAGGTACTCTTTGTACCTAAGACTGAACTACAAACTAGTGAACTTCACGAGTCTCTTGTCTGATTGACTTGGTAAACACTTCTTGCTGACACTCATTAGTCACCACCCATATTTACAAGCTAGAAAAATGTTATTCTCTCAAAGCCCATAGAAAGTTCCCACCCCAAGCCACTTTAGAGAATCATGATATCATGGAGGCAGGCAGCCCTGCCTTTGAGGCCTGGGGAAAGAGTCATTGAATGAGGATGATGTGTATGTTTCTGAAGGACTTGCCTTCAGATTCCTTCAAGGATGGAGCCACAGAGGGTAAACTGCCTCACGCATTGCTTGGCTTCAAAGGGGACAGAAATGTAAACAGGGACAGCACCCCAGGATCGGGTTTCTTTGCTTGAGCTACCAAGAGTCAGGAAAGAGAAACCAGGTATTTGTTTAGGTCTGACATTATTATTGCCAGATTTTCTTTTAATGATGGAAAACAAAAGTAGAATCTGTTCAGAATCAAAAGGACCACAGAGCCTCAGAATTACTTTTCAACCATCCCTGGATCAAATGACGCAATTTGTTCTGTTTGTGCTGTCTACTCACAGGGCTCTCCAATTCAGGAGCTCATTAAAAATACAGTGCTGGATGTGATAGTCTGTTTAAGAACACATTCAATCTAACCACATAGTGTTCATGTTTTGGTCTAAAGAATGAATTTCTCTTTTTAAAAGTGATTCCTCATAGATAATTCAGTTTAAAGAATGGAGTTAAGCACATGCTTTGAACACACGAATAAAAAGTACTCAATGGGATTACTCTCTAGAATGCAGCCAGCTAATGCAGGTTGACATTAAAAATATAAAATAAAAATAAAGCTTGCTCCCTTTGATGTCTTTCAAGGAACAGCCTCGTGAATCAGAAAGATGTCCTAGAGATCAAAATAGCTCCAGAAAAAAAGAAAGGAAGAAAGGAAGGAAAGGAGGGAGGGAGAGAGGGAGGGAGGAAGGAAGGAAGGAAGGAAGGAAGGAAGGAAGGAAGGAAGGAAGGCAGGCAGGCAGGGAGGGCAAGCTAGAAGACCTTGACTCCCATGCTTTGGAGCTATGTGTAAGGTGCTACATTAACTCCTTTCTACAAATCCTATCATTTCATCTTTCCCATAGTTCTATGAGTTGGGAGTTAATAACACTTTCTGGATGAAGAAGCTGAAGTTCAGCGAAGCTGAACAGCAATCCAGATGGAACAGCTAGTGAATAGTGAAGTTAGGACGAAAATTTAGATCTACCACCTGCATTCATTTCTAAGGGTATTGAATATAATTGCAAGGAAATTATCCTGTTAATAAGATTTAGACTTCCCAGTTTCTGACTGTGTCCTTAGAGAAAGCCCTGGAATGGAATTCTTATCATATCAGAAGGTCAGATTCCCCTAAGATATTGACTATGAGGAAAATTATAAGTAACTTCATGAAAATGGCACTATGAAAATTAAAAAAAAAACTTCAAGAGACACTCTTTTATAAAAGGCAAAACACCAGTGTCTCATAGGAATGGAATATAATTTTTACATTTCTTAGATGTAAACTTAGTTTAGGTCTTTGTATTTCTTCTGAAAATTGGTTTCTTTTATTTGTTAGAATCAAGCATTCTGCTTATTTTCATCATGTGTTCTGTTATCATGCTATTTCTTTGCATCTTTTTAAAATTTTTCCTGCTCTCTGGTGGATTCATTATTTTTTTAATTCTCCACTTTACTCCACCCCACACTTCCCTGATTTTGATACATGCTTCTTACTCTTTAGGAATTTTCACAAGTCATCTTAATCTTTAATGCTAACCCCAAGTGAATTCTCACAAAGTAGTGAAAAACTCAGAAAATTTAAATTTGAGAAGTATATTTAGAGGAAAGAACAACTTAAAGTAAGGAAAACATTTATAACTTTCTATTTTGAGAAGTTAATTTGTATCATTTGCATACCTTCTATTTTGGTTTTATATTTCAATAAATTAATAGTGTGCCAAGAACTAAATTATATTTAGAATTACAGGCAAGAGAAAAATTTTTTTGCCTTCATTTATGTTTTTTTCATGATTTAGAGAATGCTTTTTAGTTTCTGTAATCAAATCCATGTAAATAGGACCCCATATATTTAATACAGCGTGTTACCCTTATACAAATGGAAAAGAATTAATTTTAAAGATTCTAGACCAATATGGGTGCTAATTTCTGTACAATGTCAATTCAACATGGCAAACTGGGATACTTTTTCCAAAGTTGACAACAAAGCTATAGTTTTCAAAAATTCAAATTATATATATACATATATATATATACACATGTATATATACACATATATACATATATGTACATATGTTATTTATATAAAAGGACCAGTAATGGCAGTATGTTACACATCAACAGCAGCCACAACTTTTCCAGGTTCTGAAGTCATTTATACAAAATTTTAGAGACATTCAGCACACTCCATTTTAGAAGGGCAGGAGGGAGTAAAACAAAAACAAAAAACAGAAAAAGCAAAGTTCTGCTTCTATTTTAATACCTGGTGCCATTTTTTGATTAGCTTCTCAATCATTGCCTGCAAAGAAAAAATTCTAAAGTAGCATCATTAAAAACAGGTCTGATAAAGCATGGTCACTACTACAACCTTCATTTACGTTTTTTAAAAATCGTGACCTTCCCTTTTGAATGTTGGCTTTCTCATCTAAAACAGGTCGTTTTACCTTCACCTTGGACAATCACATTAAATTCTCACTAAGCTTCTAGTTGGCAAAAATCTAGCATTGTGTCAATTATTTTATAATGTCTTCTCTTAATTCTATCAGTTTGGACTTTCTGTGTTTCAAAATTATATTAGTAAGTGCATACATATAATTATTGTCATTCCTCCTTTTAGGATTATTTTTTTTTAAATTGGGCAATGTTTTTCTTCATCTCTACTAAAGTTTTTCTCATAAATTATGTTTTGCCTGATATTAATATTGTTACCACAATTTTCTTTTGCTAGGTATTTTCCCACTGTTTGGTATTCTTTTGATCTCTTTCTTTCCAGCCTTTCTGCTACTCTGTAAGCAGAATACAGCTTGACCTTTTATATAAGACTTTGTTTAAGTAAAGTTTAGGTCTTTATATTTATTCTAAAAGTTTATTTCTATTATTGGTTAAAATAGAGCATTCTATTTTTTATTATGCCATTTCTTTTCTCTGGTTATTTTTATATTCCTTTTCAGTTTTCTGGTGGATTGACAAATTTTCTTTTTCATTCCCTACTTTGCCTCATCCCATAACCACTTGGATCTTGAAATTATAGATCACAATGCTATATTTTGGTGATTTATTTTACATTTTTAATATACAGATAATTCTAATGAAGTTCAAAATCACATCTCTGATATTCTAAAATCTTATTCTTTAACATCCCTGATCTTCTGGATCTTCTAGAATCTTATTCTTTAACATCCCATCTAACATCACCTCTTCCATACCCTGCCATCTTCCTTAACCATTATTCAAAATTTTACTTATCTCAAAAAATCAAAAAAACTTTACAGTTCATAGTTAAATGACTCTTCCTCTTTTTCCTTCTGTTTTCAATTTCCTATTTCTGAAATATATTTTTCATTGGTTCTTTCAGTGACAATCTTTGGGTAGCAGACTGTCTTTTATGTTTGAAAATATCACTATTTTACCCTGATCATTCAGATGAGCTTTGAAATCTAAGTTGGTAAATACTTCCATGAGCATTATCCTATGGCTTCCTGCAATTATTGATGAGGAGTTTTCTGTCATTCTAACTAAACACTTTGGTTGGTAATCCAGCGATTCTTTCTGGTAACTTTCATGTTTTTTTCTCTTCACCTTTGACAATCAGTATTTTTATTATAATTTGTCATAGTGCCTGTATTAGTTATCTATTAGTTTTTAATATATTATAACAAACTTAAATAGCTAAACACAACAGTGGATGATGATCGCTTCATTTCCATGAGTCAGGAATTCCAGAGTGGCTCTGCTGGGCCACTCTCTATATCATGTTTACAGTCAAGATATTGACCATTTCTTCAGTCATCTGAAAGTCTGACTGGGCTGGAGGGTTCAGCTCATAGGTTGTTGCAAGTTGATGCTGGCAGGTGAAAAGCCTCCATTCCTCCACAGACAGCTTGAGTGTCCTCCCAAGATGGCGTCTTTCTTGTCCTAGTGCTTGTCTGAGATCTAATAAATATGAAGAGGAATCAGTAATATTTTTATGACCTAGCCTCAGAAGCCACAAACAGTCATCTCTGTCACATTCTATTTGTCAGAAATGAGTCACTAAATCCAATCCACCTCTAAGGAGAAAAATTAGACTCCCACTTTTCCAAGGGAGGATTTGTGGACGCATTTCAAAACCACAACAGTGTCAAATTATTTTATTTATCCTACTATGCACTCATTTCCACAGTGGTTTACAATCCCACTGCTACTTGGAAACACTTAGCAGTTTTCAAAGTACTTCTGCAAAATATAGATCCTCAGGCCCCAGACAAAAAAATTCTGATTCAGCAATTGAAATCATTTTTCAGCACTTATTTTATTCAGCCTCACAAGTGACTCTGATGAATTTCAAGTTTTAACAACCACTACTCTAATGCAATGCACCCAGGTATTCAAATATTTCTTGAAGTAAGAAAAATCTCAACTGTTCCCTCTTCAAATATTGCCTCTTGGCCCTTCCTCTTCTTCTCTATCTCTCACTTACTTGTAAGGTAGGTTGAGCCTCCAAGTCTACTCTCTCCATCCCTTAGTTAATGTTCCACATTTTTTCCTCTTTGGACTGAGTGCTGTGTAATTCCATAATATCATCATCTTTTTCACTGATTCTTCTGCTGACCTTGTCCAAGCTTGAGTTTATCATATCTTTAGTATATGTGTATTTTTAAGTTCAGTTACTGCTTTTTTTAATTTCTAGTGTTACTCTATTTTTTTCAGGATTACTTGGTTATATTTTAATTTTGACATTTTGCTCCTAATTTATTGTTCTTTTTTTTTAAACAAATGTTATTTTTAATTTTATTTTTTGTTTCTTATGCTTTCTTTCTGAATGGCTTAATTTTCTTCCTGATTAACTAACCTCCCAATTACTTCATTAAATTTCTTAGCACTTTTTTTCCCAGTGTACTTTGAAGTTATCATTTGCCCCTGTACATTATCCTCTCTCTGAAATCATTTTTCCCATTTCCAGTAATTTTGGAGGTTGCTTTCCAGTTTCTTCACTCTTATGAGGTGTTATGAGTGGAAGTTCTGACCCCCAAACCCAGATCTAGTCACCAAGGCAGCTGGAAGCATGACATATATTGAGTGACAGTACCAAGACTGCTTCTTGAGCCTTTCACAGATAAGGCTGTTTCGCTCTTGCCCTTTGGTTTCAAGCAGTGAACCCAAATTACCAGTCCCCCACCCTAGCTGGTTCACTGCCAGAGAGATCTAACTTTAGCCCCTGGTCCCTATTCAGAGAACCTGAACTCAGGAGTTCCTATTGTGTTTTGCCTGCTCCTTATGCACTGATATGTTCATTTTGGTTTTGAACATAGATTTGTCTTTTTAGGTAACAAAGAATAATAACTTTTCTATTATTGCTATGTACTTTTTCTAGTTAGATGACTTAATTGTGAATTCACAGTACCATCTTGATTGGTAGTCTTCATTTTATAATTATTATATATCATTATGTAAATTCTACCAAGTGGAATATGTAAGAAATTAAAATGTGTGTTATTATTTGAAAGGAGTCAAAAGTATCAATATTTACAGGTGATATTTTTATATATCTAGAAAACACAAGATTATTGATTCCAAAGCTACTTTAACTAACATATAATACAATACTATTTATAAATAAAACACACCCATGGGCACACATATAGTTTTCTTATATAGCAGAAATTCCCTGTGATAAATTACTTGTAGCATGATTTTTAACCAGGCAGCCTAGATCCACAGTCTGTTTTCTTAACCTTTATGTTGTATGCCACTGCATGATTTATTATTTATATTGACTTGATCTTGATCATTTTTTAATTTAATTTAATTTTTATTTGTTCTTTTTAGCTATCTATTTTGACATATCATACATACATGGAGTATAACTTCCCATTCTTGTGTTTGTACATGATGCAGAGTTACACTGGTCATGTATTCATCACATATGAACATAGGGAAGTTATGTCCAATCCCTTCTACTGTCTTTCCCATTTCCATCCCCATCCCTTTTCCCCATTCCCCACTGTCCAATCTGGTGGTGAACCTCCACTCCTCCCTCTTCCCCACCCTGCACACCAATTGTGAGTCAGCATCTACATATGAGACAGAACATTCACCTTTGGTATTTTGGGATTGGCTTATTTCACTTAGCATGATAGTCTCCAGTTCCATTCATTTATCTTATCAGCAAATTCTATACTTTCATTCTTCTTTATGACTGAGAAATATTCCATTATGTATATATACCACATTTTCTTTATCCATTTACTTATTGAAGAGCACCTAGGTTCCATAGCTTAGTTATTGTGAATTGAGCTGCTATAAATATTGATGTGGCTATGTCACTGTAGTTTGCTGATTTTAAGTCCTGGGTGTATGCCGAGGAGTGGGATGACTGGGTCAAATGGTGGTTCCATTCTAAGTTTTCTGAGGAATCTCCATACTGCTTTCCATAGTGGCTGCACCAATTTGCCGTCCCATCAGAAATGTATCAGTGTACCTTTTTCCCCTCATCCTCACCAACATTTATTGTTACTTGTATTCTTAATAATTGCCATTCTTACTAGAGTGAGATGAAATCTCTGTACTTTTAATTGCATATTTCCAACTTCTAGTGATGTTGTACATTTTTTCATGTATTTTTGATTGATTGTATTTCTTCTTCTGTGAAGTGTCTGTTTAGTTCCTTTGCCAATTTGTTGATTGGGTTATTTGGGGGGGGTTTGGTGTTAAATTTTTTGGGTTCCTTATATGTCCTGGAGATTAATGCTTATCTGAGATGCAGGTGGCAAAGATTTTCTCCCATTCTGTAGGTTCCCTATTCATGTTATTGATTGTTTCTTTTTGCTGTGAAGAAGCTTTTTAGTTTAATACAATCCCATTTATTGATTCTTGATTTTACTTCTTGTGCTTTTGGAGTCTTGTTGAGGAATTTGGTTCCTCAGCCTACATAATGGAGATTTGGGCCTACTTTTTCTTCTAGTAGGTGCAGAATCTCTGATCTAATGTCTAAATCCTTGTTGATTCTAATCAATGGGATAAGAAATGGACTAGTGCAACTGGAAACTGTCTGAAATTCCCATATTCACAGAACCTCTTTCATACATGTATCAAATTCTTTCCCTTCACGATTTCAGTATTCAACTATTGCTCAAACTTTTCCAAAACACCTCTCTGATACCCTTCCAAGGTAGAGCTAGCCATGTCATATTTGACTTCATCTTCAAGTTCTATTTATGTTATTTATGTATTTTCCTCATGATAATTCCATTACCAGAAAGAGGAGGTTCCAATGTCATCCAATAAAGAGCAAAGAATGTACAATATCAGCTTCCTCTGAGATCTCCACTCTACGTAGCCAAATTCCTATTATTTTCTTGGCTCTTCTCACTTTTGTGGCCAAAAGAATATAAACCTTTCCACAGTTCTGCCTGTTTTCCCTCTGGTTTTGTCTCATTCTTTCCACCAGGCCTACCTGACTGATATGGTTTTATCAAATGTATTCCTTTTATTTCTGTCAGGGAATCTTGATGGCTTTCCTTCCTCCTACATAACAGTAGATATACCCTCCAAATTTCTCAACTGTTCAACTAATAGAGTGAACTAAATAAAAATAACTCATTCTATCTTTCTTAGAATTAAATCTCACACATACACATACACAGTCAAATTAGGGAAGAAAGTTCATGAGAGCAAAATATATAAAAATGAGTGTTGGATATTCATGATTTCCAGTAGATGTTATTGGAATCCTAGGGCAGAAACTTTACTCTGGGAGTCCCACCAGATCAGATTCAGCCACCCACCAACTCAATAATCTGATCAGAGGGATCAGTGGTGGTAAAGTAGAAAAGGAATTTATTTAGCATGACCATACCAGGAAGAACAAGGGATGGAGAGGACCAGCATCCCAATTCTTGTCTTTGGGGTACTGACAAAAACTTCAGAATTATGCAGAGGGAGGAAAAAAGCAGGGTGCAATAAGGATGTATAGTCAAGCAGTCTTGACCAAACTGTGGTCTGTCTGATTATTATATCAGATTAGGGTCTATGGAGTCCTGTTGGTACCAGGAAAATCGTTACTGCTTGAGGGGGAATTTGGTTTCAATCATGAGGTGATCTGCTAAGGTTCCTAGAACCTGAGATAAGTTGAGGAGAAATGATTCAGGGAAAGAACAAACCATGGAGCAGAATGTAATCAGTCAGGACAATGATTGGGTCCTCCTTTAAATCCCGAATTTTAAAGGAGTCCCTGCAGTATGAGAATCAAATTTCACACAGTTGAATTTGAGTAGCTAGACTTTAATAAAAGCAAAAGGAATAAAAGTGACTGTTGAATATTCATGATTTTCAATGGAAACAAGTTACATATATTATATAATTACAAATGAAAACTTATGCAAATTTATATTCACAGGAGTCAAGCATTTAGAAAGAATCTTGCTATTCTTTGAACTGATTAGACTCTTCATTTTTGTCCATTTTAATTCTGAATACCACAAAATAAGAGAAAGTGATCAGTTAAAAAATGAGCAATCAGAATGGGGAACTATGTTGTCGAGTTTGGAAACATGAAAATATTTGCTGAATTTTTTTTTTTGGGGGGTCTGGTGAATAGAAGTGAGAAATAGGCCTTGTGGGTGGTAATTTCAAGAAAATTGGTTTTGGTTTGGTTTTATTTACAGAATGATTTTTTTGGTTTGTTTTTTAACAGAGTTGATCAAAATGGGTTGTTGTAATGATACTGAGTATCCTATAAACAAAATTATTCAGGAAAATGATGGATCACTCCTTAACTTGAATATTGAAGTAAAATGAATAGATTATATCAATACGAGTAGTCATTGAGTTTCTAGTCTAACTGTCCTACTAGCCAATCTCAAGAAAACAGAAGGGAAACACATAAAAATGCAAATGGAAAAGAACTTTTTTAAAAAATAAGTATTTTCTTTTTCTACAAAAGACTTTGTGATATTTTAGGAGGAAAAAAACAATGCAATTATGATAATGAGTTCAGTATAGTTCTAACCCTAACCCCCTAAAGAAGATTAAAAATCAACTTAGAATACAAGACCAGTGCATTACATACAAAGCACTTAAATGAGAATTTAACAAGAAATGGAAATAAAGAGCATGAAGCAGAAATTTTTTAAATTGGTAAGTGATACAATAATAAAATCAGAATTCAGGAGAAAATTACAGTAGGCTATACAAATTGGACACACTGAAAATTAAGACTCCAGTTTGACCTTGAAATGACCAACAAGCTGACACACTGAATGTGTTTACTCAAGTTTAAAGAGATTTTATGGATTATTCTTCCACAATTTCCCCTAATTTAAAGTAACCTCAATTGTGTGTGCATGTGTGTATATGTGTGTGTATTAGTGCACAAGCATGATTATGTATTAAAATGCATATTTGCATTTATGCATAGTAAGAAATTTTGACAGTTTCTACATGGAACTTAAATTTCTGGTAGAACAAAGTATCCTATTAAGAAACAACAAATCCTAGACATTCTTTCATCTCTTACATTGTTTCTATTGATCTGTGGTAGAGGAAATCAGTGTATTTCAAAACTTCACTACTTCCAACATACAAAAAAATTAAGGAAAATGAAGAATTGTAACAATAGTAACACCAAAGTGAAATATATCAGAAGGAAATCAACATTTTTTTTTAACAACTGGGTCTATTCTTAAAATATGTAGTTCAAAGGTAGTCTAGTTAAAGATCAATGAAGCAAATTTAAAAGGAGACTCAGAATTGATCTGCCCTAGAAACCTGAAAAAAGGAGGGTAAGAGAAGAAAATGGCAAGTGAAGAAGATTTTCAAAATTCACTGTTGCTTTTCAGTTTGACTAGAATCAAATAGCTGTGGAATAAAAATACTTAATACCCACAGGAGTCCCACAGCCAGCCAACCATTCATAAATACTTACTTGACTGGTGGAGGAAAGAAAAGAAAGACAAAAGAAAAAATTTTCTTCCAATCTTGGAAACAACTACATTGTTTCAAGGAACTAGAAAACCTGCCCAGCCCAAAGTCATTCAAATACAATTTTTGAGGTTTCATCTGGCCCAACTATTGGACCTTCATTTGCTTTTTCTGATTAAGGTCTATGATAAAAACAGGGACTCTGCTAGTTTCAAGTATCCAGATGGAAACCTAAGATCCAATCCCTAAGTGTCACCAGGCACTCCTGGGGTATGTTGCAAAAACCCAGTTTCTTCATTTAAAGGTTCATTTGACAGACAATCTCCAAACTTCCTTCCAACCATATGTTTATTTATAATTAAGAAGTTTTAAGTAGTCTTTGACTTGAATACTTGAAGAAATAAAACTAGAATGTGCTACTGACTTGATTGGTGGAGGTAGTAGGGCAAGTTCAGAGTAACCTTGAATTGAGAAATCATAAATTCATTTAAATTTAAGGAGATGGGGTGTTAAGTGTAAAAATGATCTCTCTGGAGTGCTAGAGAAGTTAGAGAAGTTAGTTAGAGAAGAAGACTCCATGTCTGAAAAGAGGGATGAGTTCCTGGCTCCACATCTGCAGCAAACCTCAGATTCTAGGTCTCAAATCTGGGCTGGGTAATGTCAATTAAGCTCCATCACAGAGATGGTGAGAGCTGAGAGATGATGTAGGATGTGTGTGAGATCTACATAATCTCTGAAGATCTATCAAGATTATTCCTGATATTTAGAGCCATTAGAATAGCATCATTATTTTTTACTTTTAAAGAAATATGACAGTTGGCTGATCATTAAGAAAGATCTAAATTGACATGAAAAAATAAATCTTCAAGAAAGAAAAAATAGAACTGCATGGGGGGTCTTCATCTGATATAATAAACATTTGGGAACAATTAATTTGGTTTTAGTTTTCTCTCATTTAGGGTTTTGTAAAGTGTACAAATTCTGGACTCTTTATATCCAACTTAGACGTTTTTACATTTTCCTTTGAGAGCACTTCACTGGCAGGTCCCCAGAGGTCTTGATTGGCTCCTCTCTGCTCTCTGAGCAGCTTCTGGGAGTTAGATCAGAGTTGCTGTGGATCTCTGTTGGTGGTAGGCTCTGGTTGTGCAGAAACCCCCTAATCCTCTGTTTACCACAACATGAGTCTATTGCCATAGAAATGATAGCTGAGATCCCAGATTCAACATCACTGACTTCATAACAGGGCCTTGTAAGAGGAGAAGCCAAGCTACAAGGGGGAACAGAATTTCTGAGAATAGTGGTACTCTGTTGCCTTGAAAGAAAGGGTCATTGTTTGCACTAAGATAAAAATGCATGAATGAGCTATGCTGTGGGGTATGCTGTAGTTTATTTTCTGTACAATACTGCCTGACTAAAAGTAGTAATTTGGGATCTTATATAACAGTTTGCTTTCAGACCGGCCAGCCAGTTCCCTCCATTGCACTCAGTTCTTACTGAAATACGGAGCAAGCAGTTTCTAACGAATCATGTTGCATGAACTGATGTTCTGGGGTTAAAGATTTCCCTTTTCATGATGCATTGTTTTGTTTGTATGTTTGTTGTGTGTGTTTGTTTGTTGTGTCTTGTTTCTATTAATAGAAGAAAGCGAACCTGACCAGGATACTAAAGGTATTTTATTATTATTATTATTTCTGAGCTGCTGCTTTTTAAATGGAAGGCTCTTCTGAAGTCAGTTGTTATCCCTGACCTTACAAACTCCTCTAAGTGCCCTTATTCTGTCAAGAAACAACAAACAACCAACAGGGAATATAAAGTCACAGCATGTAACAGTGCCAGTCGATGGGCCTCTCTGTTATATTGGCCATTTACATTTCTTAAGACTAAACAGAAATATTTTAAATTGGGTGTTCCAAACTCTGGAAACAAAATGAAATGAAATTAGTCAGCACAAAAATATAGATCTCACACAGGTTGGAACAGAAAGTTACTCTTTCTCTAAAAGACCTCTTTTCTGAGTAGATGGGTGGGGCTAAAATTTTGGAGAGGTGTTGAAATGTCATGGAGTCAGTTGAGGCTTTATTGTCATGCTTTCAACAGGATGAGAAATATTATGCAATTGCTCCAAATCAATAAAAAATATTTCATTTTAATTGCATGCAGATATGTGTTTTTTTGTGGAATATGTTTAGAAGAAAGCAACTAAAAATCAAATTTGTAGAACAAGAGTTTTCTATCACTAAGTACCTTGTATCCAGAGTAAGCCCCATGCTTAGTGCTCTTTTGACCTAAACTTTGATGCTTTGGGAATGAACTTCATGAGTTCTCCTGTGGTACTAAGTTTGACTTAGTTCTAAGTACTAAGTTTGACTTAGTACTTCTTTATCTTAGAGTTGAGATGTAGGTTGATTCTCCCTTATATAAAATGATGGGGATTGAAAGTGTTTCAGAGTTCAGTTTTTCAGATTTTGGAATATTTGCATAGACCTTGCCAGTTGAGCACCCCCAATCCAAAAATCTAAAATCCAAAATACTCCAAATTTCAGATTGTGTGACAGACATCATTGCCCTGTATACATGTATGAATGCACAGATGGTGTGACTATACTATGTGTACAACCAGAGAAACAATAGCTGTACTCCATTTGTGCTCAATGAATTAATAATCAAATGAATAAAAAAAATTTAAACTTTTTGAAAATGATGTCAGTGCTCAAAACTTTTCAGATATCAGAGAATTTCAGATTTTAGATTTTCAGATTAGGCAGGCTCAACCTGTATTTGAAATATTTTCCTCTTTATAAGTACCAGGTTTTTTACAACTAAATTCACCTTGGTTCTGTGTGATTTGGGAAGCTTTTTTTTTTCTTTTCCAACTTGTTCTGATCAGTTATTGCTGATTTGAATCTTGTGAAAACCTCTTTAAAGGAAGCTAGAAAATAAGAAAGAAAAGAGTAAGAAAAAGTAAAATTCATGTATGCTAATTTTATGTTTTAAAGTAATTGCTCAGAAATAGAAATCGATCAGAGATTTAGGTATTCCTCTGATGCTGTTCCCTCACCAAGAAAAGAGAAGTAGTTCATCTCAGGCCATACTGCTCATTAATTTCAGGACGGCTTGCAAAATGAGACAGACAGAGAGAGAGAGAGAGAGAGAGAGAGAGAGAGAGAATGAGAATGAAACGTGGTTGTGTTACAAAGAATTTTGGAATTGCTGACAGCTTAAGCACAATTTTGAACATAGGATTCTCAATCTGCAGTCAGCTCTGCAAATCTACCCAAGAAAAATAAAGCCCAAAACTCCTGAACAAATTCCCTGAGAGAAAACCCAGAGATAAATATATTGCCTGTGCCTATCTTCCATTTTGCAGAGAAACAATAATTTGCATACTTACAGGAAAATGAATGGGAAAGAACCCCAAATGAATTGGAGAATGATAGATAAGGCTAAATACAGGAAGAGGAGCTTGATATATTTTTTCTTAAAAACCCATATCAAAACCATTATAAACTTTTTCCGAAATACTAAGTAATTTTATGCCCTTTCTAGTAAGCAGTTGACTTGTTTATCCAACAAAAACACTGACGTATTTTATTTTCTACAAATAAATTACAAAATAAGAATATGTAATGCACATTTTATTGGATAAGAAACTTACCTCATTACGTTTTAAATTGATGACTTAGAATGTATTTTTAGTTTGTGGCTACCACTGTAATACTGGGATTTATTCCTGAACTACAATCAAGTCTATTATCGCAGGTGTTTTGTTATTGAGGGACATTAGTCTGGCATTTGTTTTTAATTGCAACTGACTCTATTGTTCTCAGTGGGCTTAAATGTGTTGGAATTTCTTTCACTATCCCTTCGCCTTTCATATTTAGAACTGAAAACAAATATAGATGTGTAAAAGTCTATCAGCTTTACTGCTGAGGAAGCTGGATTGAAAATCAAGCTTTTGGGGTTGGGGTTGTGGCTCAGTGATAGAGTGCTTCTCTGGCATGTGTGAAGAACTGGGTTCGATTCTCAGCACCACATATAAATGAATAAAATAAAGGTCTATCGACAACTAAAAGAACTACTGAAAAAAAAAAAAAAAAGGAAAATCAAACTTTCTACTCCACCTAAAAACTAGCCTAACATAACCATAATTTGTCCCCCCGTCCTTCTCAACATCTCCCCAACCTTCTCCTTGCACTCCTAGTTGTTATGGAGAACCCTGACCTGATGAACTTGCTATCTATCAAATGTCAACT
The DNA here is from genome assembly GCA_020662805.1 of Glaucomys volans. Taxonomy (NCBI): domain Eukaryota; kingdom Metazoa; phylum Chordata; class Mammalia; order Rodentia; family Sciuridae; genus Glaucomys; species Glaucomys volans. The sequence goes on from JAJEJO010002589.1 coordinate 1,635,936, forward strand.
TCCCACCCTTCCTATATGCAGGATAGCTGGGAGAACAAAGATTCAAAGAGAGGCTGAGACACACACACATGTACATGTCCCTTCCTGCAATCTCACCAGAGAAGTCATTCACTCATTCATCCATTCATTTGGCAAATACTTTTTGAGAACCTACCATGAATCATGCAGGGTTTGGAGACAGATAAACAGGTATACCAGTCAGCCTGTCCTTGTGATGCTTATGTTCCAGGGAAGGAGACTGCCAACCAGTAAATGCATGGGTTAGCCGTGAAGAAGTAGTGCTAAGGACCGAGGAAAAAGGAACCAGGGTGAGGGAAGGAAGAAAGGAGACATTAGATATAGAGACATTGGAAACCCCGAAGACATATAGACCCCACTTTGAGAACAGGAAAACTGAAAGGAAGGGTTGAAGATAACTTTCAATACTGGGAGAAAAGGGCTGAGTTTCTATTTGATCTTTTGGAGAGAATATTAGAGTGCAAGAGAGATCAGCTTCCCTTTAATCCCTGGTTTCTTTCTTCTCTTAACACTTTACAATTAACAGTGAGCCCCATGATCAGACAAAGGGTGAATATACCCACCTCATCGGGGAGAACAGCAGTTTATCAGCATAGTCTTATGCTCAAAATGCTACTTACCATGTCAATCCCTTTTATGTATGTATCCTGCTAGAGCCCCTAGAGGTTCTGACATGGGGTGAGAAATGCACTGATTAAATGAACTCCAACATCACCTTGAACTGTAGAACACTTTACTCTGATTTATTTACTGTCTCACATTATGCTTAACTGGGTTGTGCAATATAGATCATCAGAGGTTTTGCAATGACTCCAAATGATATTCCAAATAATACCAGCCAAAAGAAAAAAAAAGCTGTCAATTACAGCAAAATAAACTGTCCCTGATTACTACATTTCCAAGAAGAATTAAAGTCCCCAAATTAAAATTCTTGCCTTTATAAATTAAAACATTTTCTTATCTTACTCCTCTTCAGCCAGAAGGTTCTCATTCAAGTTCAAGGATACAGTCAATGCTATTAGATCACTTTTCCAGCACTTATAAGATTGAAATGACCCAAGTCCAAATCTCTCCAGGATCTTGCTTGTTTCAGATTCTCAAAGGGACCCATAAGATGTTCCTTGCAGTATCCTCACTCTCAAAAACTATAAGACCAAACACACAAGAGTTATTGCAGCCAAATGATGCACAAGGACTCAAGTATTTGGTACAGTCTAGGTGTCCATTTTTGTTACTGGAAATATTGAAAGAAAGATCCCTAGTCTAGGTCTCCATTTTTATTACTGAAAATATTGAAAGAAAGATCCCTGGGTACTCTGTTTTGGGATGCCAGTCAGTGTTACTTGTCAAAAGTCCACAGCCTGTGAACCTAGACTAAGTAGGTAGAATGAGAATTCAAAGAGAGCCATACATTGCATTTGGGTGATATGTCCTTTAGGATTGTTTTAATCTATAACAGATCACTTCTCCCTCCATTGCTACTTATTTATTAAAGAAACGGAATAATTTGCCCTGTTAAATTTTCTGTATTCTGAATTCAACTGAAATGTATCTCCATGGTGATATTTAGCATGTTCTCTGAACCCTCATTATTTGTAGATTGGCAGTGAGACCCCAGGACTTACTTAAAATCAGGCTCAATTTTATTTTTTTTGTTGGGGGGAGAACATACTCAGCTGCATTTTAAACATTTGATGCCATTTTTTTTTTTTTTTTTTTTTTGCCTTTTAAAACACTTCTTTTCTTTGAAGAAAGCCCCTTTCTTGCTTTTTTGTTCTCCTGGTTTGGGGGTCCAAAATTTATATGTTTAAATTCTAGATTTCATCTCTGAAAGCCCTCAACATCAAGATGTTGGAAGTCAGATTCAAATTTGCCAAAAAGAGCCAATTGTTGAAGTAAATCGTATCTTCCTTGATCTCCTTGAATTAAATAATCCTTTTCAATAAGTATTCAACAATGAGAGCAACTTCTAGCACAGCCCTGGACTTGATCTGTCATTGTCTTGCACATCTCCTATCTTGTGTACACTATGTCTCTTTCCTTTTAGAATCCAAACTCCACGAATTCCAATTAACTAGAAGAACTAAGCTTTAAATCATAGTGTTAACTAGGTCTTCACACTCTGAGGTTATGTTCTGTGTTTAAATCCTAGAAAACAATGGGGAGGAGCAGAAACTATACTTATAGTATAATAGGCAATCAAAAAGATTTAACAACATTAAAAAAAAAACCTGATTTGAGGTCAGAAGACATGAGACCAGGTTTCTCACCCATCCCTTTTTTTATTTTGAGAAAAGTAAAGTTAGTAGGATTTGATTTCCACATCTACAAAATAAGAGAAGAAATCTGATCCATCTCTGAAGCCTATTCCAAGCTTAATAATTCTGTGATTCTGATTACCTTCCAATTTATTATACATTCTAGACCTCAACCCTACTCTAGTTGAAGGTAAAACTTCTCACCTCAAAAGAACTTTATTTTATTTAATGGGGGGGATCCAGTCTCAGAAAGGAATGCAAATTATTCATTTTCCTACCCACATTTTATCTAAAATAATTTTTTTTGCCAATATGTCATTTTAGGCTCTGAAAATTGGGATGGATTCTGCCTGTCCTCCCACTTAGATACAGTGAGGGTACAGAACATTGATTAGTTATTTCTTCAATCCCATAAAGTATACCCTATGCTCACTCTGATCAGGGACTCTTCTGGGTACTGAACATATCAATGGATGAAACAGGAAAGGTTTTTCATTTCAGACAATCTAACAGGTGAGGAAAATAATAGACAAGCAACAAAATAAAGTATCTGATAGTGGTAAGGTCTGCAGAGATGACAAAATGGGATGATGAGAGAGTGTATGGGGGAAGGTCACACTGTGTGCTGGGTGGCTAGGGGCCTTTTCTGAGGAAATGACACTTAAATAGAGACTTAAGTCATCCAAAGAACCTGCCACATGGAGACCCAGGGATGAGTGTCCCAGATGGAGGAACAGTGGAGGCAAGCTCCTACACTGGGAACCTGGCTGGTGAGAAATCCAGGTCCTGGAGTGAAGGCCGTGGAGGCCAGGGTATAGTGTTTGGAATTGTCCTTAAGACAGAGGGAAACACTGAAGGATTGTACGCAGGGAAACATGGTCTGATTTGCATTTTTTAAAGACCACTCTAGGTTGGCCTTTCTCTGTTGGAGAGTCACTCACCACTTCTGTCTTCCTAACAGTTTTTGCCAGAATCCTGCGGGCTCCTGAATCCCACAATGTCACCTTTGGCTCCTTTGTGACCCTGCGCTGTACAGCAACAGGCATCCCTGTCCCCACTATCAGCTGGATTGAAAATGGAAATGCTGTGAGTGTCATATGTATGGGAACTTGTTTGGGGAAGACCCATTGGTGGTGAAGTTCAGGCGCAGCATAGATTTGGAGAATTACTCTTATTTCTGTCATTGGTCCTACCAGCACCTATTTTTGTCGTGGAAATCACTGTCTTAGAATTTGCATGCTAGGAGTTTGCTTTTTTCCTTGTGTCACTGGGAATAGTCAGAAACTAAATGCTTTCTTTGTGCCTTTATCTAAAAGGGAAGAGTTAACAAATTCTTCCCACAAGTAATATAATTTTCATAAAATATATCAGTGAAAGATGAGTTCCCCACTGGAAGCTACTTTGATGAAAAACAATGTGGAATTAGAATCCAAACCTGTTCATTCAACATGCTTTACTTCATTTTTAATAGTGGCAATAAGAGCTAACACATATGAGATAATTGTTTTGACCCAGACCCTGTTTTTACACTTTATTTTTTCATTCTGTAAATATATGCTGGACATTTGAGCATTGAACACTGCTCCAGGTCCTGTAGAAACAGGAGTAAATAACACAGGCAAACTTCCCTGCTCTTAAAGAGAGCTGGCATCCTGATGAGGAATGACAGACAAAACAATAAAACAAATAAGAGAGTACATACTTTATGTAAATTCTATCAAATGTTGTGAAAAAAATAAAGATAGAAAAGAAGACAGAAAGATTGACCTTAGGAGAGAGAGTTTGTTTTCAATAGGGTCAAGCTTCATTAAGACAAGACATTTGGGTAAAACTCTGGAGATGAAGGAGGAGATTAGGTACATAACTCCACAAGATAACTGAACAAAGGCTCTGAGATAAGGATGTACATATGTCAGATAAACAGAAAGGTGGCCAGCATGGTTAGAGGTGAATGAGCAAAGAGCAAAGCAGTAAGGGGTGTGTGCAGGCCTTGTGAATCATATAGGTTTGTGTAGGTCATGAAAGCAACTTTGGCTTTTATTTGCATGGGGTGGAATACCATTTAGGTCTGTTTATGTTGTCTATTTTTTTTTTTTGACTCTCGCTCATTGTGTTCTGTTTTCTTGTGTGCCTAGTTATCTTTGATTACCTGTAGTTCATTGAACAGGGGAAAAAAAAGTCAGAAACTAATTTGAGGTCTAAAAGAAGGTAATTTCCCTTGGAGAGAATTTTTGCTTGTTTCTGCTAGGGACCAAGTGCTTTTACTAATTTTGGATCACCTTCAAACAAGCAAAATATGAAGCTCCTTGGACATTCCAAATAATTAAAATGTATGCTTTATGATGTAATTCTTTATGTGGGTTACTTCACTTGTAGTTTACACTGAAATGTCCCTGATAACTACTTCACTGAGTTCTTAATTTATTGTATCTTTAGTACTCTAACACCTTTATGGGCTCTGAGTTTTGATTTGGTTATACAAAAGAAAGTTCAATTTTTCTGGCTTTGGGAAAGTATCTTAGCAGGTGGAAAGGTCTAAGTTTTGTTACATCTATCAAAATTTTTTTTCAGAATTTTAATTTTTTTGTGTGAGGATTTGAATAACCTGGTTTATCCAATATCTGAAAAAGGAAGCTGTCATGAGTTATTATTGTCATTATGTTTTATAAGCTTCACCATTTGTCTATTTACATTTGATTTTCATGCAATTTCTAGTTTCTGATTCTCTATTAGGTAAAGTAAAAATATTTTAATTCTTAATTTAATAATTGCTTTTAATATAAATATATTTTATAGGCAATAAAATGCTTTGCTACCAATTATATGGCTTGTTGATGAACATGTAGTTTACATTTTAAATTGCAAAATTTCCTTTATTTGAATCATTCTTTTATTCCTTGAAACATTGCTTTTTTTGCTTCATTGTGTTGTTTCAATTTGTTTTAATTTTTATTCAGGATTACTGCATTCATTTTCAACAATGGGAATGTTCTATTCTTTTAGTGCACTATTATGATTTATGCTGTTAGTAATATTATGTTAGGCTTATAGAATTGATAGGCAAGTTCATGTATTTTCCTTTAGTATAGAGCTGGAGGTTAAGAAGATGAGATGCAAATCTCCCTCAAATTAGAGTTGTTTTCCTCTACTGTGTCTTCAACTAATGCTTTTTTCTTCTCCACATTCTCTCTAGTTAGAGTGAATTTATCTCAAAACATCAATCTTTCAATTCTTCTTGTTTTGCCTATTTTTGTGGAGGCATAAAGGCAACCCCACACAGTCAGTCAGCTTTTCCTCAGGCTCTATTACCCATGGTAATTGTCCACCATAGAAACCCCCAACAAGGAAATCTCATTCACAAGCTCTAGCTCAGGAGTAGGTGCCTCAGCCTGGTGGTCCATGCCCACATAATATCCCCAAAGTTCTTCAAGTACCTTGCTGACATGCTCTAAGTTACTTCTGCTTACAGCTCACCTATCTCACCTTTGAGATTTTACAGGACTCTTGAGAAAATGTGTCTTTTCCCCTCCCAGGAAACCTCTCCTTCTGTGTTAGATTTCAGCTACTTGATATCCAATCACATCATCTCTCTTCTTCCAGAAATTACTGAAAATATCTGGTCCTTTGGTTATAGTACCTTCTATCTTTCTCTGAATTTATTTTTCTTAATTTTAGAGTTTATCTGCTGAGATTTCAGATAAAAAAGGAGAGTTAAAGATGTGAGCTAAGATGATCATTATTATAGCTTAGGCATTGGATAAGCATGATTTTCATGTAATACAATCTTTATTATTTTCTCTGCCCTTTCAAATTTATCCAGCAAGGTGGGTTCTTTTGCTACTATAGGAGCCTGCTCTGTGATTTTTCTGGACACTATTAAATGATTTTAAATCATTGACATCATCCTAATTTAGTAACTTGAGGTGTCTGGTCCTAAGTAATAACTGAGATATCCAAGGGCATTCATAAGCAGGTAGACTTATCCCTTCCTTCCCTCTCAAGACTATTGTAGTCCTGCTACCAGCCTTCCACAGAGGAGTTGTGGTTGGCTTCTTGGCTGGTGCTCAAACACCCTCCTCTCACTTCTTAGCTGCTGTGTGTCACTACGTCAAGTTTGGGTAAGAGGAAGAAAGGAGAAGTAATTGGAGCAGGAGAGTTCTCATTTAGCTGATGCCCTTGCAATCTCACCTTATATCTTCTGCGCCTGCCAGACATTTAAAATTTTTTTCCCTCATGACATGTTCATAATTCTTCAGAGACCAGGGAACATTTAAGATAATACTAGGAAAGCATTTTCCTTAGCTCAGTCCTCTTCCGCTTAGCCCCCAATTTGTTAGTTATAGGAGGTCTCTTTATTGGTCTCATTTATTCCCTCAAAAAGTCCTCTTGGGAAGATGGAAAGTGACTTATACATCAGATCTCCTATAAAAACCGTTGTGCCTAAAAACACTGGGAGCCTAAATCATGAAGAGAGCTTCCTTCTCTTTGCTTCTTCCATTGGAATTGCCAGGCAGCCCCACTCTACCCTTTAAATATTAGTCCATTGTGTCTACACATTTCAGGAGTGCTAGGAGCCCCAAGACCCCAAATACACATTCATGCACATTCATGTCTGCTGACTCTTTAAAAATACTCACAGAACTCAGAAAAGCTATTATGGTTACAGTTTATGGCAGGGAAAGAAAAAAAATGATTAAAATCAGTAACAGGGAATCAGTTTTCCCTTCCCAGTAAAGGTGTAACAACAATACTTAATTCTCCCAACAATCATATGTGACAACGTGTTTGAAGTACTGCCACCCAGGGACACTCACCCTAGCATTGGTGTCCAGAGTTATTACTGGAGGTAAATTACATAGATAAAGAGTACTGACATGACTGATCTTAGTTAGACCTCCAGAAATCAAATGGATACAGTATATTCTAGGATTCTAGGTGAACAGAAAGAAGTATTCATTAGAATTTGTGTGGTTAATGTAAACTATCATAAACAGATAATGTAAGCTCTCATAGATGCAAAGATACTCCTATCAGACAGGATATTCCAAAGGGTAATAGGTCATCCCCAGTAGCCAAAGGGATGGCCTTTCTTTGTAATGTGCAGGGTTTGAGTACCTTAAGCCCATCAAACTAACCTTTTAATCCTTTACTACACAGTAGGAGACATATATCAACTACAGCTTATCCTACCTAGGGCACCCTGTCATTCATTAAAGAGATATGGTGCATGTCCAAACCAGTCCTTTGGGTGGGGTAAGGATGACTCTCAGAATAACTAACCAACACAAACCTTGATAAGTCATCCAACTGGTGCTTGGTTATTTTCATCTTCCACTTCCTACAGGATAGTCTTTTCTTTTTTTTTTTTGGTATCTTGGTTGTAGTGACTATAGGTTATCAAATTGCACTATGTCAACAGTAGCGTATTAGAGACAAAGGGGTGTCTCAAATTATGTTTAATGCAAGTATTTCAACAAGAAAATGGGGAACTTCTTTTTTTTTCTCATAGCCAGGCAAAATCTTTTGGTATAATTCACATCATATTAAATTTCATTTTCACCCAACCTAAGGCACTTTCCTTCATGAACTTGAACTATTGCATATCCTCTCAACATTGTCTTCTCCAGGATCACATGAGTTTGCTAGAGCTACCATAACAGAATAGAATGGATGGGGTGAACTAAACAACAGACATTGATTTTCTCACAGCTCTGAAGATTGAAAATTCAAGATCAAGGTGCCAGCCAGGCTGGTTTCTGGTGAGGCCTCACTTCCTGGCTTGCAGGTAGTTTCCCATGGCCATCTTGCTGTGTCCTCACGTGGCCATCCCTCATGTGCATGTGCTCCTGGTGTCCTGGTGTCCACAAGGATAAGACCCCAAGTCCCATAGTGTTTTTTCATGACACAGTTCTCATTCCTAAATGGCTTTGATTCCTCTCCTTTTTAGACTGTTAAAGGGTTTCCTCATCTGAATTAAATAGCAACTCAAACAAGGACAAATACTCTGGAAAAGCAAAACAGAACATTAAAAACATGGAAACTTTAAGAAGAAACCCTATCATTCGTGTGTGGCATATAAGCTTAGAATTCTACAGCATGAAAGAAGCATGTGCAAGATGACGGACACATTAACTTTGTGGCGATCATTTCACCATGTATACCTATATCAAAACACCTAGTTATAACCTGAAATATAGACCATTTCAATTGTTGGTTATGCTGCACTATGCTAAAAAGGTAAAAATGAACAAACTTAAATTAAAAAAGGAATCTCAAAAAGATAATGCTCTGCTCTATGCTCGCACCTGCCCCCTTCCCCTGTGATGTAGTGTGTCCTAAGAAGACTGGTTGGCTGTAGCCCTGAAAAATGAGAACTAGGACACAGGGCACAGGAAGAGGAAGGAGAGGGGAGGGAAGGGGGTAGAAAACAAACCGTGGTGGTGTGTGAAATCTTGGTAAGATGTTGTCAAACAGGAAAGAGATAGAGATACCAAATTTCATGGCTACCAATAACAAAAGGCATCTTATATTTTCTTGCAAACCTCCAAGGCTTTCAATTCATCCATTCTTGTGTTTACTTCTGTTGTTTCTACTGAAGGTTTTGATACCTAAACAAAAACACTTTCTCATACTTTGTTATTAAAATTGACTCATCTGTCTATCCTATATCCCTTCAGAATACAGCGGGCAAACCAATTACCGCTTTATCACCTGCAACTCAAGCCATGATAGAATGAGAATCAGATGCCAAGTAAGCTGACTAAGGAATGTCCCTCTTCAGCTAACGTGATTTGTGGGGAGTCCATTTGCCACTCAGACATGGATTCCTCATGTGGATAATGACAGATGTGAGGTGGCTGTAAAGATGACCTCTAGTTTAGCATCAGGACTGTTTCTCTTAAGTCTGTTAGGTTATAATAAAGTAGCTCATAGTCCCTGCTCTTCTTTACCACTCTAATTAAATTTCAAGTGTCAGTTGAAATTGAATCCTAGTTGGCAGTGTGTTTTGTGACTCTTCTGTGAAGCTGTTGCAGTTGGCTTAAGTCTCTCAAGGTGGCATAAAGATATGCTAAGGAAATTGGGAGGCTGACATGTAACTTGTACTAATTGGTCTGTCGTCCTGAAATAAGGAAATGGTTAGAAATGCTGTTTAAACTTCAATATTTTCAAAAGGCTTGCATGAGAGTAGAACTGGAAGATATATAATCATTCTCTGTTGGAGTTCAGGAATAATAAAAGAGCCCCAAATTAATCATTCAAGATATGACTCATCAAAAGTAGAAGGCAAAACAGATCTATCCCGTCTGAGGCCAAAATAGGAATAAAATACACTAACAGTGACTTTGGTTCAGGAAGAAAGCAAAAGTACATCCGCAGTTCTTATGGTCAGAGGGCATGTGTTGCTCTCACTGCCAAGTTCTTGGTAACACTACCCAAGCCCAAACCGAAATCCACATGCTGTTGCCCATACTGACGCAAACCACAGGAAATAGAGGCAATTTCAGACCTTGAATGTTGTGAAAGTAGCAACTCTGAAAGTGCATCCAAGAGAACACAGAGGAGCCCACAGCTCTGACACCGTTTGGGGGCGTTGAATGAAGACAGATATTGAGCTGGGAGACAGTTGGCACAGGGTAAAACAGTTTGGACTGTGACTCTAACTAGGAGCTTGTAAACTAACCTCCTGACATGCTCCTAAGTACTCGGCACTCTGAAAGATGGGACTGCTCCTCTTCCCCCACCCCCACCCTGTGCACATGCCAGTAAATTAAAACCCTGAACCTTTAGCTCAAGAGCTCGAGAAACTCAAGCAACAGACTCCAAAGTGATTAAGAAATATTTTGTTTTCTTCCTGTGGAAATGCCATTCATTTTTCATGAAAATTTGTAGTCACAGATGAACTTCAGATTGACAGGGAATATTCTTTTCCTTTTACAGTACTGGACATAGTCATTTGATGTGAATAGAACAGAGCTTACTTTTCCAAATTAAAATCCTTATAATTTTTATAACCAGATTTATTTAAAGTTATACTAATAATACCTCTGATATTTAGGCATTCAACTGAAAATTTATATGTCTCTTGCTTTGTCCAATAAATGTAATTCCTAGGACACTTTAAAAGTTGAAATAATTTAATATAGGAATTTTGTAAGATAAATAGCCAGATCATTTAGGTTGAAGATTGTGTCTTTTAATATTCTTAAAAGGAGGCTTATCTATATTTTGTGCAGATTTTTTAAAAGGCAGTTTTTTTTTTATTTAAAACATATGCTTTGGAGTCATTTTATCTTACTAGCAGGTAAAATCAAATAATTACAGATAACAAGTCTTATGTGGAATAATTCAGCAGCCAGTTTGAAAGAGACCAATATTTTTTACTATGTTGATCATAATCAATATGGCAATATCTTTCAGTTAAAATGTATTAATGATACATAAAAAACATTCTACAGGTCAAAACTGCTATATCACCTTCAAAGAGTTTTTATACACTATTTCAGTGTGCAATAATATTGGACTATTTGATAGAACTTCCAATTTTACTGCCTCTTTAAAATTTTATTATTGTTTCCTCTATATCTTTAAGGTGTCCCACATAATGGTTTTATATACGTATAACATAGTGAAATGATTACTATGATCAAGCAAATTAACACGAAAGCCATCCTTAACCAGAAGGACAAAACCCCATCCCCAGAGCACAGAGTTGTGTATCTGGCTCCTTCAAGGCAGAGTGCCTGAATGACTTGCAGAAAATAATGTACTTACTGTAAATGCCACACAAAACACTTCAATTAAGTACAGTCATCCCTCAGGGACCTTTGGGGATTGGTTTCAGGACCCCTTGTAGTTAACAAAATCCCTGAATATTCATGTTCCTTATATAAAACTGAGTATTATTTGCATGTAACCTATGCAGTCCTCGCATATACTTTAAATCATCTGTAGATTACTTACAATACCTAATACAATGTAAATGCTGTATAAACAGTTATTATACTATATTGTTTGGGGAATAATGATACTGAAAAAATTCTGTTCATGTTCAGTATAGATGCAATTTTTAGAAATATTTTCAATCCACAGATGGTTAAATCTCAGATACAGCACCCAAGGGTACAGAGGGTCAATTGTCCTCTGTATTTCTTAGGCATACCTTGGTGAAAGCTCACAGTGATAATCTGAACTTATCCCTTTGATCTTTTAAAGCAGGGAGGCAAAAGAACCAAATGGAGGGCAGAAGGTTGTTTTCATTTTCAGATCATCAAAAATACTAAACTGTCGGTCAGGATGATCTATGAAGAAAGAAAAACAAATTCAAACTATGACTAACAAGGCCTGCTGTGCATGAGTCACCAACTGAATCCAGTAAGGTCTCTGGACACAGGAGGAAAAGCACTTAGGAGCCACGTCATGATGGAGCAGTGAGCCTCCCAACTGGCTGGTCTCCTCACCAAACTATTTCAACGCCTGGATGGAGTCCAGGAGAAGAGACTCAGGCAGCTTAAAAATTGCTTCTCTTTCCTACAAAGGATGTTTTCAGTGACCTTGAAGAGAGGTTTAACAGTGGTTTTCTTAGGTGTGAACATGAAAATCATGGGAGTCTAAGCAGGAGATAGGAATTACTAATTTCTAAGTTGCCTCCAAGGCATTGCACACCTGCTTCTTGAAGGAGAGAAGCAGATTTGCAAAGGAGGAAAACAATTGCCCTACAAATTCCACTTACACAAACTGAAATGGGATTATTTTTAAAAGCAAAACATAAAATACAAAACAGCATAAAGCATGTCAACTGAACAATAGGTTTTGCACTCATTAGCTTTTTTTCTCATTGCTGCTTTGTATTCAAATCCAGGGGAAGTTCAAAATTATACTTTAAATTGTTCAGTTCTTTCGATCTAACTTGCATGCTCATATTCATAAGACGTGGCATTTCTAATAAATATGATAAGGATGAATTCAACTGGAACTTCCAATCTAGTGTATGTCTCATAAAGACATTTCACTTTCCATTTGAGGCTGCTTATCTGGGGAAAATGCCATAATGCTTGATCTGACCTGAGAAGTTTCCCCAGTAAAGGTAAATTGATACTTACATAAGCCAATTTTTATCATAGGAATTAGACTAGCAGTGAGGGTAGAGAAGAAAAAGAGAAAGAAGTTAATTGGACAAATTTTCACTGCCTCATTGCTAGAGAAAGTATTGGTGCCAAAGACAGCTCCCACCTGGAGCTAGGGAGAAAGCTGGTTTCGTAGCAGGGCTTTCCTCCCCGCTGGCCCGTCTTTGAAAATCCTCTCTCATGCAAAAGGGTAAGATAACTGGCTCCAAATTCCTCCTTAGCTTCATTTCCTAGTATTAGAGGAATCTCTTCCAAGGCAGCCAAGCTCAGGCTCTCTCTGCCCCATCCTCCAAGTAAGGCTAAGGCATACCATGGGCTTTTCCTTAACTGCTATTTCACATGAATTTCCCACAGAATGGCATCCTTTCTCCCTTACAGAAGTAGTGATAATTAAGGCCTAATTATTGAAAAGATGGTATAGTGCTAAAAAAAAAAAAAGTGATGAAATAACCATTACAAAAAGTGCTACCACCTTAGCAATAACATTTATCTGACATTTATTTTGTCCCTAGTTGGTTGTTTTGTTGAGGTTGTTCTATTAGTCAGCTTTCTATCACTGTGAGAAAACACCTGAGGAAATGAACTTAAAAGGAAGAAAGATTTATCTTAGCTCAGTGATTCAGAAGTTTCAGTCCACGTTTCCCTGGGCCCATTGCTTTGGGTCTGTGACACCACAGCACCCCATGGCAGTGGGTGGAGGCTGCTCAGCTGAGGGCAGCCAGGAAGCAGAGAGAGAAAGAGGAGAAGGGCTGGGGGACGAATATTCCCTTCAATAACACAACTTCCTTCCACTAGGCGCTCCCTGCCAATATTTCCACCACCTCCCAGTAGTTACACAGGATGGTGACCAAGCCTTTGACACATGAGCTTTTGGGGGTACTCAAGATCCAAACTGTAATAGTCATTGTTGCCATTCTTGTTTCCTAATAGCGCCTCACTTTCTCTTGCAGGACTGGGGAAGGACTAAGGAACATAATGATTAAAAGCACAGGCTTTGGTATCAGACTAACTAGGGTACAAATTCTAACTCTGCACCCTGATAGAATGTGCTCGACAGCTGTCCTTATCATATAGTCAAAGTAATGATAACTTTAGAATAAGTACTGTCAATTAACCTCTCAAATGTGTGCTAATGATGCATGGATAGCCTAGCTTTTCAAGGACATTTGATTTTCTGGTGTGTCTCGAGGAGAGACTTGGCTTTGCAACCATTTTTTAAAAATATTCATTTATCTTTCTGATATGCATTTATGGAGAAGTGATCACATTTTACAAGAAGAAATCCAGCAGTCTGCAATCCCTCACATGTGACTGCCCCTCTCTTCAGGACATAGAGGAAGCATCTTGGAGGATCTGCTCAGGACATCATCTTTCATACCTTGCATTAATCATCTGTTGCTATCTCACAAACCACCCAAAACTTAGTAGCTTAGCAATAACCATTTATTAATCATCACAAGTGTGTGGGTCAGCCAGCTGGGTTTACAGATTTGGGACAGGATTGCCTGATCTTGACTAGTCTGGCTCCTATGATTGGCAGCTTGACTATGTACTGGTTGGTCCAGAACAGATTTACTCGTATGTTTAATGGTGTTGTTGGCTCCTCTCTGGAGCAATGGAGGTAAATGAGCCATGTGTGTTTTATCCACTAGCAGGCTAGCACTGGCTTGTTCACAGGAGGTCACAGGTTTCAAAGCAAAAGGAAAGCAGGCCATAATATGCATGAACTTTATGAGTCTCTGCTCCTCCATCCTAAAACACGAGCCAAACTAATCCAGATTCAAAGTGTGGAGAAAGATACTACCTCTTGAGGGAGGCCCTACAGTCACTCTGCAAGGTCCTGGGCGTAGGGCCGGAAAAGTTTTTGGCTACTTTTGCAGTTTACCACATGCCTTTTGATCATAATCCCAATGCTTTTTCCTTTCTCGTTTACTAGTATAATATATTAGGAAATGCTTGACCTAGTTCTACTCATTTTTCCCCCATACTCCATCAGGTTTCTTCTGGGTCCATTCAAGAGAGTGTGAAAGACAGAGTGATTGACTCACGGCTGCAGCTGTTTATCACCAAGCCAGGACTCTACACATGCATAGCTACCAATAAGCATGGAGAGAAATTCAGTACTGCGAAGGCAGCCGCCACTATCAGTATAGCAGGTAGGATGGCCCTGCATGCCCAAGTGGCCCCAGAGAGCGGGGAGAGTGGGCACTATTCCACAACATCTGGCATTGGGAAAAATCTTTTATCTCTTACTCCAGTCCCCTGGGGGCTATTTCCTCCTCCAGGGGGACACTCCAGAGGTGACCTAGATATGGATTCTGGCTGATTTGTTGCCTCAACAACAAAATCCTCATATGCTTGTCCAAGTGTTGAGAAACAACTTCTTTGTTTCTTTTCTTTCCTCCCTCCCTTCCCTCCTCCTTTTCTGTCTTCCTCCTCTTCTTCCTTACCTCTTTCCTTCCTTTTCTTTTTGAAAACTTCCTTTCTTTCCCCCTCCCATTTCTTTTTCTTTTTGAGTTATCCAAACTTCCCAAGGCTCTCCAGGAGTAAGTTGGCAGATATTTACACAATATTTAAGCCAATTTTGCATGGCTGTTTCTGGGGCATTTGTACCTATGAGTAAGACTCTATGGTTTTTTCCCTTTCCTGTTTGATTCAAGCAACAGCAGGACATACAGGTATTTTCAAGGAAAAGAGCTGACACATGAATTTCTAGGATATTTTTGCTGTGTTATAAAGGTTTATTTTTAAAATTTAAATGTCCCAAAGGCTTCTGAGAACATTTATGGAATTCCTAGAGATGGAAATAATCCCCGTATCAGGAAATGCCAGGCATGCTATAGTCATAGCAGGCCTTTGCCCAAGGATCAGCAGAGAGGTGTTTGGCTCCACATGTAAGGCAAGCATGGGTAGAACCTTGCCCAGGGCCAGCGCCCCAGAGCCTGCTGTTTCTTTTTACAGTACCACTTCTTTGATCTTCCCTGATGAGGAGCTTTCCAGTAATGTCTGTGATTTTTAATCCGAAGTCAATAGAGGCTTCAGAGAAATATATTGGGACTACTAGACAAAACTGGCCCTCTGGGACATACCCATGAAAGAAAGAGTCCAAAACTGAGTCTCCCAGTACCACCTCCTGGGATAGACCTGCCTATAGTGTCATGAGACACTGTGTGTTATAGGAAATCATTTCTTCCAAAGAATAACAAAACTCCTAAAAGTGAATTCAACTCAATTTTAAAAATAATAATAAAATGATTTCTATTTACACAGCACTTTGCTGTGTTTATAGAGCACTTTTACGTGCATTTATAAAATACACTGGATGTGGACCCTTGTGTTGGGGAAAGTAAGGAATGAAACTTAAGAAATGGGTCTTGCTTTTCAGGGACTATCAATCTAGAAGGGAAGTTAGTCAGCCACATTTACTATAGCTCAGACTATGCTGTATTGTAGAAACTCAAAGAACAACAGCAGAGCAAGAGAAGGAGAGTTTAAGTAGCATTTGAACAGAAGATATGTGTACGAGATAAACAGGTTGAAATATGTTCACCAAGCAGCACGTCAGTGGTCTAGAACACGATGGAGACTTCAGTGAGGTGAAAAGTAGGAGGAAAGGTTTGAAGTTGGCTCCAACCAGTTCATGAAATGGCTGGGTAGGTTTAATGCACTTGTCCGTCAGTGGGAAGTCATTTAGTTATTTTAGAAGAAATAAGTGCTCTGGTCAGATATGTCCTTTAGCAAATTGACAGGAAGGAGGATATTAGGGGGTTTTGAGACATGGCAAGTAGCTAGGAGACTCTCCCAGAAGTCTAGAAAAGTCCTGAACAACAGCATCAGTGATTGGTACTGAGAGAGGAGGAGGATGCCAAGGATCTGCTAGGAGAGAAATAAGATCCATAAGTGCTTGAATATGGTAGCGGGGTAGGAAGATGAGTTCTGAAGCGTTTAAGATTTTGAGGAAGGTGTGTAGGACAAACAATAATATATAAATGAAACGAAACATAAGGATGGACACGAGAAGGCCCAGGAGATACCTGAAATTTCTGATGGGTTTGAATTACCTGGAATCATTCTAGTCACACTACCTTTGTTTTCTTCGATTATTTGATCAATACTTACTAAGTGAATATATCTATATAATTTAGCTATCTATATATCTAGATAACATATAAATATGTATAAATGTGTGTACACATACCATATATTCATTATGTGAAGAGAGAACACATTGACATATGAATATTCAAATTAAAGCAAATAAATGGATCTGATTTAGCTTAACCTACACTTCCACAGAACAGAAAATTTTGTGTCACCAATCTTGAGAATCTCATTTCCAGTGATTTTTTTTTCAATCATTTGAAGATAATCCCCTCCTAGAGTTCTTCCTTCCCTCCCTCCTTCCATCTTTTCCCCTAGATGGCAGGGGAAGAGAGGGAAAGTATTTGTGCCATCATGTCCTCTGGACCCCCCTGATCTCTAGTGAAGACAGCAGAGGGGGAACTTCTGATTTCAGAAATTGGTTGGGACCCAGGGGACCACCCTGACTGACTCAGGCACCTCTGGAGCAACCCTCTGCATCTCAGTGGAATCCTTCACCAAGCCCTGTCTAAAGTCTGCTCTGCAACCACTTCAGAGAGGCCAACCTGTCTATACCCACTGAGGCCCTAAAGCCGGCCTGCCAAATCCTACCTTAGCTCCTTTTGCATCCTTCATGGGGCCTGAAGCAATTTCTGGATCCCTCTCAAGGTACATAAAACCAGAGAAAGATCCAGACTGACTCACTCAGTTCTGATATCTACCCAGTCATGCCATGCTGTTGTATTTACACCAATGTTGCCATCTCATGTCAGGGTAAGTGGTCCCTGTAAGGCATTTTGCTTCTAATATTCCATAGGAGAAGTTGCAAAACTCCCCCTCTTCTTTTGGCCTTTTCCTTAATTAATCAATAAACCTCCATTCTAAGATTTAGGTCCAGAAAAGGAATCTACAAAATGTGTATCCAAATTCTTCATCTCCCTTCCTTCCTTGTTTCCATACATACCAAGCTGGAAGGACCAGACAGGGATTCTCCATTTAATGTGGAAACCTTCAGAGCCTGCTCATCCTAAGTACAAAGATGATTGAGGAAGCAGTGCTCTGACCAGTAAGGAGGGGTACCTTATAAAAATGGTTTTTTCTGCTCCACACAAAGGCGTATTCATCCCATGGGCATGATCTTTAAGACAATGAAAAGACTACACAGCATGATCTTCACCACACTATATATAACCCCATCATTTTCCCATCCCCGTCTCAGCTCAAGTGAGAACCTATTCCAACTCCATTAATAAATGGAGTATACCAACAGAGAAATCTGTAACCCTAAAAACATAGTGCTATCTTCTGATGGTAGAAAGAGCCTTTAGGTAGCACAGAAAGACAATAACCTGGGATGAGGACTGGTGGCAATCAGCAAGAACCGCTCATGGAAAATAACCGTGTAATGTGCATGGGGGAAATGGAGAGTGGGAGCAGTGTATAGATTAGCATGTAGCAGCAGAAGTCTTGAAAACTGCCTGGATGCAGATGAAGAGCAGTCATCTCAGTAGGGGGAATGGTCATGTAGTCAGGAACCAGCAATGACTTGATAAGTCAATGGGCACCAGAGTGGTATGGAGGTCACTTTCAGAATGTGGGTAAAATTGGGACCTGGAAGTGAAACTTGAGACCACCCCAGACAGGGGTATATTTATAGTAGCTGCTAGAGAAGAGCACAAAGCATAAAGAAAGCATTAACCTATAACTGGGACCTGGGACCTTGCTCTTTTCTTAACTCCATGAGCAACATTTAAATCAGTCCATATACCAGATCCCAGTATTCCCCAATATTAGGGATCAAGCAAAGAGATGAGAATTTAGTCAAAAACTGGAAAAGACAAAAGACTTAGAAAGTCTGGAGAGGGTATAATAGATCAGAAATATGTCTATGAGTTGGAAATTTGCTACATATCTAGCGTTATTACCTGCTCTGATTCATAAAGTCTCCAAGATTTTTCTCTTCAACTCCTCATCTGTTTTTCTGGTTGGGAGTCACTGACTACTGGGGAATCTGACCCCCTCCACTTTTCCCCAAAGTTTCCCAGGCAGCTCTACAAAGGGTATCTTGTGTACAATTGAATAAGAGCTCTGGAATACCTGCCATTTTCTCTTCTAGTCTTTGACCTGTTCTTGTCAGTTAGACATGCTCGATGTCTCACGAAGCTCCCTCTGGAATCACTGAGGAAATGACCTCCCAGCCCTGGAGTGCCCCTGAGACCAACATTGTAGGGAAGTGAGGACAATCTGATAAAAAGGGATCCTTGGAGCCACTTTAGTTCAGAAGCATTTCAGATAAACATGGCCTTATGCTCCCCAGATCTCCTGTGCTTGAGTGTGGGATCTGCTTTTCCCTCTCTGCTCAGCCCCTCTTTCCTGTGGCCTCCAGTGGGGCTGGCCAGAGGTCCAGTCAGCCATGGTGCCTCCGCTTGCTATTCTAGCAATGCTTCCTACCCCAGAATCTGCTGTTTTCTCTCACTTCAGCTGTCCCCATGCTACCCTTGTGTTGTGTAGTCAACAGCCCCTCTGCCACAGCCCTGTGTTTCACTTGGAAGCTTTTACTCCCTCTGTTTATTTACTCATCCCAGCAGGACAACTGGAAATCCAAAGAGCTGGTCTAGTGCCTCAAATTATATCCGAAGATATTTCTAGGGTTTAGAAGACAACACAAAACAGAGATGAACCTTCATTTCCCCCAAATCCTTCCACGAGTCTGCTCAGCTCTCTATGCAGGCAGAAATGTGATACACTACCTTCTTCATCATTTATTCACCAGTAGTCATCAAAAGGAATCAGAAAAGTTTTTGCACCTTCTGCCTGTCAACCAGGAAGCTGCATTTCCCCTCCAGTCACAACCCAAAAGACTCAAATTACGATTTAAACTCACCAGGATGCTGGTATTTGGCAAGATGCTTTGTCTTTGTCGTCAGAACCCTAGGCCCTGTGGTGGAGAGCAGCCAGAGGGCCCATGATCCCTTTAATAAGCATGGTCCTGGAACAGCCAGAGGCCATCAGAATAGACACAGGGATTCAGAAGAACACGCATGTTTGTATTTCCCATTTTCAACAGCACTAATATGTCCTTTATCAGACAGTGAGGTCCAAAGTTCTGTGAGTGCCTTTCCAGTCTTAAGGAATAGGGATGAGTCTATGGTCGTACCCTTCCTCTCCCCTCCCGTTAGCCATTCCCTCTTCTGCCAATCTTTCCACTGTCTGCAATGCCCCTCCTTTGGACCAACCCCAGGGTCCAGGACTTCTCGTCTCTACATCTGAAATTTATATGGCATCATCAGAAATCTGATGTGATGGTTTGGGATTCCCTAACCCTAAAATGGACCACTTGGCTTTATTTTCCATATTTCCAAGTTGATGTTCAATACTATTACAAAAAAAAAAAAAGGATACTTGAAATCTATAACAAAATTGATAGAGATGATTGAATGTTCTACCAGGTTACATATTTTTCCTCATGTCCAATAGCCACGCTCCCGTTTCCCTCCAGTGCTGGAGATGATTTTTAGGCATGTGGTGGCACAGAGAGAGCACATGATCCCCTTTACCACTCAGTGCTTTCACCCGCCATAGGTGAAGAGACAGCAGAACAGACACCATGCCCTGGAATTTCATGCTGACTTTATCTGGTTTTAAACTGATTAAAAGTGTTTTGTTTTTGTTTTTAATAAAGGGGAAAGAATAAATGAGTAACAGACAGTAGCCACACTAAATTGCTAGCAGATGTTCTGCAGTTAGGCATAAAAGGTAAGCATGCTTTTACAATCAGGCAGTTTCTTGTGCTAGCGCCAGGCAAGTTTCAGAAGAAGGAAGGCCAAAGTTTTACTGACTTTTCCAAGATAATTTTAAAGATCCTACAGACATTGGGTACCTGTGTCAGTCAGCTTTACATTGCCATGACCAAAATGCCTGACAAGAACAATTAAAGATGGGAAAGTCTATTTTGGCTCATGATTCCAGAGGTTTAGTCCATGGTCTGGAACTTTAGAGTTTTTTTTTTTTTTTTTTTTTTTTTACAGACTGCATTTTGATTCACTGTACACAAATGGGGTACAACTTTTCATTTCTATGGTTGTACACAATGTAGATTCACATCATTTGTGTAATTATGTGTGTACATAGGGTAATGATGCCTGTCTCATTCCATCTTTTATGCCCCTCCCCCCTCTCATTTCCCTCTATGTAATCCAAAGTTCCTCCATTCTTCTCTTACACTCACCCCCATTATGTATCATCATCCACTTATCAGGGAAAATATTTGCCCTTTGGTTTTTTGGGATTGGCTTATTTCACTTAGCATGATATTCTCCAACTCCATCCATTTGCCTGCAAATGCCATAATTTTATTCTTTATGGCTGAATAATATTTCATTGTGTATATATACCACATTTTCTTTATCCATTTATCCACTGAAGGACACCTAGGTTGTTTCCATAGCTTGGCTATTATGAGTTGAACTGCTATAAACATTGATGTGGCCGTCACTGTAGTATGCTGATTTTAAGTCCTTTGCGTATATGCCAAGGAGTGGGATAACTGGGTCAAAAGGTGGGAACATTCCAAGTTTTCTGAGGAATTTCCGTACTGCTTTCCAGAGTGGCTGCACCAATTTGAAACTCCACCAGCAATGCACAAGTGTGCCTCTTTTCCCCACATCCACACCAACACCTATTATTGTTTGATGATAGCCATTCTAATTGGGTAAGATGAAACCTTAGGTGGCTTTAATTTGCATTTCTCTTATTACTAGAGATGTGGAACACTTTTTCATAGGCCAGAGGCAAGACAGAACATCAAGGCAGAAGGGCCTCATGGAGGACTGTGCTCCATTCATGGCAGCAAGGCAGCAGAGAGAGGGAGGGGGAAGGGGTTGCAGAGAAAAAGATGCCCCCAGTGACCCACCTTCTCCAGCCATGTCCCACCTGCCTGCAGTTACCACCCAGTCAGTCCATTCAAGCTAGGATGGACTAATATGATTACAACCATCAAAATCTAATTGTTCTACCTCTAAATATTTCTGCATTAACACAGGACCTCTGGGGGGACACCTTATATCCAAACCATAGCAGTGGCTATTGGAAATTTTTGAAGTTTTGTTAAAAATATGTAGCTTTGAGATTTGTTTATAATCACTATTTTCTTAGACCACTTCCCTGTCCCCTTTCCTCCCACCACCGAGAAAGAAAGAAAGAAAAGGTCTGTAAGAAACAAATGGAAGTCCAATGAATAGGGGTACCTCCCAATTGTCTTAATAGTCTAGAAACTTCCAGTCACCCTTAAATTAATTTCATTTCTCTTTGCTTACTTACCCTTGGAATAGAAGTCTATCAGAGCATCTTATCTCCTCCCAAGTAGTATGGCTAGATTCTCTTTGGCACTGGTTCATCTCCAAGCTGTTGAGTCTTCCTTCTGCATCATAAAGTAAGGTCTCTCTCCATGCATATGACCTTGGCTCCTGAGTATCAATGGGTCTCTGCTAATCTGCTATTAGAATCTGTTTTTCATCCTCTAAACTATACACCATTTTCTCCAGAGTTTCCTAATGTCCTCTTCCATCTATTCTGTCTGCACAGCAGGAGAAGTATCATGAGGTTTGGGGCATATAGGTGCCACTTTCCCCAGAATTCTGCATTAACACTGAAGCTCATATAGGTTCCAAACTCACATAAGCAATTAAATGTTAGGGCCAGTATTAAAACCCAACAGGTATAGGATCCAGGCCTCTAATGCCTAAATGGATTATTAAATCCTCTTGTTGCAAGCATCTGACTACTGACTCTCTCATGGGATAGATGAGTCCTTCATAGAGTCCTTCAGAGGCCTGCCTGTCACACAGTACCCTATGTGGGAGGATTCACAGTCCCCAGCCCTTGATCTAAATCCCTGCTGGGCAGCCTGTGGTGTCTTACTATTGGGGTTCTTTTGTCTGATGGCCAGTCCTTTTGGTAACTTAGCAACATTCCATTGCATCCCATGGACTCACAGGAAACTTCGAGGTCCCTGCTGTCAAAGTGATGGGGAGTGTCACTGCTGGACCCTCCCTCTGTCCTTAGGCCCTAATGCTTGTGGTTCTTTTTAGAAAGTAATGCTATTTTAAAAATGAAAATAAAGACGTTTTCCTTGACTTTGAGTGCTAGTCTCTTAATTCTTAGTTGAAAAGAGCTGCATTAGACGCTTTATAATCATATATCCCAAAATCATTCAAGCATGAGAAAATCTAGAGAAATAGTTTATCTCCTTGCCTCTAATTTTTACTGGAATGCTCTCCACCTTCATTTGAAGGCCAAAAACCAAAACTATGTTAATGTATAGAGCCTGCTTAATGGAACAAAGAGGGGGATATTATGCCCTCTGGTCACTGCAAGGAGAAAATGTAGAGTGTGTGTGTGTGTGTGTGTGTGTGTATACACATGCACCCACATTGACATATTTCCTATAATCATTTACCTTAGAAATCAGGAGCATGACAACAACTGGTTTAAAAAATTCATGCTGTGAATGGTTGAATAAAAATACCAGTATTTTCATGGGATGAATGCCATAGACTAATTCACCCCAAATCAGTTCACCTAATACCAATTTACCTAAACTCACTTTACCTAATTTGTTATCCTTATGACTACTATTCTAATATTTAAAATTCAGAATTAAAAATGTAACATTTTTCCAGATAATATAGCCAAACAGTTCTGATTTCTTTTGTATTTTTAATACTATGGCACACATTATGAATGGTGAGATTGTTATTTATCCTTGTGTCTTTTTCTCTTTTATTCAATTTGGAACACTTGCAGGGCTCTTAATTTGCCAAAAATGAATTTTTTATATATTCTTGTAAAAAAACATAAAACAAAAAACCTTGAATCACACACTCAAGTTTGCAAAAATTGGATTGTCACCAACCCCTGTGAATGCAAAGGAAATTGACTTTTCCAAGGAACTCATTTTAGAATTCTTAAAAATGCCAAAGAATAGCACCCAAATGAATATAAAATCTTCCAAGGAAGCTAGACCTCAACGTTCAGAGAAATTATAATGCAGAGAATTGGTTTTAGTCGAAGCATGATTCACATTTTTTTTTAATGGGAGTAAGGAACAAGGAGAGAGTTGACCATAGAACACTTGGTGAAGAGTGTGAAGCTTTAATTTCTCTAAAAGAAACTGAAATAATTCAGAGAGGATGGCCATCTCGTAGCCTCCCAGGGCCCTCATGTTGTGAGAGGGTCTGAGTGGGGTCACGTAGCTCACCACAGGAGAGGCACAGCCTGCTCAAGCACTGAGCTTTACCCCCATGGGCACAACTGGCTACATAATTTGTGGAGTTGACTGCAGAATGAAAATGTTCAAAGAATACTAAGTATTTCAAGAGGAGCATTAAAGTAATCATAGGAGAGTACTGGACCCTGTGTGACTGACCACCCACGCTACACACCCATGAGGCCAGCATCGCTATGGGGAGAACAGTTTTCTAAGCCCCTTTCCTCCACTCCCCTCCTGTGTCTTCTCTCTTAACTGTCACCTCTTGGTTTCTTAAGGCAAAGTCCCTGGAGGCTGATGAAAGGATGTTCTGCCTTGGCTGCTGAGGTCCCTGGGTACCTTCATTTGAAAAGAATATAGTTCCCAGGACAGCACTTTCTCAATTTCCTTTTTCCAAATCTGCTTTTAGTGCAGCATCAGGCCTCTGATAGAACTTGAAAAAACTTGAAAAAACCTTAGAGGTTACTGGTATGGAAGCTCCTTCAAGCTATGAGATGAAAACTTATTAACTTTCTTTTTTCTCCTCTTTTCAAATGTGATTTCCTATGGGAACTTCCTTTCCTGTTAATAGAATGGAGGTAAGAGACTATTTTTATACCAATGTTTTGCTCGCTTGTGTTTTTTTTATGTTTATTAATTGATACACCATTAATTTTCTGCTATGTGCTAAATGTTGGAAACTTTTTGAAAGTTTCTAATTTCTAAGCCATTTAATGCTCTTACAAGATGATAGCAATGATGAAGGTAAGGAGAGGTGGCATCTATTGAAAACTTACTATGTATCAGACACTGATAGTTTTGCATTTATTGTTTAAATGTATCCTCAAGATATTCCAATGGAAAAGGGACCATGGATGCTTCTATTTTTCAGAAATAAAATAAGGGAGTCTCTTTGAACTGGAGAGTTGCACAGCTAGTAAATGATGCAGTTGGAAATGGAGCCCAGGACTGTCTCTAAAACTCTCCCTCACAGTTTTTTCCAGGCAACAAGAAAAAGTATCATAACATTTTGCAGTTTACAGTGTTTTAATGCAGTACTTATTTAAATTGATTTTCACAAGAACTATGAAGTGTAACAACTGTTTCCATCTAATTTTACAAATGAATAAAACTGAAATTCAGAATGATTAATCAGTAGTAGTAATGATGAAAATTGCAGCTTAATTCTATGGTACTTTTCTGAGCATAACTTTTCTCATTTTGGTATGTGAGTAACTTCATGGGAAAATTACTACTATTGCCATTTTTTCATGTGAAGAATCAAATGCACCAAGACTTTCCCAGATCACATAACCAGCAAACTACAAAGCCCCCATGTAGGCTCAGTTAGACCCCAAGAATTCAGATTCAAAACTGCTACCCTAAGCTGGTAGCACAGTAACTGAGCAGAATCAAGAACTCCAGTCATCTCCTAACAAAATTTGTTCTAAATCTTGTCCTAAGTCATAAAAGCCTTTGATGTATTTGTTTACCCAGTGAATAAATAGATGCTAAATTACTATGTGGGTTGTGCAATTCTACGAGACAGCACTGACTCTTGAAAACTTCACAGTGAATATGAATATCTGCTGAAGGGATATATATAATGTAAGTGCGACTATGGAGACTTCCGACTGGTGTTTTCTATGATCTTTTGCATGTGCTATGACTCCTCCTCATCCAGTTAAAGTTGTTTCTCTGCCTAAGGTTCTTGGAATTGCCAAAGGGCCAATCTTAGAAGCAACTTGTCCTATTGCTCATTTGAACAGTGGGACAGTTCTTTCTGTGAGCTCCATTCTAAATTTTTTTCTAAATAATAGACTAAGGAGGTTAAGGGACAAAATGGCCTAATCTGCCTTCATGTCTTGGGTTTAAAATTTGATCAGTGTGAAATCTGAGGTATACAAGTTTCTGCAAAAATGGAGATGGCTGGGTGGAATGAAACCTGCCTGTAATTCCAGTGACTCAAGAGATTGAGGCAGAAGGGTCTCAAATTCAAGGCCAGCCTCAGCAACTTCATGAGACCCTGTCAAAAAATAAAAAATATAAAGGACTGGGATGTAGCTCAGTGGTAGAGCACCCCTGGGTTCAATCCCCAGTATTGTGGGGAAAAAAAGAAAGGAAAGAAAGAGGAAGTAGTTAGAAGACTGAAAGTGTGATTAGTGGTAATAGATAGCTACTTGTTACATAGATAAATATTTTTAGATGTATAATATATAGCTTGGAGTGGGGGTGTCCTGTATATCCTTATGCTTAGATGATGGAGCGCATCCAAGCAGAGCTATGCTACCCAAAGTCAAGTCCTTAATGATCACATGAACATCATAGATTATGTGGAAAACTAATAATAATTATACAGTTTATATATATATAGGTTTTTCCAATGTGCAAAAGTTTTTACCAGCTAATGGTCTTCAGGCTGTTAGGAAGAAAAAACAAAATTATAACCAAGATCTAGTTTTTTATTTAAAACCCATTCCTTTTCCCTTTCTTGGCTGTTTGCTTTTGCAATCCTGGGGATGGAACCCAGGAGCATTCTACCACTCCGTTACAGCCCCAGCACTTTTTATTTTTTATTTTGAGACAGGGTCTTGCTAAATTGACCAGGCTGTCCTTGAACTTGGAATTCTCCTGTCTCAGACTCCCCACTCACTGGGATTACAGGCAGGTGTCACCACACTCAGCTTTTCCTTTTGTTTTTATTCTTTGTTTTGCATTTTGTAGCCAATGCCCCTGATTAAGGGAGCATTCAATTCTATTAAGACACTGAAGTACTTCCAGCATCAGAAATTCACAGATGGATTGATTATAAAGATTATTCAAAGACTATTTTCATTAATTTTTTCCTTACTATACTTTTTCTTAGTTCCAATATTTTTCCCCAAAATGACATGTTTTATTGTGTAGAGGAAAAATCAAGAGGGTCTTTTATTTTAAAAAATATTCATGGACAAATAAAAAACAATAGCATTCAATAGTTGACATATGACACCACCAGGACCTAGATGGTTAATTCAGAACTCAGAGACCCTGTGGGAAATATTTAACTGTTATAAGATGCAGTTGTCAGGCTGGGGATGTAGCTCAGTTGGTGGAGTGCTTGCCTTGTCAAGCATAAGGTCCTGGGTTCAATCCCCAGCACTACAAAAAAAAAAAAAAAGATGTGGGTGTTCCTGTTAAGTGAGTGCGGTCATGCCTGGGCTTCCTCATCCTCCCTTTTTACCAGAATATGTGAGACCACTTTATAAACCAGTGTTAGCTATTTCTGGTTATTAGCTATTACTGAGTTTCTTAAAGCACAGCATGCCTGCTTGTTTGTCACTTTCTTAGTGTCACTGTGGATCAGGGCCCCACACAGGTAAGGCATTTCTCTGGTTGTTTCTGATCCCTACTTCACACAAGTTTGTATGGGAGTATGTATGTATGTATTTATTTATTTATTTATTTAATTCAAGGCCTTTGTTTTTAAAATAGCCAGTGAATGAAATGATAAAGAAAAAATAAGCCTGACTAATTAGCAAAAGGCTGGTCCAAATTAAAGGAAGATGCTGTGCTACAAAATATCATTTTAAAGTACATAGCTGTGTTTCTTAGACATTTGTCTTTTATCTGAATGTGCTGTCTCATTCTAATGGATTTGTTTTAAAGACTTGCCAATGTTGATTTATAAAGCTCCACTTTTTCAAATTCAAATGGGGTAATCTTAACAATTTTGAAGTTCCTCACAGATTTCAATGTGTTTAATTATCCTCACTTTGAATCTTTTACATGAGGGTAATGAAATGCTAAATTCCAACTGTTGTACAAATCTGAATGAGAACACAATGTAGGAGTTTTCTGTCATTGTTAGTAATAGAGACCTGATGGAAAGCATAAGAATATATTGAGACCTCATGGTGCCTACACCTAATAGCAAGTGTTCAATAAAGATCTGTCAAATGAATAGGAGTTATTATTACAATTATTATAGATACTATCACATTGCATGATATGGATATGTGATAGCACCAGCAGTGATTTCCATTTTCCCAATTGTCCTTTTCAGCTGTTATAGCAAACAAGTCTTTACTGTTATTTTTGTGCTACCACTATAGGATTTATACTTTTTCCCATATACTACCTATTAACACATAATGATCTGAGCTCATGATAATTGCTTATCTCATTTTACTGAGCAGGGCTTTGGGGGCACTGAGTGACCCTGCAACTTCCTCCAAGACATGGGATGAAAAATTTTCAAAGCTAAAGACGCTCCTTAGCTCCTCCGAAAGCAACATGCAATGCTTTCCCCTCCCTGCATGACTTTATTTTTCTTTAGTGGAATTCTGGGAAGATGTGTGGGTGAGACAATTTAAATGTGCAAGGTGTGGCAGAAATGCAGGTGTTCCAGAAAAGTTGGCTTCTTAACTCTCCTAACACATAATTATACAATGTTTCTTAAAGCTGCAAGCTTTTTGAATCAGAGCAACTATTATGCTCCCTTTTTGTTATCGAATACTATCATTTATTAACTATCATGATGAATATGTTTTTTCCAATGCATTTCTTTGTTTATTTCAGCTTTTTTGCAAGAAATGTGTAAGCTGACTTCATTGAGAGCCATAGAATTCTATTTATAAAGTAAATAACAAAAATACCCAAATCTATTCAGTCCTTGACCATTCCCAAAGCTTTCCATGCCCATGATCACATTTGGCCTTCATCACAGCCCTCTAGAGTTGCTGAAGATGATATAATTGCAGCTGGAAATGAAGACAATATTCACATGGAACATTTCAAACCGTTTACAAGTGCTCTCCTATTTCTGTGATGCAGATGTGAAATCTTAAAAAAAAAAAAACCAGCAACAACACAGAATGAATGCCAAGAAATAGCATGTGATGTGAATGTTGTTCATTTCTTCCTTCAGTAAACCACAGAAAGATAACAAAGGCTACTGCGCCCAGTACAGAGGGGAGGTGTGCGACGCCGTCCTGGCAAAAGATGCTCTTGTTTTTTACAACACCTCCTACGCGGACCCCGAGGAGGCCCAAGAGCTACTGGTTCACACAGCCTGGAGTGAACTGAACGCCATGGGCCCACTCTGCCGACCGGCTGCGGAGGCTCTGCTCTGCAGCCACGTCTTCCCAGGGTGCAGCCCCGGGGGCGTGCCTGCTCCCACCCCCATCTGCAGGTAAAGCTCCTCAAGTCAATGAGAAACTTTCATCGTTCTGTCTGCAACTTCAAAAGAAGTTGGCATTCTATTATCTAAATAAAAAATAAATAAATTTTTTTAAAAAAGCAAAATAAGGGGAGGGAAATATTAAAACCTTAAAAAAAAAAAAAGAAGTTGTCATGTGCCATAGAAAAGACAAAAGCTGGCTTTCAATCAAAAGGGGAGGATAAAATTCCTACCATGTAAATCACTGATGATGCTCTATAATACAGAGACACTGAACGTCTAGAAAATATCAAAGGTATAACATTCTATTACTCTTGCAGTGTTCACATTATTATCCTATTTATAAATATTCCTGCTTCCTACTAAATTAAAAAAGAAATCCCAAACTCACATTGACTTCATTAGTAAGACTTTCATCCAAAGTTGCTGGCTTTTGAGTCAAATAGAACAAAGGTCCAATATAGTTAGTTCTCGTTTTTTACAGATGTATATGATCTTGGCTAAACTTCAGTTTTCCTCATCTGCACGAGAGAGTTGAGGGGAGTAAAGGATAAATTGCACCCACAACTATTAGAAACTGTGTAGATTGTCATTCTTCCTGAACTTTCTTTTAAAGAAAGCATGAAACCTACCAACACTGCACATTTCTGCTTCTATTTTAAGGTAGAAACTTAACTATTTAACCAGATTTCAGGGCTCTTGAGTGTTCTGTTCGTAACTTAATGCAAAGTCTGCGTGTTTGTTGACACCGTCAGAGTAATAGAATTTGTTTCTTCACCTAAGAAGATTGTGTTGTGATCAGGCACAACAGAAAATTTCTGGGAACCCTGCACTTAGGAAATAAGAAAGGGAAAGAGAAGGAGAGAAAAAATAAAGAGAATGGATAAAAGAGTGGTCAGAAGAAAAATCATCTTACTTGATATTAGGAAATATTGTTTCAAACGCCCTTGCAATTATTTGAAAAGAAGAATGTGTCTCTGTTGAATGACACTTTTGAAATTTAGATTTCTCTTTCTTAGTCTTCTTTAGAGAGTTCTCAAACTTGTATGTTTGGGGTACTGCTCAATAAGGAAGCCCTTGAACTAGAAAGCAGCACATGTATAATACATAAGAGGTGTAACCAGCAAAAGTATGTGACAGTAGCCTCCGTCCCTTGTCCACAGCACGGCTGATGTGATCTGTGGGGTCACTGGGATAGTTACCATACTGACACAGAGACATGGGTGAATCAGCTCAACACTATGGACAGTTGCTGGAGAGGAAGACCAATTTGATTAGAAATGTGTTTCTTTTTTTGTGACAGTCATTGTGGTTTTCTGATTATGAAACACAAGACTCCATTGTATAAAAACCAGAATATTCATTAAATCACAAAAAGAGAATTAACATCTTAAGCATGCTGGAAGATATTCTCTAACTCCATCCATTTACCAGCAAATGTCAGAATTTCATTCTTCTTTAAAGCTGAGTAATATTCCATTGTGTTTATGTATAGATATATATCATGTTTTCTTTATCCCTTCATCTGAGAGCATCTAGGTTGTTTCTATAGTTTAACTATTATGAATTGAGCTGCTATAAACATTGATGTGGCTGCGTCACTGTAGTATGCTGATTTCAAGTCCTTTGAGTATAAGCCAAGGAGTGGGATAACTGGGTCAAATGGGGGTTCCATTCCAAGTTATCTGAGGGCTCTCCATACTGTTTTCCATAATGTTTGCACCAATTTACATTCCCACCAGCAATGTATGAGTGTACTTTTTTCCCCTCATCCTCACCAACATTTATTGTTGCTTATATTCTCGATAATTGCCATTCTGATTGGAGTGAGATGAAATCTTAGAGTGGTTTTGATTTGCATTTTTCTCATTGCTAGAAATGTTGAATATTTTTTCATATATTTGTTGATCGATTGTATGCCTTCTGTGAAGTGTCTGTGCAGTTCCTTAGCCCAGTTATTGATTGGGTTATTTGTTGTTGTTGTTGTTGTTGTCGTTGTTGTTTTTGGTGTTAAGTTTTTGAGTTCTTTACTTATTCTAGAGATTAATGCTTTTAATCTTTAGGTAAAGATTTTCTCCCAATCTGTAGGCTCTCTCTTCACATTATTGATTATTTCTTTTGTTGAAAAGTTTTTTAGTTTAAATCCATCCCATTTATTGATTCTTGATTTAACTTCTTGCCCTTTAGGGTCTTCTTAAGGAAGTCAGATCCTAGGAGGACCTGGTGAAAATTTGGGCCTACTTTTTCTTCTAGCAATTGCAGAATCTCTGTTATAGTGTCTAAGTATTTGATCCACAGTGAGTCGAGTTTCATGAAGGGTGAGAGATAGGGTTTCATTTCATTTTGTTACATGTGGCTTTTCATATTTGCCAGCCCCATTTGTTGAAGAGGCTATCTTTTCTCCAGTGAATGTTTTTGGCACCTTTGTCCAGTATGAGATACCTATGTTTTTCTTAGCATCTTAGTAGGATTCTACTCAGCTCTTCATGCTGTCCCAGGTTTTGTCACTGTGTCAAACGAAAATCATCTAAAAATGAACCTTATTTTATAAAACTTCCAGTTTGCCTTCCATTATGCAGATTCAAACTAGTAACAAACATCAAAAATTATAATTTTTATTCATGATACCATTAGCAATGGTTTTTTATCTTTTTAAAGATTGTTTACTTATTATGCAATTATTTTTAAATAGGAAATTTTGAAAGGTGTTGACAAAGACAACAGGTAAATTCCATTTGAAGTTTGATTAGAATTTGATTAGAAAGTTTATAGAATTAAATTTGAGAGAATTGCTGTGTTTATTGAGTATTCTCACTCAGAAGCATGCTACATCATTCCTTTTAATAAGATCATGTTTTAGCTTGTTAGTAATGTTTGGTGATTTCCTTCGTGTGTTGTTTTTTCTTATTAAGTTTATGGCGAGGTGCATATGTGATTTTAGTTACTGTAACATGAGCGCTAATTACAACATAATTGTGGCCCTAGAGCAGAATGTCAACAAAACAGTGATATGGGTCACCTCTTCCATTCCTTACTGTAAGACAAATGTTATTAATTTCCCTGGAATTTTAGAGTTGAGCTTTGTCATTTTCTAGAGGATTTCAATGAGATGTTTTGAATGGCATATTCTTTTACTGAGATATTTCACTGATAGAAGTGTAGTTTACATATAGCAAACTGCACCTCAGTTAAGCATCAAGTTCAGTCTTGACAAAGTTATACAACTATACAGCCACTGGTCCAGGAAAGGCAGAATTTTTTACCCCCCATAAAATACACTCATGCTCACTCCAATCAATTTCCCACTATCCCCAAAGGCATCTGCCATTCTGATTTTTCTGACCATGGATTAGCTTTGCTTGTTCCTGCATTTTACACTGAGCTTTTGGCACAAGGAAATATTCAGAGTATACTCATGCAGTTCTTAGTTCATTCCAATTTTTTGACTTTTTATCTCCTGATTATTGAGAAGAATCAAGTCTTGTCACTCATGAATCATGAATCCTTATCAACAAACTGGCTAATTTTTCCTCTTTATTTAAGATGTTCTTGTTAGTATACAATAAAGCTACTGTGTTTATTTTATGGTATTAACCACTTTACAGAATTCTATTAGATTTTTTGGTTGATAGTCTTGTGGTTCCTTTGTCACAAATAATATGATTTATAGATAATGACATACCTCTTTCTTAATTAGAATCTCCTTTCTTAATTAAAATTTAGAAATTTTTTTACCAGATTTAAAATTGAATTTTGTCTTTATATGTTAGCACAAAAAATATTTATTGAGAAAACTTCCAACATTTATATCCTAGATTGGTTTATATGCATGAAGCCACAGATGTTAAGATTGAAAGTAATTGATATTTTTTTAAGGAAAAAATTTCTTTCATTGAGATCTAAATTTTACTAGCATAGCATAGTTAATTTTCTCCTAAGTCTGTAAGTCAATTGCAGTATACGATGATCCCCCTCATTCTAATTGTTACTTAGATAGGTATTTCTATTGAAAAATTATTTTCATTTTTTCAAATCCTCATATGCAAACATTTATTCACATCAGTGTGAGAAAATAGAGTCTAAAAATTTCCACATTGATTGATTGATTGATTGATACTGGGAATGAATGAATCCAGGGGTGTTTTACCAAGGAGCTAAATATTCCAAGCCTGTTTTATTTTTTTATTTTGAGACAGGGTCTTGCAAAGTTACTGAGGCTGACCTCAAACTTGTAATCTTCCTACCTCAGCCTCCTAAATCACTGGGATTACATGTGTGTGCCACCAGACCTGACTCATTTTTTTACTTTATGGATTTTTTTCTGCTGATATATAATCAATAATTATAAAAATTACACATTTAAAAAAAGACTATCTTGGGCTGGGGATATAGCTCAGTTAGTTGAGTGCCTGCCTCACAAGTACAAGGCCCTGGTTCAATCCCCGGCACTGTCAAAAAATAAAAAAATAAAAAATAAACCAAAAATAAAAAAAGACTATCTTTTTAAGGATAAAATTTATATATATTATGTAAATATTAGTATCATCTTTAATTAAAATGTTCAATTTTTTCTACTCTGAGCTTTGTCAATTTGAGCCAATAGTTCAAGAACCATATATAAAATTTTTACACATTAATAATTTTTCTAAAGATATTTCCTTGAGATTCTGATAACTCCTGCTTTTTTGCACCAATAAAAACTGAACTAAAATTGAACTTATTGTTAATAACCAATAAACTTGATTTTCAGATGTTCTAATTTTATGCTTTCCTGCTTGCTTGTTAGGTCTTTTGTAAATGTTGTATTCGTTTTTGTCTTTTAGTGGTTCAAAGGTCTTCAACCCTTTTGCATTCTACTTCTAGTTATTTGTGAGATTTTTAGGAGCATAGTGTCACTCATGGTTTTCTAATTTTAGACAGTCATTTCATACTGTGTCCCTCTTCTCATGAATGACAAGGAATTCCATCTACAACAAATATTTGTTGGTCTCCTATTAGGCTCCAAGAGCTGGTCTAGGCATATTGACAAACATAATAAATAATTTATATACAACGTTAGTAGGTGTTATATGGCACAGGAGAGAAAAAATATTGAGCTCTAGGGTGAGGGAGATCCTGACTGCAGAGAATAATGCAGAAAGTTGCCATTTTAAAAACAGAATGTTCTGGGTACATCTGATTAACTTAGAATAATTGTGCTGAATCCTCCATGCTTGTTCTTTGAAATTTTATCTGGAACTGTAAGCCAAATTAGTACTATTCAATTATATTTTCTTGGCATATGCTCAATTTTTGGAACATTATTTTTAGATTTTACATTTGATTCTATGATATGTAAACAAATCCTTGGGGGAATCTCTCTGTGACTTAGCCTTGTTGCTGATTGTCATTCGTTTCATGGAAAATCTTTCTTTATGTTAAATTCTCAATTTTGATTCATCTGTTTTTCATTCATCTTTTGTTCATTTCTCTCTCATTCAGTTGATTAGGTGTTTTCTTTAGGATACATACAAATTATTTTTTCTGTAATCATATATGTTTTTGAATATGTAAGACTTCTTACATTCAATTTCCCCCAAAGACTAGGACTTTGAACAATTACTTTTCCACCATGCTCCATGCTTCAATGAGTGGGAAGCAGAGGCAATTCTTACTTTTCTTCCTTTCTAATATACATTTTGTCTTGCCAAATGGTAGGAAGAATATTTCTTTAATCCTTGAGATGAGATTCAAAATATTTATAAAATTCATTTGAGGAGAGATCTTTTTTTATTATTTTCTTTCATAGAAGCAACATGGTAGAACAGTGGTAGAACACTTGCTTAGCATGTGTGTAGACATGGGTTCAATCCCCAGCAAAGCACACACACACACACATACACACACACAAAGTTTTCTTATAGTACATCTTTGATTATTTTCTCATTTTTATGTGCTCTGTTTTCTTATTAGGAAACAGTATTTTTTTTTTTTGTATTTGGATCTCTTACTTCTCTTCCTTATCAGTTATCTCATATACATATTCATCTGTTGGTCTTTTCTTCATTTAGTTGAATATTCAGTTCAAATTAAGCATTTTTTCCTTTCTTGCAATGTCATTTCATTTTTATTTTCAATGAAGATTTTAAGTCTTTTAGTGTTGATTTCACTTCTTTGTGGTCTTTATTTTCTCTGGTTAGTACCATTTTCAAATTAACCTATTTTTCATTCTATGTTTTCATTTCATCCTATGAAAACACTGTTACAGAGAACATGTTTTAATGCATGGAAATGAAACCAAAGCAACTAAAAAATATTCTAATATGTTCTTCCATTTAGAATTAAAAACATATTCTTCCCAGATATTTTCTTCCTATATATAATGTGGATGACAGGGGTTTTTTTTTGTTGTTTGTTTGTTTGCATGTGCAATGTTGACTTTTGCACAGTTTAACTGCTTTCTGAACACAGGAATTTGTGCTTGTGCAAGCCAGGGGTGAGACTCAGGCATAAAAGGTAGCAAGTTAAGCAATACTCGCCAAATTATTTGGCTTCTCAGAAGCCCAGAAAGCCCATTATGTTCCCTTCTCTTGCAAACATTCCAAATTCTAAATCTCATTTTTCTTAAAAAGTTATTTGTTCTAATTAGTTATACATGAAAATAGAATGCATTTATGCATTTTGATAGATCATACATAATTGGAGTTTAATATCTCATTTTTCTGAGTGTACATATTGTAGGATCACATTGGTCATGCAATCACATACGTACATGAGGTAATAATGTCTGTTTCACTCTACTACCCCCATACTTCTTCCCCTCCTTTCATTCCCCTCTCTCTCATCTAGAGTAACTATTCTTCCCTAGTCCCCCTCCTTATTGTGAATTAGCATCTGCATATCAGAGAAAACATTTGGCCTTTTTTTGGGGGGGTTGGTTTATTTCACTCTAAATCTCATTTTTATGATCACAAGTCCCCTGTACTCCATCAAATTCCTATACCTAGCCCTTTCATCCTATGGATGTTTCATTCACCCATATTGGCAAGTTGAGCAAGCAGGAGAATAGGCATGAGTGTTAAAAAGACATCACTGTGGCCTCTGAATATATGTGCGCATACGCACACACACACACACACACCTCCCTCCTCTCTGAATCCCTCTGGTATTGAAGAAGGACACCTGCTATCTTCCTTAATTATCGTTCATTTCCTCTTATTAATCCCAAATATCTTAATTTGGAATTAACCAAGTTTCTCCTAAGTAGCTTATCTTATTATTAAGCTTAAACTAGTATTAATTCCCCAAATCCAAATATTCCAACTAATCTTTCTTCAGTTTTTTTCACTCATTACATGCCTTATAGATGAACATAAATAGCTTTATTCAAATAGACACTACCCTGGCTTTCTCAGATGGAAGCACATGCAGCCATGGGACAGGACAGTGCTTCTTAGAGACAGAACATGCAGAAGTACAGATGTTGTGCCTCAAATCCTGCCCATTAACCCTGAGAATATAGAAAAATCTCCCAGAAATGATTCATGGCTTTTAGTATGTATGCTTTTTTAAACTTCGTGTAGCTTGTTTTTGTACCTTTATGGGTATTTTAATATGAAGTTCAGAGAAGACATATTGGGGATTCCTAATCTCATAATGCCTTTTAAATTGGACAGCTCCTTTCCCCGGTAGCATTAATTACACTTAGAAAACAAAACAAGATAGTACTTAATCTCACAGCATAGTATACCATATCTCCTAAGGTCTAACATTATTTAAAGTGAAAGAGTCCTTTCAAAAATGCTTTTGCAAGCTCAGGCGATGAATTATGATGATGTTTTTAAAATACAGAACAAGCTCCACCACAGATTTGGCTTTAACATGCCATGATTCATCAAGTTTTGTTCTCCATACAATATTTTAGAGAGTACTGCTTGGCAGTAAAGGAGATCTTCTGTGCAAAAGAATGGCTGGTGATGGAAGAAAAGACCCACAGAGGACTCTACAGATCTGGGATGCATCTGCTCTCTGTGCCAGACTGCAGCAAGCTTCCCAGCATGCACTGGGACCCCATGGCCTGTACCAGACTGCCGTATTTAGGTAACAGAGTTCCCCCTGCAAGACTTTGGAAATTAAAATTAAATGAACTGTTTTGAACTAAGGTGTGAACTGAAAGCTCCTAATATTTCTAGGCTTTCTCAGCATTTCTAATTGTTTTTTGAGTTTTGCCTTCCTTACATGCCTAATAGTGGAATCCTAATGCCATCCTAATTGCACATAGTTAGCGTAGTTTCATTTCATTTGTTCTAAAACAAATTAAAGGGCACTTCTAACTGCTGCTTGAGATCTTTACTTTATAGGGTATCTTATGAGAACTTGTAACATTTTTCTGGAGTGTGCAGAAAAATGGCTAAGAAACATATTTTGTCAGAAGAGTGGAAAAAAGGAATAAAGTCCTCTTTCTTAGCCAATGAAGCAGATTTTTCGGCATGCAAAAATAAGCCACATGTTTGAAAACGCTGATCTCATGAAACAAAACGGAATTGCTGCATGCTGCTTTAAAATGAACTTCATTTGTAAGGAACTATGTTGTTATTCCTAACAGCTGGTTTAATTTTCAAAGGTGCAATTTTCACATTTGAATGCAAATAATGTTTTCCAGTTATATATTAAAAAGCTGAAAGAGAACTTGCATTTCTTAGCACTCTCTCACAGAATACATGAGATATCTGGATGCTCACTTAAAACAAATTTTTATCCTTTCCCTTCAGATTATAAAAAAGAAAACCTAACAAGTAAGTAATTTTGTTTGTGCCCTTGAAACCTTATTTGTATGTAATTGGATTCATGCATGCATATTTACACTCCTTCTTCGTGATTTTCAGAAGAGAATGTGAAGCACCCTTCGAAGACTTTGCACCATGTTAACCCAGGGTACAACATGAGAAGGTCTTAGCTTATAGCTTCTAATTAGGCCATAGAAAACAACATATTTAGTGAATGACACAAATGACATCTCCCCCCTCAAGATTTTTAGCTTGTTTTATGCCTTAGATGTCTATAAGATAAACCGCATTTAAAATGTCATCTTCTAATTTTGCATTCATGATCTTTTAATCATCTAATTACATATAGGTGAATACAGATATGTCTTTGAGCTGACTTGTAATTTTCATTTGTGACAAGTCCTTCTTTTGGAAGATAGGCATTTTGTATTGTTTTCAAAAATTTATTATTTGTATGAGAATTCCATGCTAATTGTAGAAATTTTCCTAAACAGACACATGAAAAAAATGTAAAGAAAAAAAAACACGTATAATCCCACTTTCCCAAAAGATTTTTTTCTTGATTTTAAAATTAATTATACTAGTAAGATGAAGACTCTCTTAAATGTGTTACTAAAATCTCATTTTCTTATCATTTTATCTGTAGAATCAGGTGAGTTTCTGCTCTTCTTAGTAAGGGATGCTCAGTGTGGTTCTCCATCCCACGTACAGACTGAGCACCTGGAGAGCTTTTGATGTTGCTGATCTGCAGAATTTTTTAAGCTTTTTTTTTTTCTTTACACATAAAATTATAGGTATTTATGGGGTGCTGTGTGATGTTTTGATATGTGGATACATTGTGTGATGTTCAAATCAGAGTAAACATATCTGTCTCCTTAAACATTTGTTATTGCTTTTTTGGTGAAAAAATTCAAAATCCTTTCTCTGAGCTTTTATGAAAAATGTAGTAATATACTACTATACCATCATTATCTCTCCTATTCAGTAGACTAAAGCTAAATGTTTTTGAAGGTAGCTAATGGCCCATATAATGTTTATGAGGATAAATCATTTGAATGGTCTTAAGGAGGTTGTCGCGAAGAACCCAGGAAGGCTGGTGGGAAAGGGATACCTTGAAACTAACTTCCATCAAATGACACTTTGACCTACCAGAAAGCAGAAATCCTCAGAATGAAACCAGAAAGTTTTTCACATCTGTTACCTTTCCTGGTTGGAGTGCTCAAAGGTTGTGGCCACACTCACTTCAGTGGTGCACAGGTCAGGTCTGATCCCTCCTGCTCTTGGCTGAGTGCCAGGGTTTGAATTTTACCAGCTTACTTAGAAAAGCACTAAGTCTTAAAGTAGTAAAATAAAAAATGCCACAGCTTCCAAATGGATTACTCATTTATTCAACAAGGGCAGTTATGGGAAATCCTCAAAAATCTAAGATTCTGGAAGCTCGTCTGTTATTCTCAGACTAGAGGAAGGAAAACTAAGTGTGCCAATTCTTTGTCATTTAAGCAGTCCAAACTCATTGATTGGACCTTTCCTTGATAACTGTGGTCTTTGTTATCCTTTGTTTGTTCACTCGCTCATCCATTCACGCATTTATTTAGGGTTTACTGTATGAAAGTTGCTAACCTTTAATCCTAAATTAGGAACATCATACACACACACAAAAAATCCATGTTTCTGCCTTTTATACTGATTATGAAGAAATTTTGAGCAGCACAAACTAGCTTCAAGATGAATTTCCTACTCTTCAGAAAAGTTTTATGAAATCCTTGATACGTGTAAGAAAATGAGCACCAAATACCATAAACTAATGATTTAATTGGAACATGTGGTAGGAAAAGTCTGATCTCCCTGAGTTCAATGAAATGATTCTAAAGAAACTGACTTTAGCTCTTCTGGCAGGTTGGTTACTATGCAAAGAAGGTGTTATTAGAAACAGTTACCCGTATTCTAGGGAGAATGCAAAGCCCCCAAATAGTTCTGGAAGTTTCTTATTTCTGAGCCAACTCCAGAGGCTCTCACCAGTTCACTGATAAGAGAATTTTTAAAATCATTTGTTTATCTTTGCAATATTTTCTTCTTGCTTGAACTCAGGGACCAAAATTACAGTAGTTTCTAATTTTTTTTATCATTTCTTTTGCTGAAGTGAAATACCTTTAGGGGTATGTAATGCTTCTGTGCTATTTACATTCTTTTGTCTGCTAAGCACACTATTATTCTCTTCTGTGGTATTTCACATACTTTACTACAGAATCATTCAGAAGTGTGTTTGACTTTTCCTGTTTCAATGTTTCTATGGGACAAAAAGTATAAGCTGGCTAATTCCTGTAATGATGATGAGATTTTCTCTTCAATTTTTTCTTCCCTTCCATCTTTACTGTCTCCATTCATACACTTGAAGAGTGAATAGCTGTGCGCAGAAATCTTGGCAAAATGATTTGTGTATTGTATATATTCTCTTCCCTTCAATACTCCCAAGAGTCCTATGAACTTAGGCCCTGTGAATACATTCCATTTTACATAATAGTCAATCTAAGAGAATGAGATCAAACAACTTGTCCAAGTTGACCTACTTTGTATGTGGTTGAAACAGGATTAGAACCCAAATCAAATTCTTGCTCTATATTCAGAAAACTAGTTCCTTAACTGTTAAATCTAACATTTCTCTGTTATCACATTTTTAAAAAAATTTCCAAGACCTCATGTGTAATAAAACTTACCTGATGATAGGATTCTTACTTGAATAGATACCAACGCAAAAAAAATTTCGTGGTTCACAATTTTAAGTCATCCAGAAAATTTGACAAGTCAACTTTTTGCGAAGTTAGATAAATGAATGCATATGTTTAAAATTTATTTTTCCATAATGATCAGCTACTATTGTCCACAAATGAAACTGTAAACTTTGTGTGTGTGTGTGTTGTGTGTAATTCATGAACTACTTAATTATCTGAAATGTTAATTGGATAAATTTTGTCATGATATTAAATTCACAGAAACTTTGAGTTAGAAGTGACTTTAACAGTTATTTAACCCAAACTCTGGGCCCCTATAACTTTCAGCAACTTACCTTTGGTCTACTCCTTTGATCCATCTTCTATAGGATAGCCTTTGAAACTTTTTGAGGACAGGTACCATATCTCCTTGTAGTGTTCTCCTCTTCACTTTATATATCTCCAATTTTTTTTTTTTTGCAACCTGACTCCTGAAACACTCACCCCCATGCTTACCTTTTGCTGGCTGAACAAGAAATTGAGGAATGTCTAGAATCGAACACCAAGCACAGAACATGGTCTGATCAAAATTACAACACAATTGTCATTTTCTATGATGAAGGCCTTGTTCTTCCATTAGTATAGGATATACTAATGTTGGCTGTTGAATAATCACATGAACTTTATAGTCCTTCTGTACACACATGGCTTTATTGATTTAGTTGATTTGATTTCTGACATAAAATTTACACTAGACTAATCCAATTCATAATTTTTTCATCAGATATTTTACATTTATAAAAATTTTCCTTTAGATATTTGGCTGCTGTGTTCTATGAGGCATAGTGATTCATGACTTTCTACTCATCTTACATTAAGCATTTTATCAATATAAAATGTCACTAATATATTTGAGTGCTTTTAACTTTAAATTTCTGGCATTGGCATTGGTAATCTTTTTCTCTTTACATTTACCTGGAGTCTCTGCCTATTAGTTCTCTTTTCTTATAAACAACATATACCTGGGTTTACTCCAATCTGAAGTTATTTCCTTTTAATAGGAAAATTTAGCCCATTCATATTTTGTATAACAACTGATGTAGTTAATTTTATCCCTACTATCTTTAGAGTTTCTGTGAATTTCACTTTTTCTCATTTCTTCCATTTTCTTTTCCTTATTTTTTGTTGGTTATTTTTTCCTCACTGGTCAGTAAAAGCCAGATCTCAACTCTTTCTACATGTTACAGTGCTCTGTTTATTTCTCATTTCTACCCCTGCCCTATGGGACTTTTGAATCTCCAATGAGATCTTTAGAATGCTTTGATGTTTTTCTTTACTTCCCCAGTATTGTTGAGTTTCCCCTTGCAGAGTAGCTCTCTCTGTTGATTCTCACTTAGAGAATTAGACAAAATTCCCAATTTTGAATTTATATATGGTTTTATCACCACTCTTTATTCTTCATCTTAAAGTCTCTTTTTGAGTCAATTGTTATTTAGTAAGAGTACCCTCATGTATTTCCTCAGGAGAGATCTTCAGTGAGTCCCTGAGACCTTATATATCAATGCAATAGTTTTCTTTTACCTGGAGAGTTCAAGTGTAGTAGATGGATATGGTAATCCTCAGTGATATTTCTTTTTTCTCAGCAGTTTATAAATGTGATTTCATTCTTTTCAGCTTCTGGTTTTGGAAGTGAATGGTTCAATATAAGTCTGGTTGTTTTTTCCTACGTGTTCATTCCATCTAGATAGAAACGCTTAGATTTCCTCTCTACCCATGGTATCTGCGTGGTGGGATTCTCATATAACAGTGTGCTGCTGAACATCTCTTTCTAATCTCACATTCAGGATTTCCTATTAGTGGCTTGAAATCAGCCATGATGGGAACATCTACATCATGGAAGTCTCAGAAGCAGCTGAGGGGTCTTTATAATGCAAAAAGCTGACCTTGCTACTCTGCTGCTTAAAACCCTCCAATGAGTTTTTCCATTTGCTTCTGGGCAAACTCCAAAAGACTTAGATTGGCATGCAAGACCTTTTATGATCTAAACCTGATATCTGCAGCCTTACCTGTAGGTACTCCCCAACTCCAACAACAAAACTGTTAGTTGAACTTTTAGGAAAACTTCGCAACAGCTTTGTTCAAACCCTGACACTTGCTGTTTTTCTTTTTTTAGAACACCATCCTCCCACCCCGACTCCATTTCACTCTCCTCACCCACCCCACGTCCATGTACACCTTTGTTTTAGTTTGTTCAGGATACCATAAAACACACCTTAAAGTGGGTGGTTTATAAACAACAAATTTATTTTTCACTTCTCTAGAGGCTGGAGATCCAAAATCAAGGCACCAGCAGATCTGGCGTCAGATGAGAGCCATGGAAAGAGCTGTCACAGACATAGCTGTGGACACAGCTCTCCTCCTGGACTTAGCTGCCTTCCCATTGCAGCCTCACATAGCAGAAGGGACAAAGAAGGTCTCTCACCCCCTCTTTCATCAAGGCATTAATCCCTTTAACAAGGTTTCTTATCTCTTTCAACCTATGACCCTTGTTGGGGACACAAACACTCACACAATAGCAGCTTTCAACTGTTTATTGCCTACTCACTTTGTATTTAGCTGAAATTACTTTAGAAAACTTCTCTAGTGTGTCTGAACCTGAATTGGTACTGTCCCTGTATGCTTATAAGCTTGCTGTTCTTACTACTCTTATAACACC
The DNA here is from genome assembly GCA_020662805.1 of Glaucomys volans. NCBI lineage: Eukaryota > Metazoa > Chordata > Mammalia > Rodentia > Sciuridae > Glaucomys > Glaucomys volans. The sequence continues at coordinate 1,679,012 of JAJEJO010002589.1, forward strand.
TCGTACATTTTATTATAACTATCAATTAACTAGTTTCTTTTCCATGACAAGGCTTGTCATGACCACCACAGTATTCTTGATGCCTAACAATCAATAATTGGTTTAAGGAATGTATTCATATATGGATGGACGAGTGAATAAACTTCCCTCATGTTCACAGGAAAAGATGAAGAGATAAAATTGATCAGACCAAAACATATATAAAAAAAAAAAAAAAATCAGAAGAAGACAAAATGGAAATCCAAATTGATAATTTGGATCTGAAGAGATAACTGATGTAGGTCTAGGAAAGATCAGAGCAAAGAGATCAGAAGCAATAACCAAGGAATAACCAAATAGAACTCTCCTGAAAGGAAGAGACATTGAAATCCTTACAGCAAGATTATTGTTCAAACTATTTAATTTCTTGCATTTAAAACTAAATCTTACTGAGTCATCATGGATTTTTCTTTTAACATGCCATTAAATTTTATTTTCTGATTTTTTTTTTTAGAAACATCGCCCTGATACCGAGTTTACAAATTTCATTATATTGCCTCACGATACAAACTGCTCTGTAAAATTCATGTACAAAAATAGTCATTCCTCCCTGTCTTTAATAACTGCTCCTACTTCACTGTTAGTATGAACAGTGAAGCTCACTCACTTAAGGAACCTTCCCCACTCTTCTTAGATTAAGAGACCTAGGGCAGATTCAGTCTGAAGAGCATCGCCCTAGCTTTCAAGCAAGTCAGAGTGGACCTGGGACATCTAGGTCCACCCCTGCTGTGTGTTGATGAGGAATGTTGTCATCTGTCCCACACAGATGTTTTAGGGCTCTGCTGATGTTCTTCTAGCCCCAGGTGCCTGCTTGAGGCACAGCAGGGACCAAACTTGGCCTCCATAGGCTTCAAAACCACTTGCATAGATGATCAGGGTACAGTCACTGTGTCCACTCCTGGACTAAGCACCCATTGTAACCTCTGCTGTTGTGAGTGTCCCACTACAAATGGTGCCATGAAAGCTTCCCTTTGCTTAACTTGTAGTGGTCAGGGCGTGACCACTGTGTCCATTCCAAACTAAGAAGTTGGGCACAGGCACCCCTGGTAACCCCACTTTTACAAGTGCCCTTCATCAAATGACCTTAGGCCTCTGCAGTGATAAAGTTTTATTTTGACTTTGTAATATGACTATGTTCCCTTTATCAATTTATTATTCTTTTACTATGTTGCAGTCAATTGTTAATATTTCATTAAGGATCTTCTAAATCGATGTTATATAATCTATATATGTATTTTTATTCTGCACTGACATTGCCAGGTTGTGATATTAGTATTATAACTTCCTGGAAGAATCCAAAAGATTTTTCTCTTACTGGAACATTTTATAAAGTGTGGAATTTTTCCTCTCTTTCAAAACTCAAATTATATTCATAATTCTACAAGGACTTTTAAAACTACTTTCTTGATTATGGTTATATTCACTTTTTCTTTTTCTTCAAATTTGGTAACTAATATATTCCTAACATTTTCCTTAAGATTTAAGACAAGTAATTGTGTAATTATATATTGTTGCATTTTTATTGACCTTTGAATCTGTTGTCATAACTCCTTATCTTTCCTAATTTTGTTTGTTCCTTAGTTTTTAAAAATTAAAATTCCACTGATTAGTTATTTATAGAACTATTACTCTATTGTTCAACTCTATCATTTGTGGTTCATTCTAACATGAATTTCTGCTTGCATATGGCTATTATTTTATCACCTATTTTGTTTTCTGTCCTTACTGTTTCTTGTCCAAAGTCTTGAATTAAATGTACCATTCATTTTGTTTCTTTCTTTATATCTAATGTAAGGAGAAAACACTGGCAGTTTATCAGTAAGCACAGCTTTGGTCAAATCTCATGCACACAAAGGAGTTATTTTCTGAGGCTGGGAGGGTGGCTCAGTGGTAGAGCACTTGCCTAGCATGTGTGAGACCCTGAGCTGAATCTCCAGCATGGTGGCGGGAGGGGGGTGATGTGATCTGTAACTCTGGCTACTCTTATCTTTTGTAATTCAAAAAGTAGAATTTTTTACAAAACATCAGATTTTACTTAATCTATTATTGATTGCATTTTGGTCACGGAGTAATCTGCATAATTTCTGCTTCTGAAATTTGAGACAGCTTTATGGCCTCACTTAAGATCATGTCTCTCAGTATTCCAAAACCATTGGAAAGCTTTATTCTCTGTTTTCAAGATACAAGGTTCATTCCTAGCTATTAAAACATGCTTTTTAGTTCTGTGATTAAAATAGTCTGTGTCCACGTTTTTGTCTTAATCTATTATGAGGAGTCAGAATATAATTAACAAAGTTGTTTTAGTACATATACAACAGACTTTGCACCCTACAGAATGGCATGTGCGTGGCATCTTTCGGTTTCCAGCAATAACACAGATTTTACTTGTTGTTAAATTGCAATGGCCAGCTGGGTGTGGTGGCGCACGCCTGTAATCCAAGCGACTTGGGAGGCTGAGGCAGGAGGATCGCAAGTTCAAAGCCAGCCTCAGCAACTTAGCGAGGCCCTTAGCAACTCAGTGAGACCCTGTCTCTAAATAAAATACAAAATAGGGCTGGGGATGTGGCTCAGTGGCCAAGTGTCCCTGAGTTCAATCTCTGGTTCCAAAAAAGATAAATTTAAAAAAAAAAAATTGCAATAGCCTTTTACATTGGCATTTGGCAAGAGTTCAAGTTTTAGAAGGACTAACTTCTGCTCATTTGTATATTAATGTTTTCATTTTTATATCCTTTCATTAATTTTATTGTTTGTAAACTGATAGTACATATGTACAAAAGCTCCCTCTAGACAATTGATTATAGTATAATTACATGAAAATATGGTATTCAATAATTTTCATGAGTGTTTTCAGTCATAGACAATATGACCCAGGATAAAGAGCCCTCATCCAGAATCCACATTTCTCTTGGGGAAAAAAAACCCAAACAAACAAAAGAGTTTCTTGTTTTGAATTTCATCTTTAAAGTCCTATGATTCTATGTGCACAACTGGATTTTATAGACATATAACCAGGGAGAATCCAACACATAAGCATATTCTAAACATTATATTTAAATGACTGGTTTCTTCAATACAAAAATTTGCGTCTTAAAGGTTTGAGAATGAATGTAAAGAATTATTGTTTACTTCCAGCATTCCCACCAATGACGTCCTCAAAGCCGAGTGTGGACATTCCCAATTTGCCTTCTTCCTCATCGTCTTCCTTCTCTGTCTCACCTACGTACTCCATGACTGTAATAATCTCCATCATGTCCAGTTTTGCAGTATTTGCGCTTCTTACGATAACTACTCTTTATTGCTGCCGAAGAAGAAAAGAGTGGAAAAATAAGAAAAGGTGAGATCACACAAAATAATGTTTTAAAACCTACATATTTAATACTAGAATTGGGGATAGAAAGAGGAATATATACAATACCTCCAGACCCTAAGGGAATCCATGGTCCTGTTTTGAAACTAAGCAACCCTATCATGATTTTTGAAAATGTCAATGATTGCTGGTGCAATGATACAAGCCTGTAATCCCAGCAACTCAGGAGGCTGAGGCAGAAGGATGGCGAGTTTGAGGCCAGCCTCAGCAACTTAGCAAGACCCTGTCTCAAAATTTAAAAAATAAATAAATAAAAAGGACTAGGGATGTGCTCAGTGGTTAAGCATCTTTGGGTTCAACTCCTGGTATCGAAACAAACAAACAAACAAACAAAAACAAAAAAAAGTCAATGAATTTTTTGCACACAATTGTATGTCCTAAAGTTAGTTTTTCACAACAGATAGAACTGAACAATTTGGAAGAAAATGGTTATTCCTGCTCCCCATATCCCTTCCTAATCCCATCATCCCTGCCAATTTGGCTAGCGACAAAATTCCTGAGAAAATGTGCCTTTTGACTCTAGACCAAACAAAATACTTCATTGCTCTCAAAGTAAAGAATCTTTGGCTGCCATAGTATAACTGGTTTTATTTTCTTCCAAATGTCCCCTCTTTCAGGATGATCTAAGTCTGAGTGCAAAGATTTGACCTGCTCCTCAACTCATTATTTGTGTTGCCTGTCTTACCTACAGAGAAGCAGCAGCAGTAACCCTCACCACACTGCCTTCTGAGCTCCTGCTAGACAGACTGCATCCCAACCCCATGTACCAGAGGATGCCACTCCTTCTGAATCCCAAATTGCTCAGCCTGGAGTATCCAAGGAATAACATTGAATATGTGAGAGATATCGGAGAGGGAGCATTTGGAAGGGTCTTTCAAGCAAGGTAAATTTACCCATGGGAAAAAAATTCTCCATTGAAATAAATCACATCTGAAAAGTTATCAGACCACCATTAGTCATTAGTCTGAGATATATACCATATATATATATAGTTAAATAGTTATTTAAAATTGGTTAATTCTTTACATCATGAGCCTTATTCATATTACATGCTATACTTTAAATCTTGATATTTTTCCCTTTTTGACTTTGAAATAGACATGCGCATGAAAAGAATATATTTTATTGCATTTAAAAGAAGTAACTTAAATAGGAAATATAAATGTTTCTTGTTCAAATTACAAGAAATTACTAATAATTCAATCACATTTTCTAGAAATGAACTTTCTAGAAAAGAACTTTGCCTACATTTTTAACCAGAATTTCAGGCTGGGTGATATAGCTCAGTTGATAGAGTGCTTGCCTCACAAGCAGAGGCCCTGGTGGAATTTTTCCATTGCTTTCAGTAAAGAAGTCTCAAATTTAATTCTCTTCAATTTCCTATTGCCATTTTCTCCATTTGAAGTTTACTTTGAATTAGCATTTTAATTTAAGAACTCAGAGTTTGACCTACATAGATATTAAGTGGATATTCATGAAGTAACAAAACAGAAAAGGAAAAAAACACACAAAATGGAGAAAACAATGAGCTAATAAAGGAGTATTATTAGGGCCAGCAGTAGCCCATTTATTGCTTTTGTGTGAAATGGAATAAAACACCCTCTCTGCACAGAAGGGCCTGCCTCAGCAACTTAGCAAGGCCCTAAAACTTAGCAAGACCCTGTCTCAAAATTTAAAAATTAAATAAATAAAAAGGGCTGGGGATGTGGCTCAGTGGTTAAGCACCCCTGGGTTTAATCCCTGGTACCAAAAAAAGGGGAGGGGGACTTTTTTGCAACAAAGCACAACTTGACCTATATTCATATCAGCCATGGTGTCAAGATGACATGAATGTCGAAAATCTTACACAAAAACTTATTGGGAACCAAAAGTAAGCAAGCCACCACATTATATGGGGAATAGAAAGATAAGTAAGTCAGGGTCCCTACCTTTAAGGAATTTAGATTCTGACCAGAGATTAAGGCATTAAAGTACAATGATAACTCTATTAGACCTTTGCACTTTAGAATTCCTATAATTGATAAATAATGCATTTCTCAACCTCAATCTATGCTGAAAACAACCCCAATGAGTTTTATTAATTGGAGGCAAGGAGTTTTAAAGTATGACTTACTGTTTTCCTCTTCCTTGGATTCTGTGGCTCTGGGAAGAGCTAGATAACCTGGGGGGTGTCTATGGCCATAATGTGGGTACATATAATCTTCCTGATCTTTGGTTTCTTCATCAATAAATTTGTCTCTCAGGGCTCCCGGCTTACTTCCCTACGAACCTTTCACTATGGTAGCAGTAAAGATGCTCAAAGAAGAAGCCTCAGCAGATATGCAGGCGGACTTTCAGAGGGAGGCAGCCCTCATGGCAGAGTTCGACAATCCCAACATCGTGAAACTCTTAGGTATGAAAATAGATGAGGAAACATATTTCATCAGAGACAGGATTTCCAAGTTTTTCTGCTTTTGCATTTCACTTATTTATGCTTTTCCCTTTACTTCTTGATATCTCTGCCCCTTCCCAGAGTTAGGCTCTTCACCTAGGTCCTAACATTTATTCTGTTCCAACCCTGCAGGGCATTCAATGCTTAGTGAATTCATTTCGTTTAATTTCATCAAATCAAATTTTCTCCATCTTTGCTGCCTCCCTCCTATTTATAAAAAGTGTTTTAAGTGTTCATACATAAAGAATCTTCCATTGACAGTGCTTCTCCACCACAGACTTTATTAATATCAAAATAGTCTCTGTATTTTACTTTTCATTTTGTTTCTTCTTTTTCTTCTCTAACTAGAATGCCAAGAGGACAGTGATTTAAATTGTTCTTACTCATTGTAGTGTTCCCATTTATTCTTGGGTTCATAAATGCAGGAAAACTTTAGCAAATATTTAGCTTGTATAATCACACAGCAGCAAACAAAACTTGCAAATATTCCTACTTTGGTGGAGATTACATCCATTTGAGAAAGATAATAAAAATAAACACATAAAAATATGGTATGCTGACTATTACAGTCAAAGACTTTTTATAAAGCAAAGCATAGGAGAACTTTTTGGACCCTAAGGTAAACTGTTTGAAGACTTCAGTGAAAATGTGACATTTATATAAAGATCTAGTTGATAGAATCAACTAGAAAGGGAATAGCAATGTGGATGACATGGGAAAGAGCGCTCCAGGAAGAATGATAAGTTTTGCAAAAGTCCCCATGACAAGAGCATGTCTAGTGTGCGTGGAGAATAGCAAAGAGAGGGCTGAGGCAGAATGAGCAAGAGAGAGTTATCAAGGACAAGAGCAAAGAGGTGATGTCATGGGAACAGTCAGAAGATTCTATTAGACCTTATTAAAAACTGGCTTTTACTCTAAATAAAATGGGAAGCAAATGAAGAGTTTGAGCCAAGAAGTGACAAGATGTGACATGACTGGCATTTCTCCAGAACTTCTCTGGCTGCTTTATTGACATAGTCTAAAAGGAGGTAATAAAAGAGAGGAGGCAGTAAACAGGTATTTCAATAACATAGAAAGATGGGCGGCATGCCCCCAGGGAGTGGTAGTGAGGATCATGAGAAGTGATCGGGCTCTTTGTGTAATTTAGGGGCCACCAAATAACATGCTGACAGACCAAATGTGAGCTGTGCAACAGAGGAAGGACTCAAGGAGAGTATCAAGGGTGTCAGCTGTGCAGCTGAGAGAATGGAGGGGTCATCGATGAGCTGGGGACTCAGGAGGAACAGGTTTCTCCACTGGAAAGAGTGAGAATTAATTTCAAGAGATGCTTCCCACTTTTTGCAGGTTTCTTTAGTAGAGTGGAGTTCTTTTTAAATCCTTTTGTTTGAGATGCTCACTCAACATCCAGATGAAGTTAAGCAGGCACCTGGAAGTCTCAAGTTCAGGAAAGATGTCCTGGTTGCAGGTATAAATCTGAAATCCTTAGGGGATATAAGTATTTAAAGTCCTGAGACTGAGACACCTAAGGAAGGGAAAAGGAAGTCAGAAAAAGAAAAGAGGTCCAAGGACTAAACCCTGCAGCATTGCAACATTTAGAGTGGGGGAAATTGTATGAACAGTAAAATAGACTCAAAAGGAACAACTAGGAAGAAAGGTATCAGCGTGAGGGAGAAGGAAAGAGGAAATATTGAGGAGTGACAGTGGCCAAATTATATCATTATATTGTGCGCATGTGCAAATATGTAACAACGAACTCCACCATTATGTGTAACTATTATGCACCAATAAAATATGGAAAAGGGGTGGAGGGGAGGTGTGTGTGAGTGTGTGTGTGTGTGTGTGTGTGTGTGTCCTGAAGCTCCCCAAAGAAGTATTTCAAAAAGTTGAAAGTGAACAGGTTACATGCAGTAAGTGAGATAAGGACTGTAAAATGACTTTAGGGTCAACATGGAGTTTCCTCCACCCTTAGTCCTCTTCAAGGGCTCCTCTGCCACTGTCCTATTGCCACACCAAACCCCAATAGGCAATGTGCCCAAGGATTCTGTCCTCTATACACTTCCTCCAAAACACTCTGCTTGGGCAGGCCTGCACCCTCTCCCCAATATTTTGATAACTCAAAAATCAAAATCTCTACCCTTCTTTCTCTCTTAACCTTCAGGTATCAATTGTCTATTGATTGCTAGATGTTTATGGCCACTTCAAACCAGCTTTCACAAAACCACACCTGATAGTGTATTTTAAACTCGGTGGTTTATTTCTGAGTCTCAGTCAAACATGGTGACCTGGGACGACCAGGAACAACTGATGATCAGTGAGGAAAGCTGAGTTCCTCTTACCACATGGTCCTGAGAGGCAAGCATCTATCAGGCATAGAAAATAGAGCCCCAGATTTTGAAAGAGGTACTGACAAGAGATAAATACACTTGCTTATTGAATTTTGCATCACTAAGCAGTCTTCGTAAACAATCTGCAATGAGCAACAAACCAAGATATTTTCTTGTTGCAGAATAGTGTTTTACTGTTTCTTAAAATGTTAACTCTGCCTTCACATATAAGTAGTTACAATTTTACAACATCTCCAATTCCTGGGATTGATTCAAAGACAAACTATGTACAATTTGCAAATTTGTGATGACTGGGGTGGCATGTTTATACATCACTACTAAGACTTTTCCCTCATTATTATTGACCAGCAAGAACTCAGATTTATATTACCCTTTGCTAAATGCCATATTCAAATTCCACATCAACAAAACAAACACAGGGTCTGCTTTTACTTAAGTATACGTAAGCGGTAATCATTCACACATGTGGTTCCACCACTCTCACAGTATCTTGGAAGTTCATACCATTTAAATGAGACGATAACAGTGAAAGGAGAATTGGGAAAATCTGTAAAATTCACCTCCAAGGAAAGAAAGTCGCTTTGTTTTACACATATAGAATATCGGGCACTTATTGAACATGTTTGTATTTTAAAACTTGATTCTCTTCTATTAAAATCCTGGTATATAATGGTTTTATAGTCATCAGTTGGAGAAGATGAGTATAAAACAAGGAAATGCTGAACTTTTGAAAAGCAAGAGGCACCAGAAATTGTAGACTCTTACCCAATATTCTGGCAGTTGAGGAAATAGGAGTACAACGACACAGGTGATTTGTGGAAGATGTTACATTAATATTTAAAGACATGAGTTGGAATAGGCATGATGTTTTCTTACACCCATTCACCTCTCCATCTTTAAATCCATTCACCCATCAGCATATACTGAAAGGCCATAGCAAACCACGTGTTGCATTAGACCCCAAGTCACAAGAGTGAAAACAGTCCTTCTCTTAAGAATTTGATTCTACTTTGAAGTCCCAATGGAGAATTGGGTTAGAATTATTACACTACATAAAACATTTTGATATATATATTTATATACACACATGTATCATATGTATATTTTTTCACATGTATAATTATAGAGTACAGTAATATACATGACTATGTAATTGTTCATAACCATCATAAAGTAGAAATTTTTCTATATAATATTTTCTGTATCAGGGAATCATTTCATTAAGTAACCTCAGTTCCAGAAGATTTTTTTCTCATATTATTTCCCTATAAGAATTCTTTTCAAATCAATTCAACTAGCATAACAAAGGTAACACCAGTTGATGAACTGGATCAATCCCTGTTGACTAAAGATGATCTTGTAGAAGAAATTTCCAGTTAGACTGAGTTGACATTGCTTTAATTTTCTCAAATATTCTGATTGCTAGAGTTCCTGGAATTAAAAACCTAACTCGAAAATAAATAAATATAGATAACATTATTTCTCATTTACCTTTTTTTAAAAAATAAATGTCTAATTTTTGCTTGAGAAAATAATAAATCTAATACTCTATTTTTATGGTGATGTGAAATTATGCCCATCTGATCTAATATTCCAAGTTCTCCAGCTTCCTTCTCAAATATAACAAGGCTAAAATTTGCAAACGTTCTCCTGGCATTAAATCTAAAACTCTATTTACGGTAACATTTTTTCCTCTATAGAATGAAGATGATGGTAAAACCCAAATTTCAAAATGTTTTACCATAGTTTCATCTAGGATATCTTGGATTGTTGTGTTATTCTTTCCAAACTTGGTGCATCTTCCTCCTTTAATTCTTCAGAGAAGTAAACAGAAACTGAGCAATTACGTCACACACGGAGTGCAATCATCCATTCATGAATTCACAGGCAAAACAGCACCTGCTCTGACAGGCACAGGACAAGTGGGGGCGGGAATCTAAAGAGGAATAAGACATAGTCTGTCCTTGCCAAGTGCTAAAATGTTGGGGAGTCATCTGAAATGAATGTTTTAAAAAGGGGATGGTAGGTACTATGTTGAAGGATGATAGAAGCAAAATTTGAGACTGGAAGGTCAGGAGCAGAGGCCCCCTAAGAAGGACACAAAGAAGGTGAGCCTTCAAAGGTAAATAGATGTTTAAACAAAGAAGGAGGGTCCAGGTTTGACCAGAGTGCTATCAACAAAGAAAGAAAAATAGGCCCCATATTTTCTGATCTGGTCATTTGTTTTGGGAGTGCTTTTTCCACCGTGTGATTCTGGAAACCCAGTGTAACTGAGCATGCCACTTTGGTTCCAGGTGTGTGTGCTATCGGGAAGCCCATGTGCTTGCTCTTTGAATACATGGCCTACGGTGACCTCAACGAGTTCCTCCGCAGCATGTCCCCTCATACTGTCTGCAGTCTCAGTCACAGTGACTTGTCCACGAGGGCTCAGGTCTCCAGCCCAGGACCCCCACCCCTTTCCTGCGCAGAGCAGCTTTGCATTGCCCGGCAGGTAGCAGCTGGCATGGCTTATCTCTCCGAGCGCAAGTTTGTCCACCGGGATTTAGCCACCAGGAACTGCCTGGTAGGTGAGAACATGGTGGTGAAAATAGCAGATTTTGGCCTCTCCAGGAACATCTACTCAGCAGACTACTACAAAGCTAATGAAAACGATGCTATCCCTATCCGTTGGATGCCACCAGAGTCCATTTTCTACAACCGCTATACCACGGAGTCTGATGTGTGGGCCTATGGTGTGGTCCTCTGGGAGATCTTCTCCTATGGCCTGCAGCCCTACTATGGGATGGCCCACGAGGAGGTCATTTACTATGTGCGTGATGGCAACATCCTCTCCTGCCCCGAGAACTGCCCCCTGGAGCTGTACAATCTAATGCGTCTGTGTTGGAGTAAGCTGCCTGCAGACAGGCCCAGTTTCCCCAGCATCCACCGAATTCTGGAACGCATGTGTGAGAGGGCAGAGGGGTCAGTGGGAGTGTAAGGCTGAAGGTTTTCAGATGTGATGCTGCAGTCTCCCCTCAGACTCAGTGAGCTGGAGGAGCTCTACACCAGACCCAGACAGGAAAGAGTATTACTAGACGTCAGTTGCCTCTTGTTTCCCGCGTCAGGTGGGGGGACAGTACAGAACCGATAAGTGGACAGAACCATTGGAATTGATGATTGGAAACATAGGCTAGGAAATGTGTCAGATAACAGGAGAGAACTCCTCTTTCTCCCAGGACAAATTTATAACACCTTGTACAGGAAAGAGTGTCATCAGATTCAGTTCCCAAGATAGCTGGCAGCAGAGGAAGACTCTATTGTATTAAATTTTAATAGGAAGTAGGATTCAGAGCTTCATTTTTGATAGAATTAATTCCTGTCCATTGTAAAAGTATTGGTGTTTTCATGTAATACATTAGATCAAGTTCAGAAATTAACAAAGCAGGAGAAACCATTCTTTTTAACCACCCAAAAACGGGCTTTAGGTTTTTTTTGAATTTTTATCTTGCACTTAATGCATAGTTTATATATTTGTCTGTATTCTAGGGTTGTGGTTATACTTTACTGTCAGCAAGTTTCTAAGGAATAAAATGACAACTCAGCAAGGCTCTATTCTCACTGTCATTCTTAGTTCCTTTTTCTGTCTTTGCTCCCCCAGTGTAAAGCTTTTCCTTAGTGTGCACCTATCGAGAATATAATCTGTTTATTTTATTTCTGCAGATTTTTTTTATGACTCTTCTTTTTTTGTTGAAAATTTTATTACTTTGCTTTAGCCTTTATTTTCTTCTCTTCAGGCCTCTCTGTACTTTTTTGGTTATTTATCTGTTTTTTTTTCTCTTTTATTTCATATATGCAATAAGCACCTAGAAGAAATAATAATATTTAAAAGATATATTTTATATATACTGGTGCATGTATACCTTTTTTGAATTATCTTTTTCTTCTATTCATGCCTTTGAAACCACACATTGCAAATTTTGTTGCCACTATTAAATCTTTTAAACCATGATATATTATGGGTGTTCCAATATGTTCTTGTGGCTCCAACTTATTTCAAAACTTACGTTTTTGTGTATTCAGGCATTTATCTTGTAGAAACTGATTCAATTGTTCATAGCATTAACGTAGTATTACTTAGTGTTACAGCGTATTAACCTATCTTGCTATATGTTACTTTTTTTACCAAAAACTTCTGGAACTCAGATTCCAGATGCTTCTCAGTGGAGCCCCACATAATATATATTTATCTAAGTTCAAAACAAAATGCAAGAGTTTATTCCTGAGGCAGCATGAACCACCCCAGTTCTCCTGAGCAATACATAAGGAAGAGAAAAGAGCAGGCTGCTCCATATATGCTTGCTTTATTTCCAACTAATTGGTAACTGGGTAAGGGAGAAATGATCTGAATTATTCAAAACAAATTTTCTAAGTCTCTGCTGGAAAACTTTAGCTGAATTTCCCCCAAATCTGCCTAATGCAGAAATTTGACATCTTTGTTGGAAAACCTCCTTACTGTCTCTGTGGACAGCCAAGACAAAAAGGTGGAAATTACCCTAGACTTTGCCCTGTCTTTAATCCTGGTATCCTATCAGTTTTACTCTCTAAATTCCTCCTGCTTACCATCAATCCAACAGACCCACTACTCAAGCTGTGTCACTGCTCAGCTGTCAATGACCTGATTTCCCTATCATTTGAGACTGGGGCAGATCTCCTGGGCTAAGGACAATGGCAAAGACAAACTTATTATTCACAATTCTGATTCATAAACAGGGAAATTCAAATTTAGGATTGAGAACAGGTCTTTAAAGTCACGATTATAAATCCAAAATTCATACTGTCATTGGAAAGGCTGAACGAAGACTAAAGTTACAGTTTGGGTCCAAACAAGATCAAGATGCCACCACATAGAAATGTTGAAGGCCACCAAGCCCATCTGGAAATCCAGTGGAGATATCCATGGCGTATCTTAAATAGTTCACATATGTGTCATGTATGCTTGGCAAATTTCAAAGCTTTCAAAGCTGTCTTTGTGCTTGCTCAGCTGATAAAGGTTTGTTGTAACAACAGGGAAGTCAGGCCACTAGGAAAAGCTAACTTCCAGAAAAGCAGGCAAGGCAGTCACTGAGAATAGCACAAGTTTTGGCTCCTGTGTCATGCTGTCACTCAGAACCAGGTTTCCGTAGATCCCAGACCTATCTTCTGCCACTGTGAGCTGTTCTCTTCTCTGCTCCCTCCATCCCTGCTGACTGTCTGCTCTTTCTTGCCTGTCTCTTCCCCTTTGCTTCTATAACCTCATGGATTCTCTATCTTTGGGGTTTTCACCTCTAGTATTCAAGATTCCAAGGCAGAAGAATCATAGAAATATAGGTAAGTACAGAAAGTGAGCAAGCAAGCAAATATGAAAGTCACTCAACTTTCTTAAATATTTAAAACATCTGAATACTAATAGGTAGAGCTCCCATTTACCCCGATATGGTAATAGTAGTAATAAAAATGATCATATCAGCTAGTGTTTATTGAGAGCTCACCAGGTATACTCTAAGGCCTTTAAATACACTAATTTAACCTCGTAACATATCCCTGTGATGTAGATACTCTCTTAGGCCCATTTTTTAGATGAAGAAAGAGGCACAGAGACAGTTTGTAACTGGAACAGCACAATAGAACGCAGCTTATCACCCCAAAAGGACAAGGACTCTGCTACCGTGTTACCATGCTTCCATACATTAGAGAGGAGACAGCTGAACCTAGATGATTTCAGGGGTGACTTGTAATCTGCAGGTTGAGTCCAAAGTCCACACTCTGCCCTTCGTGATATTCATTCCTTATCCAAGTCTTTTTAATGACCAGCAAAAAAAATAAAAATAAGTGTATTTTAGCATGCCAATTTGTTAATCAAGATGTCCCATAGATGGCATAGTTATTTTTTTCGGAATTCTAATTGCTTTTTCAGTTAAGATCGCTGATTTATGTCCATAGTGATCATACTAATGTTTTGTATGGCATGGGGGCATTATTTACCAGCATTGCGTTCCTTTTTTAAATAAAGATTTTTCCCATGGAGGGATCGTTGTATAAATTCAAAAAGGGAGACAAGAAAAAGGCACAGAGCCACTGTTCAAGTGCCAGGACAGACATCAGTAAGGCACCAACAAGTCTTTTAAGATGATCTAGTATCAAATATGGCAAGAGTACAAGTCACCAAAAACACACCTTCTGCTGTTAAGATGGAGCAGAAAAAAAAAAAAATTCCTTTCACTTTCTGGTATATTATGAACCTGTTCCGTAGCATTAAGTATCATTCTAAAAATTCAATTTAATTGTTGAGTAATATTCCATTTTGAGGATAGACCATGATTTAATCTATGTATTTTTGAACATGTGATGCTTTTCTAATTTTCCCTTTTATGAAAATATTGCAATGTTCATCCATATTCATGCATGTCCGTAACTATATCTCTATAGAAGTTCTGAGAAAGGGAATGTCAGGTCCACATAGCATGCACCATATTAGACGTTCATTATGCCTCGTATATTCTCTAGGAATATTGTTTCCATCTCTTATTGTACAAGAGATCTCAGAGCACTAAACATTTGCTGCAAGAGAGAATTAAAAACCTTTTGTCTATTTGGGCATAGATAAAGAGGATCTCATTTTAATTTTAGCTTTCAGATTACTAGTGAGGTTTCCTTATTCCCTGGTCATTTGTAGTTTCTATTCTGGTAATTGCCTAAAACCCATTTTTTTGCTCATTTTCTGATTCAAATGTAAAATTCATTTTGTAAAAAGCATATTACCCTTTTGGTATTCTGTACAGAAGAGATAAAATACATACATATTTTACCTTAAAATAATATTTTCTTTTTTCCTTGTAAAAGCAATAATTGTTTATCTTTGGGAAGTAAAAAAGTATAGGTAATATATAGAATAAGTATGTAATGCACAATAATAATAAACCATAATAAAGTGAAAAAACACCATCTGGTGGTTATTGACATTATCATCATGATAAATATCCTTTCAGACTTTTTCAGGTAGGTAGATAGGTAACTAGACAGATAATTTTAAACAAAAACAAAATCCTGTTATTTCAAGCTTTGCATTTATCACTTAATGTATCTTAAACATACTTTACATCCACAAATGTTTATGCACAACATCATTTTTAGTGGTTGAATGTTGTTCTATTTTATGGATTTATCATAATTAATGTAGCTATTATTTCTATTTTTGCATATTTGGTATAATTCAGTTTTTCACTATAAAATGTAACGTTTTGATGATCAATCTTGTTGCTAAATTTTGTGAACATTTCCTAAGTGATTTCTTTAGATATAACTTCTCGAAATGGAATTTCTAGATTAATGGGTATATATACTTTTAATGCTTTTTAATATGTTGAAAATTACTTTCCTTATTTTATCAATGTGTGTGTCTTCCATCCAGATGAAAGGGCCCAATTCTTTCAACCTCACCAATACCAAGTATATTTTAATCATTGCCAATACAATAGCTTAAATTTTTTACTTTGTAACTTACTTTTCTTTAAATACTGATGATACTGAACACTTTTCAATGTTTTGAGGACAAGTAACTTGTCATTTGTGTCCTGTTATTTTTGTATTGGGTGTATCTTTTCCTTGATGCTTTGTAAAAGTACTTCATAGACTAAAGAGTTAAATTTTACTATACATGTTTCAACCATATCTATCGTGTTAAAATACATAAACTGGACATCCATTTGTCTTTTACTATAAGTTTTTATTAATCAGGAAAGAATGTTGAATTTTCAATCTAGATGATAATATTTTTTCCCTGATATGGAGATATGTGAAATTATATGAGTTGATTTCCTGACATTGAGACATCCTTGTATTCCTGGAATAAACTCTCTTTGAGTGTGTCACATAAATCTCATAATTAACTATAAAATCTGACTTGTTGACATGTATTTATATCAATATTCATAAGTTCATAAAATTAAAAGTTTATCATTTTCTTCTCTGTTACTTTTACATCAGTGTTATGATAGTTTCATAAACTTGGGTATTTCTGTGCAATCGTGTTTAGTGCTATGGCTTGGGTATAATTTCAGTATGTCCCTCAAAGTGCTGGAAGCTTGGTCCCCAGGGTGGCAGTGTTGAGAGGTAGCAGAACCTTTAAGAGGTGGGGTCCAGAGGCAGGTAATTAGGGCATTGGGTATGGTATCACCCTCAGAAGACAATAAGGCTGGTCTCTTGGAGTGAGTTACTTCTCTCACAATGAGGTTGTAAGAAAGCAAGGCCAGCTCCCATCTGCTGAGCCCCTTCTGCACACAGCCAGCTCTCAGCCTCAGGCATTTGGTTATGGCAAAAAAAATAGACTATAGCTCTATACTATAATTTGAGATCAGGAATTCTGTTGACACCAGCATTGCTGAATATTGCTTTAGCTAGTCTGATTCTTTTATTCTTCCATATGGATTTTAGAACTATTTTTTTTCTAGGTCTGTGAAGAGTATCATTGTATTTAGATGGGGATTGGATTGAGTCTGTAAAGTGGCCATATTGACAATCTTAATTCTACCTATCCCAGAACATAGAGTATCTTTTAATCTTCTGAGGTCCTCTTTAATTTCCTTCTTCAGTGTTCTATAATTTTTCATTATAGAGGTCTTTCACCTCCTTGGTTAGATTTATTCCAAAGTTTTGTTGTTGTTATTGTTGTGAATGGAATTCTTTTTCTGATTTCTTTCTCAGCAGATTCATTATTGCAGTGTAGGAAAGTTACGTAACATTTTGTATATTAATCTTATTTCTTGCTCCTTTGCTGAATTTGTTTATCAGTTCTAGTAGTCTTCTGATGATGTTTTCTGGGTCTTCTAAATATAGGATCATGTCATCAGCAGACAGATAATTTGACTTCTTATTTTCCTATTTATATCCATTTAATTTCTTTTTGTTGCCTGATTGCTCTCACTAGAGTTTTAAGAACTGTATCAAATAGGAGTGGTGAGAGTGGACACCCTTGTCTTGTTTCTGATTTTAGAGGAAATGCTTTCAGTTTTTCTTCATTCAGTATGGTGTTGGCTTTGGGTTTATCATATATAGCCTTTATGATGTTGAGGTAAGAGCTATAGTAATAAAATGGTATGAAACTGGCATAAGAACAGACATGAAGACCAATCAAACACAATAGAAAGTACAGAAAAATACCTATAGATACAGTCATCTGACCCTTGACAAAGTGCCAAAATATATGTTGGATAAAAGACAGCCTTTTAAACAAATTTTGCTGGGGAAACTGGATACCCATGTAGAAGAATGAAACTAGATCCCTATCTCTCACTCTGCACAAAAAATAAATTCAAAGTCCTAGGAATTAGACTCAAAACACTGCAACTACTAGAAGAGAACATAGGACCAACACTCCAACCTATTGGCATAGGCACAAACTTCCTTAATAAGACTCCAGAAGCTCAAGAAATAAAACCAAAACTCACTAAGTGGGATGGATTCAAAATAAAAAGGGTTTGCACAGTAAAGGAGACAATTAAAGCATGAAAAGACAGCCTACAGGATGGGAAAAAATATTTGCTAACTAGTCTTCCAACAGGAGATTAATATCCAGAATACATAAAGAACTCAACACCAAAAAATAAAAAACCCAAACAATAAATGGGCAAATGAACTAAACAGATATTTCTCAAAAGAAGAAATGCAGATATATGAAAAAATGTTCAACACTCTTAGAAAGCAGGGAAATGCAAATCAAAACTGCACTAAGGTTTTATCTCACTCCAATTAGAGTGGCAATCATCAAGAATATAAATAATAAATGCCACTGACGATGTGGGGAGGAAATGTACACTTATACATTGCTGGTGGAACTGCAAATTAGTATAACCACTTTGCAAAACAGTATGAAGATTCTTCAAAAGATTAGAAGTAAACCCACCATTTGACCCATTTATCCCATTCCTTGATGTTTATCCAAAAGTACTAAAGTAAGCATACTATAGTGATACATGCATACCAATATTTATAGTAGCACAATTAACAAGAGCCAAATTATGGAACCAGGCTAGGTGTCCCTCAATAGATGACTGGATAAAGAAAATATGCTATATTTACACAACAGAGTATTACTGAGACATAAGGAAGAACAAAATTGTGTCATTTGCTGGTAAATGGATGGAAGTGAAGAACATCATACCAAGTAAAATAAGCCAGAATCAGAAAGTTGAGGGTTGAATATTTTCTCTCATAAGCAGAAACTAAAGATAAATAAGGAATTTTTTTTAAATGTAAGGGAGAAGAGTGGAAGAGAGAAAGGGAATTGATGGGAAGGGAGGAGGGTTGGGAATAGAGAGGAACTGCAGAATGAAATTGACCAGAATAATGCTATGTGTATATATGAATATATTACAATGAATGTATGTATAACTTTTATATATAACTATTTTATATATTTTATGTATGCACTTTTATGTGTAACTATAATTAACCAATTGAACCTAAATTAATACAAAAAAGACCAACAGAGTGGAGGAAAGGGATCAGTGGGAGGGAAGAGGGAATGGAAGGATGTAGTACTGCGGATTGAGATGGAGCAAATCATATTATATACATGTATGAATGCGTCAAAATGAACCCCACAATTATGTAAAATTATAATGCACTAATAAAAGCATAATAAATCATAAAACATAATAAAAACAAAATAAAAAATGGACTAATATGGTTAGTTTATTTTACAATATCATTATTTTTTATATAATCAATACATATACAAGGTTTTTTTATAAAAAGACCCCTGAGAAGGGTGCAAATTAAACAAAAGTTCCCCTCTTCCATTGCATCACTAGTCCAACCTAAGTGCTGACCACTTTGCCCTCTTCTAGTTTTAGTCTGGTGATTATTGCTGCAATTCTAACAATATGCTTGCATCTCTGTGAATTGATCAATTTTAAAAGGTACAAAATATCTCCCTTTGTAAAAGATGGGAAGTTTAGAGCACTTTTATTCAAATCCCTCTCCACTTCCTGAGATGTTGGTTAACTTCTTTTTATCAGTTGTATTGTTTATCATAACTTTCACAAATGTACTTAAACAAGTGTATTGAGTCTGGGCTATGTAAGATAAATTTAGAGCTTCCATATTTCCCTCTACCAATTCTCCCTCTACTCTCAACTATATAGCTATTTGCTGCCAGAATTCATAACATTTACATTTTGTTCTTCAACCAAATTAAGATTTGGGCCAGGTATGGTGGCATCGGCCCTTAATCCCAGCAGCTCGGAGGAGGATGAGGCAGGAGGATCAAGAGTTCAAAGTCAGCCTCAGCAAAAATGAGGTGCTAAGCAACTCAGTAAGACCCTGTCTCTAAATAAAATACAAAATAGGGCTGGGAATGGGGCTCAGTGGTAGAGTGCCCCTGGGTCCAATTTCTGGTACCCACCCCCCAAAAAAAAGATGTCACAATTATATGATCCTGTAAATACTTATGCACTGCCAAACAATGGTATTCCACCAATGACCCTTCTCAGGCAAATCTTCCAAACTATTCAGAAATCAGTTTATGGTACTCCAGCTAACAGAGAAGCCTCTTGGTCCACCTATTCTGTATGCAATTCTCCAGTGCACCATCTTGATCCTCTCATTCACCATATTGATTGACATCCCCTGCTGCCTGTACCTGCTGGCTCAGGACACAAAGCCTTTATACACATGAAATCACTTCTCACCTCCGTGGACACCTGGTTTGTGTATACTGCAGGCAGCAGGTCACTATTTTCTATGAAATATGTGTTTTCTTGTACATTATCAATGTATAAGAACATTAAGATATTTTCTGCTTTCCAAATACTTGTCAAATTGATGGCACTTAGATCACCTGCACCGGGTACATCAATGAACTTTTATTTATATACATTTATTGTCATCTCAATGAAATAGTGAGGAAGGGAAAGATTCAGTTCACCATCTTGATCCAGAAGCTTCTCTGGAATTACCTACTCACTCACAATTGGTCTTTAGTGTTCTTTTTGCATCCTTCTTTTTTCCTCTTTTTCCCAGATTTGTAATGTTGGAACATCCCACAGTTCATTCCTTATACAATATCTCTCTTTTATCTACATTCACCCTTAGCGATCTCATCTCGTATAAATCCCCTGTATGCTGAAATTTTCATCTTGTCTCAAATCTCTCTCCCCAATCTCCTATTCACATTTTTAACTTCCTGTTGTGGATGAGAGCTTTATATTTTCTCTCCAGTATGAGTGCACATTGCAATGTCTGGGTACTGCTGGTTTACATACTTATTCTCAAGAGGGTAGATGGTGCCTATTTTAACAGCTTCCAATAATTTCACCAGTTCATTTACAGTTGACAGAGATCCCACCCCCACTCACACGCCCACAAATGGGCTGCATTTACCTATTACCTATTTCTGATTTGCAGCACTGATCTGGACATTTCCTTTTTAACGTGGTCTGTGTCTCATTTATGAGCACTTGGGAGGGGTGAACAAGATATTAAGCTCATTCCACCATTTTAACTGAAGTGTTCCTTATCAAGGGGAAGATTTGCCTTGTCCATATGGATTCAAACCTTTATATCAAGAGCATCTCATGTTGCCATTTTTTTTTTACTTGTTTCATATCATGGTCACCAAGATACATGCACTTACAGACCTTTACTTTCATATAGATCACCATAGAAACCAAGCACACACACATGGCTTTTGGTACTGAATCAGGACATACAGGAAGAGTCAAAAACTTCATCAATAGGAAAGACCCATAGGTGTGAGAATCTGATTAAGAAACAAAAGTCTTTGCCAGTGCATTTCTTACCATTATAAACAAAGATTTGTGTGCCTTGCTCTTTAAAAGATCAGGTCCTCTGAATATGGAGTAAAACAAAGTTGAAAGAAAATAATTAAATGAATTCTAAACTTTTGTATTTCTTCCTTACTAGGTCTCTCTTCATTAAAAAACTTCTAAGAGCTTCAAACAGGATAGTTTTTCTTATAAATGTCATCATCATACCTGTAATTATGCAACTGGCCATCATTACCCTTCTTCAAACCATAGCCTCTGGAAAGCATGCACCATATTTAGAATTTTGCCCATAGGAAGAGAAACCACCTGCACTAAGGTTTTGTTGCAGAGATGGTAACCACAAAAAACACCGAACTTAGATACACACTATCATTTTCTGGGTGTGCTCTTGACTATTTAGAGCTGTGATTAAAATTAGAAGTGTGGGCAATGACACTGCTTTCCAATTTTTTTTAAAGCAACATTGATCATGTGGTGGTTGGTATAACACTCCTTGTTTCCAATGATGCTTTACCTAACCAAGGACCAAGCATGATATAAGGTCAACTCTACTTTTGCTCTCTTGGTTTTTAAATTATGGCATGTATTATATTTCAGGATCTTAAGAAAGTCCATTGAGTGTTATGTGTTCATTTTATCTTCACTCATTTAAGTAATGTTCTGACTCAGAGATCACCTTTCCAGGAGAGTCATCTTTCCAACCCACATCACTCTGCTTTGTTTTTGTACCAGAGATTGAACCCAGGAGTGCTTAACCATGGAGCCACATCCCCAGCCCTTTTTTGTATTTTATTTAGAGACAGGGTCTTGCTGAGTGGCTTAGGGCCTCACTAATTTGCTGAGGCTGGCTTTGAACTTGTGATCCTCCTGCCTCAGGCTTCTGAGCCACTGGGATTATAGGCATGTGCCACCACGCCCAGTCCTCAAATTGCTTTGAAAAAGGAACCACCCTAACATAATCCCATTTCCCAAACTGCACTCAGAAGTGAGAATCAATGAGGAATAAAATAACTGAATGCAAGAGAAAGACTTGCGGAGGAGTGATTCTGTAAGAGCCAAGAATGACAAATTCCATATCTAGCAAGAAAGGAAAGATAGGAAATGCCTGAGGAGAAATCATATTTAAGACAATTTTTAATAATAAACTTCTGATATTTTAGGGAAAACAACTTTATCAAATGCAGTTAAAATCACAAAATCAGTTTTGCAAAGCAATATGAAAATATAGTTTTTAATTTTTTATGCTGAAGACAATTTTGGAAGAAAGGCATCTAATCATACAATTTTAGAGAAATTTGGAGAAAATTCAGTGTTTCTTATTAAAGATCTCTTTTCTTTAATACAGTAAATGTGAATTTACCTAACACTTGCCCAGATTACCCATTAATAGGTTACTCATTATATTTACATTGTAACTAACAGGATGACTCCAAGACCACATAGCTCAGCAGTAAAGGAAAAACGACTGATCCTTTGACATGAATTTCTTACACTTAGACGTTGGATTCTGTCCTTTCAAAATCTCTACTTAGATCTTTTTCCAGAATTGCCTGTATTATTTGCTAACCTGATAGTTCTACATTAACAATAAATTGGGAGCTTTAAAAATAATTTAAATATAAATATTTGCAACATTATTTGAATAACTACATAATAAATCAATAGTAACATATGTGTTATTTAGATAAGCAGTGGTGAAATACATGGGCCCAGGAGCTGACTCAAATCCCTCTCTGCCTCAATTTTCCTCATTGATTAAATGAGAAAATAATAGTGACACCTCGTTCATAGGTTGTTGGGAAGATTAAATGGCTTAATATATCAAAAATGCTTAGGCAAGTGCCTGATACAGAGTTAATAGTACCAATGTGCTGATAATGATTGTGTCTAATTTTTTGATATTATATAGCAAGCTGCCATGAGCCACACTATAGCGCAATTACTACCATATGTTCTCTCCTAAGGTATCATGATAAAATTAATTGGGTCAGACTCAACAAACATCTTTAGGGATTTTAACATATATTCCAAAATTACCCTCTGGAAATCTTGTAAGAATTTATGCAACCAACAGCAATGTGTGGAAGTGCCCATTTCTCATACTCCAGCTGATTACCATCAAATTTAAAATTAACCAGGTTGGTAAGAGAGAAACTTTATTTCCCGACATTAATATTAGTTTTTGAAAACGTTTTTATTGACTTTTGTTTTTGGACTTTGTGAATTGTCAAGTATATTCTGCTCTTTCTCTTTTACTGGCTGTCCTTCATCTTTTCAAGTCTAGGGGTTTTTTTGTTGGTACCAGGGATTGGACTCAGGGGCAATTAACCACTGAGCCATATCCCCAGCCCTTTTTTTTTACTATTATTTTTTATTTTTAGTTTGAGACAGGGCCTCACTAAGTTGCTTAGGGCCTCACTAAGTTGCTGTGGCTGGCCTCAAACTTAGGATCCTTCTGCCTCACTCCCCAAATCAGGCATTGGCCACCATGCCCAGTTGTAGGTTGATGTTTTGATTTTATCTCTATTAGAATGCATGCTTTGGGTCTTCCTTTCAACTTCATTATCTTTACTCTCATTGTTCTATTTTTATATCATTTTCTCCTGAGAGAGAGTAAATTTCTTCATCTAATTTTCTAATTCATTATGTCTCATTTAAAAGATTCCAGCTGCTTTTTCCTACTTCTGCACTCATTTAATTTTTACTTATTTGTAATAGGAAATATACTTATTTGGGTCAGCTGATTTGTCCTTCAAAGGAGATGGACTAAATTTGCTATTTCTCCTTCCATTAAATACAACTAAAACCCCCGAACATCATATATAAAACAAACAGGAGCTGACCGTGAGAGGTGGAGAGAAGGCAGGTCATCCAGGGAAAAGACAGGGAATGGCCTGCGGGGGTTCCGTAGGTCCTCTAACTGCCTTAACTACCTCAGACCTGGAGAAGAGCTGGCAAACACCAACAGGCACAGACCAGAAAAGCCCCCACAAACCTGCTATCTTTAGCCAAAGACTACAAAAAGGGAAGCCTGGCAAGACCAAAGGGAAAGAAAAAAAAAATCCTTTTAGACAATAATTGCTTTTCTTAGGCAAGCACCACAGAGAATGCTTCACCTCCACCCATGCCAGCACAGCCCAAGTGGGAATCCTAGACTTCTCCCTCGCCAGGCTGTAATGACAGCTCCGATGGCCCACAGTGGAGATGCCAGAGATGTCCTCCCAGGAGTGAGACTTCCATCCCCTCTGGGCTCACAATGTGTGGCCAGGAAGTATTGATGGCGATTGTTTTCTAACCAGAGACTGGGAATGTAAAAGGACATTGCTATACTTCACTGGAACTGGTAAATGTCAACTCGAGTAGACTGTGATCAGTTAAATATGATTCCTGTCACATGTACCTGTAATGTCATAAATAGAGCTGCCACAAACAAAGATCTACAAAGAGATGTTCCTAGGCACTATATATAATCAAATGGAATTCTAAAATATAGTCAGGTAACCCACAGGGGGATAGAAAGAGAAAACAGAAATAAAGCACACACAGAAACAAAGCACAAACAAATAAAACAGCAGATGTAAGACCTAACATAGCAGTAATATCATTAAGTGTAATTATTACCAGATTTTAAATGTTTAGGTAGGCTGTCAGAGCACATGCCTTTGCCTCAGCACCTGGGGTCTCAATGGGCTAGATATCTAAATGCATTTTTTTTTATGCCTTTACTTAATTTATTTATTTTTATGTGGTGCTGAGGCTTGAACCCAGTGCCTCACATGTGTTAGGCAAGTGCTCCACCACTGAGTCACACACCAGCCCCTGAATACATTTCTGTAAGATGGAAAACAGACAGAGTCATGATGACCAACAGCAGAGCACAGGAAATAAAAAATTATACAGTGGATGTAGAAACCACTCTTTCGTGCTAAACCCTTGGGAGGGAGGATAAACAGAGATGATTTCCCCAGATCTCTAACCAAAGGCTATCACTTGGCAAGAGTGGTACCCAGGACTTCCAGATGGTGACCTTTCTGTTGCCAGTGTCCAATAAAATGCTTTAACCATCATTCCCAAGAACCAGTCTTCTTTCCACTGGTTCCTTCCTTGAAACCATTCATTAACTTTGGTTCATTCATTTGACCAATCTACTGATTATCAAGAAATGCTAGGTAATGTCATGGAAGCTAGGAAATATCAGCAAAAGGATGCAAAAAACCTCTTATTTGAAATATCAGCAAAAGGATGCAAAAAAACTCTTATTTGATAAAGTGTCAATTCTAGTTAAGAACTAACAAAAAATGTGAAAACAAACAAACAACAAAAAAACAAGCAAGATCATTTCAAATAGCAATGTATACTATAAAGGCAGAGACACAGCACAAATTAGTGCATGTCTTTCTGGTAATCACACTGCTACAACATGCCAAATGCTGTCGATATTCCACCTACTCCAAGTGATGGGTGCCTTGTTGCCACTGGTGAGTGATCTGACTCTCAGAATCCTATCTGTTATGGTTTAGACATGAGGTGTCCCCCAAAAGCTCATGTGTGAGACAATGCAAGAAAGTTTAGAGGTAAAATGTTTGGGTTATAAGACCCTTAACATAATCAGTACTTTAATCCACTGATAGGGATTATTTAGGTGGTAACTGTAGGTAGGTAGGGTGTGGATAGAGGAGGTGGGTCCCTGGGGGTGTGCCTTTGAGGTTTATAGTTTGTCCTTGGTGAGTGAAGCTCTCTCTGCTTCTCTGTTGCCATGTTCTGAGCTGCTTTCCTCCACCACTCTTCCTGCATAATGTTCTGCCTCACCTTGGGTTCAGAGCAATGGAGTCAACCACCTATGAACTGAGACCTCTAAAACCATGAGCCCAAATGAACTTTTCCTCCTCTAAGATTGTTCTTGTGTAGTCTTTTGGTTATAGCAGTGAAAATGGTTACCATCCATAGAGTATGATTCCTAGGACACTGTTTTGGGTCAGGTTCACTAGAAGCCACAGATGAGATAGGGTTGTTTCTAGTGAAAGCAATTTATTGAGGTTGTGCTCTCGGGAAATGAATTAGGGGCTGAGGGAATCCTGAGCAGTGAAGGAACTGGGAAAAGCAGTGCTTTCAGCTGACATGTGGCCTCAACTCACCTCACAGGGAGCTCTGGCCTATGAATTGATCCATGGATGTTATCCTGCCCACAGGCAAAGGAGTCTGAACTATTATACTCCTGCTTTGGCCAGCACTTGTGTATTGGTGGGGGTGATAGAGGAGGCCGGCCACATCTCAGACATCTCCAAAGAAGATAGCTCCTGTTGTTTAAGAGCAATTCTCTAGAGAAGGGTGTAGGTATCAGCTTCTAGTAACCAAAACCTGTAACAGCTGAGGGATGGGGCTCCAGGCCTGCAAAAGAGGCTCAGGCATGGTCAAAAAGCATCTGGTATACCACTCTTCAGTTCCAACTTTCTGGGTTAAAGGATTCCAGAGAATTCTGCTATATGAAGGCCTTTTCCATTGATCCAGATTTACCTACTTCTATTTTGCCAAAAATATCCTTAAATTTTCTGATGTATGGATGACAGCCTTCCCTTGTTTCCCTTGCTGACACAAAGTTCCCTCTTACTTTGTGTTTCGATTGATTCCACTGGAATTTGGAACAGGGGAAGGAGTTAAAAGGTATGTTGGAATCACCATCTTGCATTCAAAGTCTTGAGACTCTCAACTTCTAAACTTTCAGTTTGGAAAGATTTCTTATTGTCTGTCTTATTCTGATAGATGATAGTCACCTTGTTAAAGAACACTGACACCCTAACTTTGTATGTTGAAGAACTCTGCTTTAGTTAGTTTTTCATGGCTGTGACCAAAATGCCAAATGAGAACATTTTAGAGGAGGGGAAGTTTATTTGGGGCTCACAGTTTTGGAAGTCTCAGTCCATAGATGGCCAACTTCATTGATCTAGGCCTGAGGTGAGGCAGCCCATCATGTGGGAAAGGTCCAGCAGAGGAAAGCTTCTCAGTTCATGGGAGTGTCAGGAAGTAGAGGGGAGGAGAGGGCCTCAGGGAAGATGAAGACTTTCAGGGCATGATCCCAGTGATCCAGTCCCTCCAGCCCTGCCCCACCCGCCTATAGTTATTACCACCCAGACAAACCATTCAAACTAGGGTGAACCGATTAGGTTATAGCTCTCATAATCTAATAATTTTGCCTATGAATTATCCTGCATTAACAGAAGCTTTTGGGGGACACCTCATATCCAAACCATAACTACCTCCCCTAATACTGCTGGCAGACACCCCATACATTGTGGTAACAACATGGTTTCTTTTTGATTGGTCCAGAACCTGTGCCTTCCTTTCTTGTTGAAGAAGCAGCTGAACTTCAAAGAAAAGAACAAACTTTGCAAACTTCAGTTGCAAAAGAATGAGATAGAAAATACCAATAAATATTTCAAGTTTTCTCTATGCAACAATATCAATACAATAAGTCCATTAAGTCTTTGCTGCAAGCTACTAATGAGTACAAGTAATGGAATACATGCATTTTCTCCTAGGCTTTTGGAGACCCCAAAATGTCACAAATGCTCCTAAGAGACAAGGAAGAAGATGGAGGAGGAGGGGGAAGAAAATAATCTTCTATCCCCTTTAATATTTATAAATTATAGTACATCCCTAATTTTTCTGGCAATCTGGATTCTCAAAATTCAAAAAGAAATTGAAACTTTTCTGCAACTCTGATAAGGAATATTTCTGGAGGTCAATGCCTCTAAGTGCTAGAAATGAGAAAGGGAGAGTGTGTTCCAGTTAGAGTTCAGTAAAACATAATTCTTCCTGTTGTCAAGGATTTCACATCTCTGCATCACTTGGAAAAGTTCTCAAAGCATATTTGACAATATTTCAAGAACACCACAAAAGGATTTGCTCAGCAAGGAAAATTCCAAGCTTGGCACTAAACAATGTACCCTGTCAACTGGCACCAACGAGTCTTACTTGGTATGAAGAATCCACAGCAGGCACTAGCACCAACCTTAGGCCAGGGCGAGGGGGGACTAACTTGGGCACTGGGATTAAGAGGACTTCACTCAGGTCCTTCTTCAGCCAGGTTCTTCCTCATGGAGTGAGAGGCCCTAGCAGACAAGAGGATACATCCACCTATGAAACAGTTCCCCCCTTTGAAGCCAAGTTACAGGTGTCAGGAATTTCAGAATTTCAGCTCTGGCAAGGGCCCTTTCTTGAATCCCTCCACCCTAGAGCAGACTGTGTCTCTGATGTGCATACCTAGGTTTCGGGTTGAATGAGGGAGAGGTGTTGTGAGAAGAATGAATACAAATATGTGTACAGGGCCCATCATGTGTTGGGCAGAGCTAGGGATGGGAAAAGAAATTGAGAAGAACCATGGTCCAGAACCCAGCTCTTACCATATCACCATGTTCCAGCAGAGGGAGGACTCTAGCATCCTAGATTGCTATACATTTGTATATACACGTGTGTGTGTGTGTGTGTGTGTGTGTGTATACATGTGTTTTAAATATATAAATTCACTTAATTTTCAAAACTTTGTGGGACATACAAAGTTTTCCCACAAAGTTACAAGAAAGTTAAATAACTTGCACTGGATCACACAGTAAGTGGTGTGCATTCAAGATTTAATCCCATACAACCCTGTTCCAAAATCTGCAGTTCTAAACATTTCACCATTCAAATACAATTCTACATCCCTCTGTGAATTTCTACCTTGGATGAAGCTGACATTCATCAGAATGTTCTGTGAAATTTGTTTTTTAAAAATCAGTGTCTTACTCCACCAGACTTCTAGAGCAGAAAACCAAATTTAAGCAAAGTAGCCAATTATAAAATCAGCATACAAAAACCAATAATGAGTCTGCAGAGAAGTAAAAATGAAAATAATTCCATTCACAATAGCCTCAAAAAATCCTAGGAATAAATCTAATTAAGGAGGTGAAAGACCTCTGCAATGAAAACAAATTGAAGAAGAAACAAGATGGAAAGACCACCCATGTCCATGGATAGGCAGAATTAATATTGTTAAAATGGGCACATTATCAAAAGCAAAATGCAGATTCAGCGCAATCCCCATCAAAATACCAATAACATTCTTCACAGAACTAGGGGAAAAAAAGTCCTAAAGTTTGTTTGAAAAAAATAAAAGACCCAAAATATCCAACGCAAGTCTAAGCCAAAAAAAGCAATGCTGGAGACTCACAATACCTGAAATTACCTAACTTCAAAATATACCTCAGAGCATTATTAACTAAAACCCTTGGTAGATGCATGAAAACTGACACATACATAGGTGTAGAATAGAAGACACAGGGACAAACCCACAAGGTAAGTCAGTTGATCCTTGACAAAGAGGCCAAAAATATACTCTGTAGAAAAGACAACCTTCTTAACAGATGATGCTGGAAAAATTGAATATCCACATGTAGAAAAATGAGACACGATTCTTATTTCTCACCTCACACAAAAGTCAAGTCAAAATGGATCAAAGACCTAGGAATTAGACCAGAACTATGCAACGCCTAGAAGAAAACTATGGTAACACCGCAGCATAAAGGCACAGGCAATGACTTTCTTGAAAGGACCCCTAAATCTCAGGAAATAATACCAAGAGTTAATAAATGGGATGGCATCAAATTTAAAAGCTTCTGTACAGCAAAGGAAACAATTAGGAATGTGAAGAGAGAACCTACAGAATGGAAGCAAGTTTTTGCTAATTACTCTTCTGACAGAGGATTAATATTCATAAAATATAAGGAACTCAAAAAAAAACATAAAAAACAAATAACCCAACTAATCAATGGTCAAACGGACTAAATGGACACTCCTCAATAAAAGAAATACAAATGGCCAACAAATAAATGAAAAATTGTTCAACATCTTTAGCAATTAGGGAAATGCAAATTAAAACTACACTAAGATTTCATCTTACTTGAGTCAGAATGGCAGCCTACGAACACAAACAGTAATAAATGCTAGAGAGAATGTGGAGAAAAGAGAAACGCTTTTACACTGTTGGTGGGACTGTAAATTAATATAATCCCTGTGGAAATCAGTATGAAGGTTCCTCAAAAGATAAGGAATGGAACCATCATATGACCCAGTCATACCATTAAGATAAATTAGTATTTATCCTAAATAATTAAAGTCAGCATACTGCAGTAATACGTGCATCCCTATGTTTATAGTGGCAAAATTCACAATAGCCAAACTATGGAACCAGCCTACGTGTATGAATAAAGAAAATCTGGTCTATATATACAATGAAGTTTTATTCAGTCATAAAGAAGAATGAAATTATGCCATTTGCTGGAACATGGACAGAACTTGAGAAGATTATGTTAAGTGAATAAGCCAAACTCAGAAAGCCAAGAATCATATTTTTTTATCATATTTGGAAGTTAGAGAGGAAAAAGGAAAAATGAGGTACAGGGCAGGGGGTTGGGGATCTCATGAAAATTGAAGAGAGATCAGCAGAGGAAAGACCTGGGGGAAGGAAGAGGGAAGGGAAAGGGGAAAGGTTTGGGAATGATATTGGCCAAATTATATTGTTATAGTGTGTGCATTTGTGAATATGTAGCCCTGAATCCCACCATTATGTACAGTTATAGTGCATCAGTAAAAAATATGGAAAAAATCAATGCTTTATTGAAGAGAAAAAACTTGCTTACTTGTAATAGCAGGGTAGACCAGGTATGATTGAGCAGCTTGTTGCAAGAACACACAGCACAGGGGACTTAACCCAGGTCATAAGATCAAGGTGGGAGGGGCTTCCTGAAGGAGATGACTCCTGAAATAAGTTTTAAAGCATAGATTCAAGATAAGCAAGCAAATGAGATGAGCAGGATAGTCCATTCAAGTCTCACAGAGGAGAATAAAGAAGACCAAACGGGGAGCAGGGTCTTTTATCAGTGAGCGTCTCACCACAAAATAAGACAGGAATGAGAGGAAGGTGAAGAGGCCTTTATCCTAAAACTCTCCTCTGAAACTTCATTCTGTGTCCATGAGGAACCTATATCAGTCTTCTAAACATTTAGGTTTTGTGAATGTTCAGAGAGAGAATTATAGACTTAGTAATGAATAACCCCACTTTGTGAGCAAGAAAAAAATGATTCTCAGACATGACACTTGGCCAGATTATGATCTTTTGACTCATTTTCATTATTATCCTTTTGGGGGCCTTCTAACTCCTATCAAAGTGGGTAATACAAAGGCTCTGCAGTCTGCCACAGAGCACAATATTTGGGAAGTACATTCTAGATTTTGGTCTCCACTGGCCATCATTGAGATGCCCATTGTTTGAGTCTATGGAATCTATTGACATGTGGGAACTCAGATATTTCTATGCCATACTTGAGCTTTGAAATCATCATAGAGTCAGTCTAGAACAACCAGTGCTCAGAACAATCAATCATCCTGCAGTGGTGACAGGGGCCATCTCAACGGGGCACCTAGCCAGTGGGTTTCCATCCCCACTGGAACCCAGAGACCCCTGTCTCCTTCTCTCCCTGGAAAATCTTCTCCATTGTCTGCTCCTTGCTTACCACACACCTCTAAAAAGGGCACTTTCCTTTCTCTACCCTTCCTTCTGAAAATTCAACACCTTCTCTCAATTGTTTCAGACTTTCTCAAGTGCCAGGAAGCAAAGCTTGTGCTCTGGCAGCTCAGTCATTAGATGCTGCAACAGCTTCTGGGGCAAAGAAAACACAGGACTTAAACCCAGAAACAGGTTCCAGAGAGAAACACATCTCAAATATCTCTTAAGTTTTCCAGTAACCAAAGGAAATCCTATGTAATATCTCATCAAATGATCAATGAGATATTTGCGTGATAATGAATTTTGAGTCATTTTAAGTAACATATTAAAATGTTAAAAACAACCCTTGTATAGTTATCTGTGTTCTTGAGATGAATTAAAATAGCTGAAATAGGATGTATCACTTGAGGGGCACTGCTTGGTGAAGCAAGTATATGATGGGGTCATTAATTCATGGCTAAAGGACAGAGAAGAATCTTTTTGTAACTTGATAGAGTCACAAAATATTTTTATATATCCTAAAGATGGGATAAGTAATTTTAAAGAAGTCAATGGCTTTCTGGAAGAAACCCAACTTCTTATGCTTAGATTCAAAGCTAGGAGAATTTGTCAGAATGCATTGTGATGGTCTAGCCAAGTTCTTCTAGCAAGAAAGAGTAATCAAGCCCCCACACACCCACTCCTCAAAAAAAATCTCATAAGAAAGAAATTTAAGTATGGTACCAGAACTCTATATAGGATGTGAAATTTGGGAGGAGAAGCTGATTCTGCAGTGGGAAGCACCTTGACCAGTGACTCATGAAAAGGTTTGCTAGTCCAAATTCCTGCAAAAGCACAGCCAAGGGTTTGGTCTACTAAGGATATGACTGCAATAGTGACCAAGTATCCCCTGGCCTCACAGGACAGGCCTCCAGCTGCACCACTGTTGTGAACAACAACTGCAGCAGCTGAGCTGATGGAGCGATTCCTCTGTCTTTTCTGGAATGCTGAAGCAGAGCTGGTCCCTTTTGGCTGGGGTTCTGGGACAATTGAGGAGAGAGCTCAAGTGGAAGAATGTGTGGGAGTTTGACTTAGTAATTGGAGAAATGTGAACATATTTGTTTCCCAATATTTGTTTCCCAAGAGGTCATTAAATACATAGACCATCAGAGTTACAGATTTATTCACAGAGTAAGTAAAGATATTTTGTTTTGTTTGTTTGTTTGTTTGTTTTTGTGGTGCTGGGGATTAAACCCAGGTCCCTGTGCTCTCAAGGCAAGCACTCTAACAACTGAGCTATATCCCCAGCCCCATTATAGCTTCTTTATTGCTTCCTCCAGTGTCCCTACCTGCTGTGGGGTAAGGACACCTACCTTTAGTTTAGTATATAAACTTGGTTCACGAACATTATTTAAATAGTTCATAATGATCTCATGTGGAATTCTTCAGCTCTCAGATTCTCAAATGGATTGACCCATCATGTCCTTCTTCAGGATTGAATCTGAGTCAGTGGGAAGAGAACCTGATTAAGAAATCAGAGAAAGGAGATCCAGGATTATATGCAGTGCTCCTGGTTTCTTGCTGGTCCAGCAGAAAGCTTATCTGTGTGTATCTTGGACCATGACACTGAGACATAAGCCCTGGCCACATACTCGTGCATACAAGCAGAAGATATGGTCCAAGCCACTGGACTCCACCCCAAAGTCTCTACCTCCTACCTAACATGGACAAAAATGTTAAGCATTTCAACTGAAATAAAATAGCTTAATTGAAAATAAAAAAATATTGAGAGATATTTAGGGTACAAGAGTTCCCACAGCAGTATTACAATTCCAGCATGTGTATGAAAGCCTAACAGATCTAACATGCCTTCTTCTCTTCTTCCGGTAGTTACCAGTTAATTGAAGTTAACAGAATTCAAAACAACCCCAAATATTGTATGTTTGAGTTTTAGGAATTATAATTATACACCTTTCATGATTCAGTAGTCAAATGAAATTCCAGCCAGAGATAAGTTGTCCAGTGTTCTGGAAAAAAAAAAAAAAGAGCATGCTATTATAAATTTGTTGAGAGCCATTTACAATGACATTGCATATATAATGTCAAGAACTACTTTTCATTTCTCCACACCAAGAAAGAGGGAGAAGCATCCCACAAAAACTTCAAGGCAAAGGGATGAAAGAATTGCTCACCTCCCTAAATCTTAAACTCCTAGATGGGGCACTTGAACTAGAGCTTTGTGCTGTTGGATAATCCTTGGCTGTGGACCAGCAGTGCAGGGTGGGAAATTTGCCTGAAGCAGTTGTGAGCCTGGAATCTCTTGGGCAGAATCATTGGCTTGAGAACAGTTTATCTCCAGGAAATTTCTCTACTGGGAGCAGGTGGAGGGTAGGGTAAGGGCAGAAGGATCTACTTCACTTGAGACTATTTTAAGTAGAGAAGTTTCAAAAGAAACCTCATTCATATCTAAATATGTCTTCCCCAGAACGATTACAGAAGATTCTACAGGCTCCATGACAGTTTTAAGAAGGAGAGTGTCCACTTAAAGTTAGGTCAAACCTATAATTGCCATAAGCAATTTGCTTCTGGAATAGTTGGCACCAGAAGGCAAACAATAGTAGACCTGATAAAAGAAAATCTTTAAAAGTGACATTCTTTTTTGCTACAATGGAAAAGGTGAATAACAAAAGATGTTCTAAGTGACATCAAATGGACAGTGTTACATATCAGTTGATTTGCTTATAATCCTTAACTTGAGGATTTCAAGTTTGGTAATCTTAATTCGGGAGGGGTTTATTGTGGGAACTTAAATCTTAAATGAACTTCCAGTTCAAGATGGAAGAGGAAACACATGTGTTTGTCTCATCACTTGGGTAAGCACAGATTTGGAATATTTCTAGAAGATGAAAAGCAGATGGGGTCATGCTAACGGATAGCATGAGCCCAGGAAATGAGGAAAGAATGCAGTGAAGACAGAAGCTATTCTTCCAGGCTAAACCCAGAGGGGCCTCCTGCCAGGCAGAGGCAGGTGTAGAGAGTGGAAGTGGAAAGAGAAGCAGGAATCTCTTTCTGCTTACAAAAACAGCCACTACGTTCAGCCATTCACTCCATCACCAGGACTCTGACCTGATTAGTGGCCTCAATATTTAACCCCCTAAAATAGAAGCTAAATTTCTAAAATACCAAATAATTTATCTGGATGGATTAGGGCTGCCTATGCAGATATTGGTACCTCAGGGTAAAACAATCCTCATTTTGGTAATTGCCAGCTCACTCATCACTTTTGCTGTTTAAATTAAAACCTGCCAAGTAAATTGAGGCTGCAATAGGCTCTCCTATTCAACAGAAGTCCTAGTGGAAGAAAGACCTAGAGAAAAAGCTCAGAGCTGCACCTTCCATTGACCAACTCAGACCTTCACAAAAGGAACAGAGACCAAAACACCAGTAGTCTGAGGCAAACACGAGCACCAATGAAAGAGGCCAAAATGAGCAAATTACAAAAAAATAACCATGGCCCCCTGAACTTCTACAGAACTTCTATAGAACTGAGGTCTAAGGAAAAAAATGTAATAGAAGAAGATACTAAGATACTAAGATACTGCATCTTATGCTAAGATACTGCATCCAAATGCTAATGATACCGCATCCAAAAGTCTAAGAGCAGGAGTAGAGGAAGTACCATGAATGAAATGCAGTAAATTATATTCCATGCAAGTATGATTATGGCAAAATAAACCCTACTTTATGTATAACTATGCTGCACTAATAAATTAAACAAAAGAATAGGCTACTATAAAAAAAGGAAGAAAATGAGGTCTTTAAAATATTTTAGCTAAAAGTGAAAATCAGTTGGCTATGAATATCTGGTTGATCTATTGCATTAATGATTCCATTTCTTCATCCCTCACTTTACCCAAGTCCTTCATTATTGAACTTCACTACACTTTCCCTCTTTGCCTCTGGTTTAGCCAATGATGTTAGCAAACGTGACACAGCCAGAGCCTGGGAAAATGTGTTTCTTTGCTTTTTACCTGGGTCATTGCTGTAGAAATTCCTGAGCTAGGCTTCTGGGCATAGGAGTGAGACCCATGGGGCAGAGTCACAGGACCACCTGACAACTCTCCTACACATTCTCAAGTTCCTCTGACATCAGACCTGCCACTCAAGTCTCTGGTAAGTGTTCCTCCTCTGGGAGGACTTCCTTGCCCCCTCTACCTAATGAAGCCCTCCTTGGTGCTGGTCTCTATCCTGCCTTCATGACCCTCGTCACCACTGAAATTATCTTGCTTACATGGTTGTGTTTGTGCTGGTGTTTGTTCTTTCTATTAGAATGAAATGGACCTTGCCATCTTATCCACTAGTATTTCTCTAGCATCTACAATGCTTTGCACTTAGCAGGTAATCAGCATTGGTTAAATAAACAAATTAACAAAATGGGCTGGTGAAGAAATAACTAGAAAGCAGATTGGTAGTAAGAGTAATGGTCAAAATATTTACTAACTGATATGGCAGACCAGACAGAGTAGAAAGGTTTCCATCCACAGGAGGCCTCGAGGCCTCCATCTTGTCTCTGAGGACAAGAAGAGGCCAAGGATCCCTGAAGAATTTCAACATGCTAACAACCAGTTTGGTCCTCAGTGCATTCCATTTGAACACCACTCTGCGGGTAGGACAGCTATGTAATGTGCAGTAGTAAAAAGGTTCCATGACTAGATAAACACATCAAATGACTTTTTATATATATACATTTTTTTAGTTATAGGTGGACATAATACCCTTATTTTTATGTGGTGCTGAGGATCAAACCCAGGGCCCCACGCACACTACCACTGAGCCACAACCCCAGCCCTCAAATGACTTTTTGAGTGTTCCTTGGCGTCTTCTTAGGAATTATGCATTGCTATTGTTGGATCTCATATCAGTGTATCTGAGTCTATGTAAAAGAAGATTGATCAGTTTGAATATCAAGCTCTCAGACACTCTTCTCTGCTTTGTGGGGCTGAAGTCATTTAAGGAAAGGAATGAGATCACTTACACTGCCTGAAGACTGAGGGACACTCAGCCTCCCACTTCTCCCACCCACGTTTCTCTGAAGTCAGCAAGGCACTACTGCTTGGCAACGGAGAGACTGCCCTCTCTCATTTCCCAATGTCCCCCTCCTATGCCAAGATAATCTTTCCCAGACACGGGCATTCCGGAGAAATAGAAGTCTCCAGAAATGGGGAGGGAAGGAGGAGGAGGAGGGAAATCACACAGAAAAGGACCTGGCAGCACTTAGTCAAATGATTCAACATTTGGATGGAAACCAGCAGCTGACACACATGAGGAGATTAGGAGAGAGTGCACCGAATCGCTCACCAAAACAGAATGAAAATTAAAAATTTCAGACCACTGGTTGAAAGAATAAAGCAATTAATTTTCTATATCAAGTATCTGCTACCCACAATTGGCAAGTTCACTAATAAACAAAGTAACCACCACTATAAAACTTCACGGCTTGATTAAACAAAGGAGGAAGCCTGTTCCTCAGAGCCAATTTTGAAAGAGGAGGATGGTTTAGTTCTCAAAATGTGCTTTAAGTGAATAAACAAGAGTAACTATTAACAATCTGTTGGAAAAGCTCTGTCAAGAATGAAGGAGAAACTCTGTGTGTGTGTGCGCTGGGGATTGAACCCGGGGCTTTGTGCATGTGAGGCGAGCACCCTACCAACTGAGCTTTATCCCAGGCCAAATGATAAACATTTTTAATGACTTCAGATTGCTACATCCAGTTACTTTTAATATACTTAAAACTAGATTATTATTGCTGTATTAAGTATTCTGTCTTGTTTATTAGAAAATCCTTTCCCCATCCATGCTAATATTAAAACATCAGCCCATGCAACGTGACAGGGAGACCATAAATAGACTGGACATTAATTAATGAAGTTTACCATTTTTAGAAAGACAGCAGCAATTGTCCCAGAAAGGCTAGAAGTGCACACTCTTAATCCATTGCCTGCTGCCAAAAGAATGTTAAAAATTAATAAATAGAAAGCAACCATAAAAAAGGCTTTCTGATTAATGCAAGCAAGTCTTTCAGGAAACACCCAATTTACAAGATACTCCTTTTCCTGCCTGAAGCCAGAGAAGTTTCTAAAACCTCTCCTACCACAGTTCCAGTAATTTTTTTAGCTAGTATTTTTTTTCCAGAACCATTAACATTATAGAGCAAACAGTATTCAGCCTCCCTACATTTTACAAACAGCAAAAACTAACTCCCAAAGTGAGAAAATAGGAAAAATTGCTGAAATCATACAGTCACAACAAAAAATATCTTAAAGACTAAACTTGGTCTGCTAACAAACCAGGAAGTTCCATGAAGTCTTTTGTCTTATCTAAAATTTAGGTAATTATTCTGGTGTTCCATGAGATATGCTGTGCAGCAAAGACCTGCCTGGTAGTGAAGACCCCAGGTTCAAGCTCTAACCAATAACCTAGTAATGACAACAGGTTACTAACAATAGAGGCACACCAAAGATGCGCATGTAGAGAAAAGGGGCAGGCAGGCCCTTGGGATGACTAAGCTCATTAAACCTTGGTTTGGGTTGACTCAGTGTTTTATAAAATCCCAAGCTGAGTCACTTCAGTTACAGGCCAAGGAAACTGAAATGAGAGACCCAACTGCTTTGCATCCTTACTATCTTAGGGCAGAGACTGGCAGTCCCAAGTCAGAATGAGCAAGTCCTGGTCTTCTTTTAAGTAGAACCCACAGCAAAACCAGGACAGAAGCTCTAATCTCACACTTACCCTAAGAAAGGAGGGGGTCAAGAATTTATATTGAAAATAAATATATAATAAGGAAAAGAAGGTTTTAAAAGTTACTTGTCTCCATAATGAAGTGTGGTTTTAGATAGTTAAGTGATAAAATGCCAGCTATAAATTGTTGCCAAGCCAGTAAAGGCAAAACCGAAAACCAAGATCAGACACCTGGGAGATGATAGAAAAAAATGGGGCAGTATAAACGTTGAGCAAAAGAGGAGGGCATACTGAAGCTAAAAATTAGAAGGTGAGATACTAAGTGGCCATATAGGGAGCCTAAACACCAGGGTCAGTCAAGAAGATGTGAGCTCAAGGACATAGAATTTGGAGGCATGTATGCTGGGTACTCAAAGCCACACATCATACATCCAAGGACCAAACTCCATGGCAAAATAAGCAGGAGTAATAGACAAGTATAAATAAGAGAAACAGATGCATAGGGAGACATGGACTCAAGAACCCAGCCCTTGACATCTCTCAGATCCTGGTTCTGTTGTTGTTGTAAAACCCACCTGCCACTCTGCCCTTGAGTTGCCTATGATATGTCTGTATTCTTTTAGTGAACTTCCCAGCCCCTTTTCTTCAAGTCAGTTCAAGTTCCTTCCTGTTACTTGAATTTTCATTAACACAGTATATTTCACATTATGAAGATCTTGAAACTTATCGCCAAGTTGTTCTCCAGAAAGTTCATGGATTTGTTCATCCAACAATAGGTGTCTGTTCCTCTCCACTCTTACTAACTCTGGATGTTTCCATTCCTTCAAATCTTTACAAATTCCCTGTTATATTCCAATGGCGGAAATAGCTTTTGCACAGTATTGGCTTTGCCATGAAAATACAGAAGCAATGGATACCAGCAAGAGCTCTGGATTCAGAGAACAGGGGCTCCTATTGATACAAATTTGGATTATCTTCCATTGGGAAAATGATGAGATAATTTGTGGCTAAATATGGAGTAGTAAGATCGTGCTAAGCAAGGGAATCTCTGAATGAATGGACAGAGGTTGGGTGAGTGTTACTGCACCATAGTCGAAGAGGCATGGGACACAGACGGTAGACACCTTCTGCATCTCAAAGAAAGTGCCAAACCCATAATGTTTCCCCTTCTCATCGTCCCAAAGCTACTCCATCAAAGGGACACCTAATTGACCACACTAAATTAATTACAACTTCACACGATAACATGAAGTGTAAGAATTATAAAGGAGAAAACTATCCTTTTACAGATAAAGCCGACTACTCCAAAAGCCTATGAACAACTAGAAGTTATGAATCATGAACAAATTAACATATTGTAGATACCACTGGTTAAAATAGACACTGTAGATTCTACACTCTCAAAGTCACAAAAAATACATGAAATACCTAGAAACTGGAAGGAAAATAAATGTGTAAGATGTATACAAACAGCAACAACAACAAAGACTACATACTATTTATGAAAATAAAGACCACTTAAATGGAGAGATATGTTTTGAGACAGGGCTACTAATGCTATAAGATGGAAGTTATCTCCTAAATTCAATCAAAACTCCATGAAAATATATTTAGAACTTGACAAAAGACATCTGAAAAAGAAGCCCATAAAGTCCACAAAATGTTTAATTAATATGTTGAATAAGAGGGCACTTATCCAAACATATATTTAAAATTACCATAAAGCTACAGTACCCACAAAGTAGAGTACTGGCAGTAGAAGAAATAAGAAAAGAATCCACTTTAAAAAGCCACTTGAATATATATAAGCATTTGGCATAGGATGAAGGTTACATTTCAAATCAGTGGGAAGAAAAGAGATTAGTTAGTGAATTATATTTGGGAAAAATAAAGCTAGAACCAGTATGTATCTGTCACATTCAGTTACAAAAGCCCAGCCTCTTCAATTAGCTAGTGTAAGCAGAAAGGAATTTATCACATGGTACTAAGTGGCTTACAGAATCATTAAAAGGACTGGGCGTGGGGGGAGACTATAGTACTTCCAGGAACAACTCCCAAAGCCATATGGTAATTCTGGGCTAGAGAGTTGGTGCCAAATTGCTAAATTGCTTCTACAGGCGCCAGGTCTGAAACCAAGCTGACTTTGCTAGTTTCTGCATCAGTGAAGTGAATACTATTTCACTTTCTCTCCACAAGTCCCTGCAAAGCCAAGTCTCACACAAGTATATTCAATCAACAAACCCTAAATCACTTCGGAAACACTAGTTGCACAGATGTGTGGGTCTGTAGGTCTTTGCTTTCCAGCTGTGCCAGTGCAAGGAAGGCATGAAGGAGAGGGAATAGGTGGCAAGCAACCAGTTCACACACAATAACCCTTAGACGATTTATAGGTAAAGCTCTCAGTGGTAAAGTAGAACGAAATAAGGATAAATCTTTTTTAAGTATTTAAACTGATTTTTTAATATGCTAAATGTTATATGTTAGAGTATGGTATATAATAACATAAATTGGAAACATCCTAAAATTATCAGTATGAATGGAATTAACATTGGCATATCATATGGA
The DNA here is from genome assembly GCA_020662805.1 of Glaucomys volans. Lineage (NCBI taxonomy): Eukaryota > Metazoa > Chordata > Mammalia > Rodentia > Sciuridae > Glaucomys > Glaucomys volans. Next base: position 1,719,819 of record JAJEJO010002589.1, read on the forward strand.
CTGTCATGCACCTACTAAAAAGATTAGAGGATATGTAATGACAAGAAAAGATGTCCACAATGGATATCAAATTTTAAAATGAGGTAATACAGTATGAAGTAGATAATCCCATTTTGTGAATTATTCATGTGAACTGTTTTATATGCAATATATTAATACATATATCACATGTAATATGCATGTTTAATTTCTAATATGTAACAAAAACACATACACACATAGACCTCTCTGGGGAGAAAAAAAATAAGAGAAGGAGAAAGTCTGTGTGCCAAAATGGTGACAATGACTATCTTGGAACAACGGGGTTTTGAGTTCATTTAATTTCTGTATGTTTTTTTTTTGCTTGTAATTTTCAAAGCATGTAGATAATAATAGAGGATTTCCTCAGTTGTCAGAGATCATTTTAAAAGAGAATAAAAGAACAATGAGCCAACATAATTTAGAGCAAAGATTTTTTTAAATTCTAAAGAAAAATATTAACTAATGTATTTATAATAAAAGCTAACATTTACTGGGAGCTTACAATTTGAGACACCATTCTAATGTTTTAAATATATTGATATATTTATTTTTTATAAAAGCTAGAGAAGTAGCTACTACTATTTTTCATTTTATCCCAAGAAAACTAAGACACATAAAAAGTTAAGTACCTTGCCTGATATCACACAGGTAGGGGGTGGGAAGTGGGTAAGGCACCACTGTCAGAACTCAAGCTCTCAATCACAACATTAAACATTATTAGTGATAACAATATTGACTAACTTACTGTGTGGAAAAGTGCAATTCACCTCTTTATTTAAATTGTATAATTCAATGGCTTTTAGCTTATTAGCAGAATTGTGCATTAATTGCCATGTTCAATTTTGGAAAATTCTTATTACCCCAAAAAGAAATTAGACTTTGCTGTCACCCCTCTCCCGTCACTGAAGGCATCATACAAATGCTTCCCTTGCATAATCCATGGTACAACCCTATACAACAGCAGCTAATATCCCCAGTACAGGAAACCAAGGTGGAGAGAGGTCAAGAAACATGCCCATGCTTACACAACTAGAAAGTAGTAGACCTGGGACTTCAATTCAGGCAATCTGCCTTCAGAGGACATTCTCCCAATTACTCTGCCATGCCACCACCATGTTGTATTACAAGAATGAGTATTCATGAACAAGCAGAAATGACTCCAGGAATGTAAGGATGGTTCAATTTGAATTCATAGCAATGCTATTATCATATCAATAATTACAATTTTCAAAGTCATATGATAAAAATATTTAACAATATTCTATTTCCAGGAGGAAAAAAAAACATGGATGAGAATACCCCTCTTAGTAAACAAGAAGGGTCTTACCCAACCATCTCAAGTAGCTGTAACACCTAATAGTACACAAGAAATATATGCATAATAAAGAATAAGAACATATGAATAAGAACACTCTGAAAGAATAAGACATATCTTTTGCCATTCCCTTAAGTTTCAACCATTACAAACAAAAAAAGAGGTTTCTCTTGGGAAAGAAAATGCAAAATAATGATTTCTACACAATTCTTGTACAAATAGAAAAATCATCTTATCATTTTTGGTAACAAAGAATTTTGGTATTCCAAGAAACTGAAGGTTCCTTCAAAAAACAAGAAGATAAATGTGTGTGGGGGTGGGAATGAGAGTGGGCAGTTAGAGCTCAAATCTGTCTTTCAGGCTGAACAGTCCCCCAAAACTGGAAATCATTAAGTCCTCTTTACCTCCCAAGAATGCATACCAGTTAAAATTCCTTACATTCCTCTCCCTTGCCTATTTTGCCTGAAAAAATACTTGAAACCACAATGTTGGACCAACAGTTTATTTTTGTGTGTCAGTATTTTAACTGGAAAGAAAAGGAGAGGATTTTCGTGGATCTTTAGGTTATGGTGATTTGACATTTTATTAGTTGTAGAATTTATCACCCACATGGAAAAAATATAAACTTTTGCAGAAGAAGAGTGGAAAAGCCAAGGGCCAATATTATACATTCCTTTTTTCCCTGACCCACTATTCAAAACCTCCAGTGGTATGGAGTTGAAAAAAAAAGAAGAAGAAAAAGAAGAAGGAATTCCAGAGTCACTTAAAGCCTGTGTGGCTTCGAGGAAATTGTGGAATGCCATTGTCATAGAGCATCTTCAATATTGCTGGAGCCCCCAAGGACCCAGGCTGAAGGAAATCCTCAACTTTGCGTATCCAGGAGACCAAATGTGTCTGCTCTACTAGAGGCTATCAGTTTATCTAAGAACTTTGACTTACCTACCAGAGAATTTTTTATTTATAAACCATCTATCTATGCATCTTTACTCTGCTCCCTTGCACAAAAGCTTTGGTGGCTGAGGTGTTGGCATAATCATTTATCTTTAGAAATAGACCAGCATCTGGGTGGGTCAGATGCAAGCTGACTTGGAGTTAGAACTCCTGGTCTGAAACCCAAAGCAATCATTTAAATATTATGTTTGATGTTGTATAAGCCATTTAGCCCATTATTCCACTAAAATTACCCTCATCAATGTCACTAATAACCTACTGATTCTCAAGTTCAATTGCCTCTTTCATTAAGATCTCCTTTAACCATTCTGGCTTTGATCCCTGCCAATCACCTTTCCTCCTTGGGCTTTCAGGACCCCACCTTTCTGGTTTTCCTCCTACCTGGCAGCTGAGTCTTATCCTAATTTTTTAGCTCACCTCTTGCATCTAGGATCTGTCTTCAGAACTCATTTATTTGTGTTTAAATAATTTACCCTGTGTAAACTCATCCAAATTCACAGATTCAAGCCCCAGACATTGATCCGGAGACCCAGAAGTATAAACATCTCCACCTGAATATACCATGGAGACTCAAACTCAACAGGCCCCAACCTGAACTAAACATCTACTTCCCCATACTGTCCAAATGAGAAAATTAGTTCTTTGGGTAAAGTTGATGCTACTACTCTATAAATGGCCATTTCAGTGGCCAGTTTAAGAAGCAAGGATTCTTTTCATAACCTCAACTAGATCATCAAGTCTTGTGGATTCCACCTTGTTTTTATCCCTTTGCTGCTCATAATTCCCACCCCCATTGCCCTAATTCAAGATTATATGATCTCTTCTTCAGTAGCATCTCTTCTCTATTGACCCGACACCCTTCTTGACCACATGTCAGAGGCAAATCTGAGATTTTTAAATGGTTTACCATTTCTCCAATGTTAATTAAGCTCCTATGTAGACAGGTCATTTGTCATGGTTTGGATGTGAGGTGTCTGTCGCCCAAAAGCTCACATGTGAGATAACACAAGAAGGTTCAGAGAATAAATGATTGTGTTGAGAACCTTAACCCAATCAGTGAATTAATCCCTTGATGGGATTAATTGAGTAGTAACTGAAGGTAGGTGGGGTGTGGCCAGCGGAGGTGGAGCATTAGGGGTGGCTATGGGGTTTATATTTTGTATCTGGAGAGTGGATTTTCTCTCTGCTTTCTGATCATCATGTGAGCTGCTTCCCTCTGCCACACTCTTCCGCCATGATGTTCAGCCTCTACTCAAGTCCCGAGGAATGGAGCCTGCTGTCTGTGGATTGAGACCTCTGAAGCTGTGGGTCCCCAAATAAACTTTGCCTCCCCAAAAATTGTTCTGGTCAGATCTTTTAGTCACAGTGGTGAAAAAGCTGACTAAAACACCATTCATCATTGGGGCTCATCCTTACTGGGCACTCTCATCTTAAATCTCCATCTCACAACCCTTATATCTCAATTATTACTTCTGTTTTCCCCAAAATGTGATGTTCCATATATCCTTGCCTTCCTGCTCTCTGTTCCCTGTTGGAGTGCCATTCTGAACTCCATTGCTTACTGTGTTCTCATCCTCCTGGGATCAGTTTATTTGTGCTTTTCACAGAAAGTCTTCCTTTATCCCCAGTGTGACAGATTGCATGAGTGGCCCCAATTATTCACCACTCTGCATTTACATTTTTGACATGATTTTAATCACAATTGAAGTATATTTCCATATTCCTTAACTTTGAGGCTGGCCTTGTACTTTACTTGCCCAATAGCACAGAAGCATGGATGATAATGTGCCAGTTCCAAGACCCTTTAAACAAACTTCTAAGATCACTATGAGAGGAGCATGTCTGAGCCTACCCAGAAGGAGAAAGAGAAACACCTGGAATAGAACTTTCACATGAACTGACCTGAGTCCAGCTTCAACCTGTAGACCCTCAGACAGGAGAGGGAAATGTTGATTCATAAAACTGAAATTTTGAGGTTTCTTGTTATTTGGTATATTGTAGCAACAGATTGACTAATATATCTGGTATGATTTATTTGTCCCTTCATTGTTGTCCAATAGCACCCTTGAGTGCTTTTTTCCAGCTCTCCAAGACAAATTAGAAAGCAAAACCAGCACCTCAACCTGTTGCTATTAATATTTAGCACATCACAAACTTTAGGCAGAGGACTGAACTTTGAACTTTGAACTAACTCTAACCTTGTTTAGTCAAGAGGTCCAGCTCTCTTGAAACCTAGAATACCTTGAGAAATGTTGCAAGTAAAACACTTTAATTTTCTCAATGCTTTTCCCTGCATTTTCTGTTGCTATGAGGAAAGGTTTGGAAATTAGGCTTCATCAAGTGTTCAGTATTCCAGAAGTCTTTGTCTGTTGTGCAAGGGTGATGACAGCTCAGGGATTTGTCAGTAAGAGAAGAAATCTGAAAGACCCTGTCTTAGGAAGATGCTAAATTTAAGACTGGCTCACAGTCGGAACTTACTGTCAAACCCAGAGGAATAGGCAAGTAGAGAATCTTGGTATGCATCTAGAGAAAAGCCATTTGGATACCAATTCTCACACTCATGAAAAGGTATTGGTGCAATTGTATAGAGAGTCATGCAACCTCAGGCAAAGATGAGAGACTTCCAAGCTGGCATGACAACCTTTATTGTAAAACTCTTCACATGGTAATGCAGAAATTTTGTGTATTTTTCTTTTGTGTTATGTATGCACATTGAGCTTTGAGATAGTTTATACAATACAAGTGATTATTATGATAATGATTTAGCTGTCTGGGACATGCTTATGGTACAATGTTATGTTAAAAAACAAAGGGAGCAAAATTATTTATACACTATTATATATAATGTATTTCTAGAAAATAGATTGATAGAAAATACCCCAAAAAGTTTTTAGATGAGTAAAATCAAGAGTTTTTTTAATGTTTGAAGTTTTCAAAATATCTCATGTGAAAAATACAACATGAAGAAAAGAATGTCTCACATAAAATTATACATACATTAGCTGGAGAAAAGTTTTCTCAGTGAGCATCAAACCAAAACTAAAACAGAAATTAACAGGAGCACAACTCACTAGACCACCCCATAAGCATCCTCCTCCAAAGGGTCCACCACTCATTTTGTGTGATCAAAGCCCCCTCTCCAAATGGGTTTGAGACAAATGGATTTCTAGGCTCCACTTAGACTATGGTCTTTCTGATTCATGCAGCCACATCAATGTTCATAGCTGCTCAATTCACAATAGCTAGATTATGGAATCAACCTAGATGCCCTTCAGT